>VZTH01005356.1:233897-318387 GCA_013397815.1 Aleadryas rufinucha
TTTTTTTTTTGGGGGGGGGGCGGGAAATGTTATTTTTAAAGGCCTTTCCCTTCAGTTAAAACAGAAATTGTTAATATATCAAAGGGAATAAAGTAGAATGGCCAGCAGTGGCACTGTAACCAGTGCCACCAGTGTCTGTGTTGAGCAAGTTTCTATTAAATGCTTCACTTGACACTGACAGCTCTGCATCTGGTGACCCACGTGGCAGAGCAATTTGCTGTGGTTACAGGTTCAGGGCCATTCCTGGAGCTGTGGGTGCAGTGACTGAGAACAAGGAGGCATTTATATAATTTGGGAACATTTTGTCTTTCCTTGCCATGGAATATTCCTATGCTCTTTGAAATACCCCATAGTTCTTTCAGTGAATACTGAATGCTTTGATTTCTGCTGTTCTGTGGAGGTGATGTGTTCTAGAATCCCTCCTTGCCTCTTCCTCCCAGGTTTTGTGACTTTCAGAGAAGGAGCTGGACCAGGACCATGTGGTGGGTGACAGGTCCAGGCAGTCCCATCTGCTGCTGGCCAGAGACTGCCCAGAGCAGCAGTGGGAAAAGCTAAGGACATATAGTGAATAAATCACTAAAGAAGAAAGAAGAGAAAAGACATAATTTGCTGGCTCAGTGGGGACCTGGCAAACCCTAATAGCCCCTAAATGGAAAAGAATATAAAAGGAAATTCTCAGCTACTTCATTCCTGTGGTTTGCAAACAAAACTTGTTTAGCATTTCTTTCAAAAAGGCATCTCTTTATTTAAATATTGACCTACCAATTTAAAAGGAGAAGAGGTTTAGAAAAAGGATCAATAATCTGAGATAAAGGATTTTGTTTTGGCATGAATGGAGCATTTACCAAAATTACATTTTGAGGGGTTTTGTCCTTCTTTTTATTGGCTGAAAGATATTTTTACTTGGACTGGAGTTAATTTTTTTGTTTCAGCATTACAAACTGCTGCATCATTTCAGGGTGACACAAACAGGAGAGACTCAAATTATTGTTTATTAGCTATGGACAGTGAAGCTAAGGGAATTAATTCTTGGACTTGGGATTTTTTTAATGCTGTTTTTCCATGCTTTATGAATTTTGGCTAATCCTTGCTTACTGCTTGCTTGCATTAATCCTCTCTCTTTAAGCACCTCTTTAAATGTGAATCTGGCAGCATTTTGTTTGGTTGGGGTTTTTTTTGTTCTTCTCTGCTTATTTGTTCTTTTAAAATTGTTTCACCTGCAGAATTTTGAAGCTCTTAAGGTATCACCAAGGAGAAGGAAATGTGGATCAGGACTGGGCCAGGTGAGCCCAGTGTCTTGCTAGGACTCCTCAGTACCAAAATTAAGTTCAGGGCAATTTTATGCCAACCTCTGGTGCCAGAAGCAATCCCTGCCATGGGCACCTTGTAGTTCAGGTAAACACGCTGGGCTAAGCAAGTAAAAGCAGCATACTAGGCAGGTCTTGTGTTGCAGCACCAGGAGATGGAGCAGGCTACTGGGAGGATGGGTCTGTCCCCAGTGTGGATCTGGTTGCAGGGACCCCAGTGTGTGCCTGGTCTATTCGGGGGGATAGGCACTGGGAAGGAGCTGCCAGGAGATCCCCACTGCTTTCACATGTTGCAAGAAGGAAAGCCAGAAGGCAGGATGCCATCTTGTACAGTCAGCCTGCTGTTATCCTGATCTGGCATGACAAATTGGTGTTCCCAGAGTGGCAGCAGAGTAATCAGACTGTGACAAATGGTTTACTTAGAGCAATTTGTTTTCATTTTCCTGAAAATTTCCGCAGTCTCAACAAAAGGTTCCCTCCTGCCTCCTCACTCCCAACTGCCTCCCTCTTCCTTTAATGTTATTTGCATGGTGTTAAGAGAGGGACCTGTGACCCAGAGGGCAGCATGGCAGCTGGGAGATCCCATTTCCAGGGACCCCGGGCTTTTTGCAGCTGGAAGCTGTTGCTGGAGGCAATGTGCTTGTTGGGTGTGAAGTTAACCTCCATTAGCTATAAGACTGTGCCCATGCTTTTGCCTCATTTCTCACATGTGAACTGAGCTACCTCACACCTTTGGCAGGTTGGTTCTTGGTGGATGAAGAGTGTGTGGGATCAGGCATTCCCTGTGTCTGAAAAGGGTGAATGTCAGTCTGGCACCTTTCAGTTACTAAACCCAAGCACAGCCCTGTAGCAGTGACGTGTCTGGAAAAGGGGAGCAGTACCTACCTGAGGTACTGCCAGCCACAATTGTCCTTTGGATGACAGGACAGCTGTACAGCCGCATCCTGGGTCCTGGCACAGCTGGATCCCTCTGCTTTAGCACATTTGCAAAAGTCAAAAAGTACAGAGAATAGGGAAAAACTGCTAAAAATTAAACAATGCCCGAAACAATCTAGGAATTTGAGAATGTTCAGGTCCCTGCCATACCAGTGCCTGCAGCTGGCTCTGGGATGGGAACCTCATGGCCTTTTCCTGCTCGTGTGTCAGCCCAGTCTTGCACGGGGCTTCTCAGTGCTGTGATGTCACTGCAAGGTTAAGCCTTGGATGGTTTGACCTGCTTGGCTTTCATAGCAGAGATGAAAAATGGGTAAACTCTACATTGCCTGTTTAGCAGAATTTTCCCTGTCCCACACAGGAGAAGGAATTGCCATGAGACTGATGTAGGAGCCTGCTGAACTCGGGTTCCTCATCTTCTGCTTACTCCAGTTGCTCTCATTTATAACAATTACCTATTTCTTTCAAGCACAATTCTTGCCATTTCAGCAACCAGTGCTGTCCATGGACTGCAGGAAAGGGAGACCAACACCTTGTGTAAAATAAAAGGATAGTGGTACAAGGGGACTGGAGCTGGGAGCTCTGTGCCATGGGGAAGGGGACAGAAGGGCAGGAAAGAGTCAGGCTGGTGGCAGGACACCCTTGTGCCATGGCCTTTTGACATGGGTTGTTGAGATGAACATTCTCTAAAATCATGCCCCAGGATGGGCTTGGTGGCAGGCCTGGCCAGCAGGCCTGTGCCATCCAGCTCTTCTTCAGTTCCGGCTTCTTTCCTTCTTGCTCTTTTTCAAAAGTGCATTACTGCTCAGAGCAGAGTACCTGGGGCTCTGCAGGTGTGACATGTGCTACTGCATTCCTTTCAGTCCACCCCAAAGCCAGGAAAACTTGTTTGAGGCCTTCTGGGGTGCAAGCCTTGCTTCTGGATGTGTGGTGAGCCCAGAGCAGTAAAGAGAAAGTGATGGAGTCAAGGCTTTTCTCCATCATGCTGCCTTGTGCCTGTTCCTTTTTTGTATCTTCAAGCAGCTGTATAACGATGACCTCAGTACAAGCTAATCGGATGAAATGCTCAGGCCACTCTCATATGGGAGTTGGACGTGACAGTCCATGAGACTCCTTTGGCTCCCAGGTCTGCCCGCAGCGTCAAGGACTTGATTTGCCAAGCTGTTGCATCAGTGCTGGTGCTGCATCAGTTGCTGCTGCTACTGGCTGCTTCTCGTGTCCTTGTGCTACTACGAAAATAATAGTGTGATGCAATTTACTGCTGTGTTCCCCCTCCAGGTACTGGAGACATCCATCATGGTCTGGGGGGCAGCCGGGACAGCCCTCCTCCTGCACTTTGTCACAGCGGCAGCTGGCTCTGAAAAGAGTGCAGTGCCACTTAGAGAGCCTGGCAGTGTAATAGCTTTCCTTAAATTAAATTCCTACTCTCTTGGCAACTTGGCTCCACAGAAACCCCTGGAAATAGCACAGTGGTATGTGTAACTAAGTGGTGCCCACTGGAACATGTCCCCGGCCTTGGCTGGAACGAGCTTTCTGGTATGTGCTCATACAACAAAATGACTTAAGCAAGAGCATTATCACAACATGGTTTTCATAATGTATTAGCAAACATAATAAAGCAATGGAAAATTACTTGCACTAATCGGACATCCATAAATAGACTCAAGTCACAGGTTTGACTCTGCATTGAAGTGAATAATTTATCAGCTGATTAAATCTGATCATTTTGTACAACGTGCCAGTAGTTTTCCGGTGCATATTTTTACTGTCCATGTATCTCCATTAGATTGATGGATTTGGGTGGTTCAGAATGGTAGTAGTCAGGGAAATGCCATGTGTAAGCAAATAAAGCTGGATTTATAGCATCAGGGCCCCATTCTTAGATCTCTAACACCAAAATCGTTGTGTATTTAAATAAAAGCTGCTCTGTGTCTCACAGATGATTTTTTAAGAGTTAGAGAGAAAGAAAAAAGCAAACCCCAAACCTTCAATCACCAAATAACACCTTGCAGCCATTGATGGTGGGGCAGGAAAGATACCCAGAGCCCCCTCAGTGCCCTCTGGGCTGCTCAGGGCGGGGCAGAGGGACTCAATGGCCAGCAGGGGAGACCACAGCACTCAGTGTTTCTGTCTTGCTGTGTTGCGAAGTGTCAGTGCTGAAAACCCTTCAGATCCATCTTTTCATCTCCCTATCCTCCATTCATGCCTCGTGTCCCTGTCCCTGCTCCCATCCACACTGGCATGTTGTCTGCACCCACATGGGGATTTCCTGAATGTTTTGGTGTTTACTTTCCTGCATTGATGTTACTCACTGGTCTCTTTTGCTGTTTGGATACGGGACATTTCCCTTGATAACAGAACAAAGTCTGTATTTGGGTGCAGAATCCTACATGGCTGCAAAACTTCCAACAAGATTCGATTAAAAAAAATTGCAATTGTGCATTAAATGAATATTACACAGCTGGGGAGGTCTTAGGCGAAGTCTTCAGGGAAGTGCAGCATAACTGAAGGCCATGCCCAAGAGCCCCTGCTGAGGCTTGCTCTGCATGGTCACCTCGTCCTGTGCCACACATACCCAAAGTCCCAAGCACCTTTGGAGCCTGGTGCAGGATCCCAGGGTATGGTTTCTGTGCCTGTGGCAGGCAGCCTGGGGCTGGCACTAGCCCCTGGCCAGGCTGGTGCCAGAACTGGGCCACTGCAGTGCAAAAGGAGGTGGATTCCACACACCTCCAATAGGAGCAGCTCACATTTGTGGAAAGGAGAGGGTAGTCAAGTCTAAAAGGGTGATGAGGAAGCTGAATTGCTCTTCCCTGTGCAAACAGTTTAGGTGTGCAGAAATCCAAATACAGATGTTCTCTTTTTTTTTTTTTTTTTTTTTTTTTGGCTGCTTCTTTTGCTCTAAGGGAATGTGGCACCAACCTGTCAAACCAGGGAGCATTCAGTGCTTAGTGTGATACCCCAGTTCTGCTCTCCTGTGAGAACTGCACCACTGAAAATGATGCTGGCTTCTCTAGGAGGAAAGGGAGGAACGTGGCATCAGACAATTTGCAGGGTTGCTCAGCTGTAATTTAAAAGAATTAAAATGAAAAGCAGCAGGAGGCCAAAGGAGTTGGCAAGGGAGCATTTGTCGGGCTAGCTGTGTGTGAAGCAGGGATAATAACTGTTGACTTTTCCCTTCAGATTTGTAGCTTAGATCTCCCTCTGATCCCCAGAGGCCATTAGTTCAGTTTCTGACTAAGGAAGAAGGAGAAATGAGAGCGAAAGCACAGATTTGCAGTAATGGATCGATACTTCAGGCAGACAGAGATGCAAGTATAGAATAAATATAAAAAATTAGTACATCTATCAGTATATGAAACTGAGCATACAAAATATACACCTTTAGCAATTCAATAGAGTGCTGATGTTGTTACTTTGTACTGGAAATGTTTCCTGTGTCTGTCTCAGAGTGGTGGCAGGTTAAAACCCATCTTAACAGATTTAATTCGTCCATCCATTTAATAGAGAATAAAAAGCATTTTTTGCTCTGTTACATTTCTGCAAAACTTCATCCCGGCCTGTACTGGCACAGAACACTGAAGTCTGGAGAGTACCTAGGAAGACATAGTGGTTTTTTGAAAGAAGAGGGTATCTGCGTACACCAGAAGCACAATTACATTTTTTTACTCATTGACAGTGTTGCTTGTTATTTAAAATCTGAAGCAGTTTCTCTAGCCATCTCCTGTCACTCTTCAGACCAGCCTTGGCTAAGCATGGTGTCAGTGAGGCATGTAGCCAAATGGGAAGAATGGCCAAAATTTTGGATTTGGCAGAGCTTTCTGCTGCTCACTTTTCTTGAGTAGAGCCACTGCCTTCAGTAGGACTAGCTTTTGTCCAAGCTGCTGTATAATTAGCACCACTGGCAACATTATCTTCCTCAGCCAAAACCAGTTCTGTGGCTCTAGGCTGGCAAGCTGGGACATGCAGGGTTGTTGTTTGGAGGCTGGAGCTGTGTTGTGCCAGTTCTCTCACAAGAAGAATTAGCTCAATTCTTGGATCAGGTCTTCTGAGAATGGACAGAAGTGCTGCTGTACCACAGGTTCTGCTCTGGCTTCTTTGGCTTTTTGCATCATTAAATCAGCCTTGAGCATGCTCCCTGGGTTTTGTTGTTAATACAACATTGCAATTTGTCTTTCCTACTCGAAGGGTCAAATGTTTGGCAAAGCTGCTAACTGTTCATCAGTTAGTGAGGAACTGGTTAGTGATAAGCAGCTGATGTTCAGGTATGTGGCCCAGCATGGCCCAATATTTTTTTGCTATGTGCTTTTCTCTTTCAAGCCTGAACATGACCACAGATTTGCATGTGCCTCTTCTTTTACTAAGTGAAACAGTTTGATCAGGAACTTCTTAATCAACAATGTTTCATTGTCATCATTTTGAAAACAAAGTTTTGGTAGTGCCACAACACTTCCTGACACCGTTTTACATGGCACCATTTGCAACTGGAAAGAGGATTGTGATGTGAGGGAAAACACTAGCTTCTCCTTTTCTACATCATCCCACCCAAAGCATATATTCCTTTTGAAACAAACTCAAGGAAAATATTGCAGATCACTACAGATGTAGAGCACAAACCCTGAGCCATATAGCAAGGCCAAAATATCAGATTCTCAGCACTGAAACAGAGGAGGAAGGTGCAACTCAGCTTCCCTCCCCCAGGCTCTCTGAGAGTTGTAGAAAGGTGGACCAGAGAATGGGGATATGGAAAAACATATCTCATCCCAGTTACACCCCAGTTACCCCTGACCTGAGAGCTGCAGCATACACTGATGTGGGGCACTGATAGGGACAAAAATAAAACCTCCATTCTTAGAGGGCAGCAATGCTTTTTCCCAGTGCTTGCCCACAGCAGGACTCTGGCATATCCCTGATGCAGTAAGGGCTGGGAAGGGATACTGCTGTTTATCTTCATCCATGACCTAAGGCTTAAACTGTCTTCCTCAGACTTGTGCATTTGTCCACTACGTGATCTACAGCCTGGTCCCTCCAGTGACCTGTTCATGCCACATTGGCTTTAGCACAGCGTTGTCATCTTTTAACATTGCTCTGAGGCTCACGGCTGCATAAAGCAGCACTGGGGGATCACAGGAAAGACTGATTTCCAAGAACTAAACAATATATTATTGGAGAGCTCTGGAGGTAACTCTGGAAATGATCAAGCCTGTCAGTTTGCTGTTTGTGCCTTTACTCACTGAGGGGTTTGAGTATTTCCAGCAGGGAGAAGCAGTGACTGGATATGAAGTCAGGTCCTAAAGATTCATGAACAAACTAACCAGTAAATCCAGAGAAGTATAAATAGTGCTGGAAAATCCAGACAGATATTTACCTTCAATCCCCCCAAAGTGGAGAGGACCTACTGTGTGAGACTCTATCTGAAAGAAAAGCCCTTTATTTTTACTATTTATTGCAACAAAACTGAAAGCAGACTACAATGTATCTGAAATGGGGAATATAACAGAGTCAGTATTGCATTTTCCTTCTGGATGCAAGAAGATGACCTTCATAGCTCACTTGAGGCTCTGTCTCTTTAGAGTTATGGGCCATTCCCTTGTTAGCGGTAACAAGCTGCATTATATTCCTCTTCACACTGAAGGTTTTTTCTGCATAATGCCAGGGAATTTTAAAAAAAGAAAAGAATAAAGGTCAGTGAGTTTCAAAATGTGCTTTACTGAAAAGGGTATAAAAGGGAAAGAGCTCGTATGACTTCTGTGATTACATATGTTATATTAACAAGACATTATGTTTTAAGCACTGTTTGTAAGTGTTGTGCACACATAGTTTGGGATGGTGTTATAGTGTCCATGAGGGTACCAGATGTTCAGAATGCAGAATGGACTGGAACAATGATCGGGGGAGGCACAGAGAGGGTGTCTCCTTTACTACTGAGGAGCTTCACCTCGGTCATCTGAATCAATGGCAGGCCCCAGTATTTGAAGCTCTTCCAGATTTTTAGCTCTAGTTTTGGATAACCTGACCTGAATAACAGAGGCAGGATGATGTGCTAGTGCAAGCCCAAAACCCTGTTGAAGTTGATGCTGCGCCTTTAAATACCTATCAGATACCCCCTTATTTCCCCTCTGCACTTCTGACCTCCTGACAAGCCTATAATTAGCACAGATTTTTCACATCCGTGGCTAGATTGGAAATTTGGAAGCACTTAATGAAGAAGGTCAGTCACCTTGACCAGGCTGAAGTTGCATTTGGAGGACGTTTGCTCGCATAGCCATGAATATTAACGTAGAAAGGCAAACACTGTGCTGATGGCTGCTAGGATAGGGCCCTGCATTCCATGTGGCTTCAGCCCTGAGGGCTTTCTCCTGTTTGGGGGCATTTCCTTCTAAGCCTCCTAAGGTAGAGTTTGCACATTAGGACATGACTCCAGGTCCAGATTAACTAGAAAGCCAGATTACCCGCCTCCCATATGATTTGAGCCGAAGACCAGGTCCAAGTCACATAATTCTTGCTTGGTAGGTCCAGCATCTCATCCCCCCCAGCTCTGGTGGTAGTGCCAAAGCCTGTGTTCCCAGTAGACCTTGTCTTGGGAAGCTAGTTTTTATAGGAGATGAGGTGAGGTTTCAATTTGGGGTCAGGACCAGGGCCTCAAGGATTTTGGTTTTATATTCTTGAAAAAAGGAAATACAGGAAATGTCGCCCTGCAGTTTGCAGTTCTGCAGTGTTTTTCAGTTTTGTGAATAGTTTCTCATGCACTCTCTGTAAACATGGCCATGCTGTACTATCTATTCTCTCATGTTTACTTAACTGTCTTCATGTTTTGGTTATTGTCCTTGATGTTTGCATTCCTTTAGTTATGCGATAGACATAAGTTTTGACCAATGATATTCAGAGGAGGAGCATTTTATCCTCCAATCTATAGTAGTTTCTAAGAACATATAAATAAAGACGGAGGGCAGAGGTCAGCCCCTTTTCCTGGCCTCTCCTCGCCCTTACAGGTTTCTATCTCCGTCTCCGCGTCCTTATTTCGTGTCCGAGAGCGACACAGGAAACATCCTTTCTGCCATCTTATTGGCATTGGGGTGATCTAAAAAATTAACATGAATACAATAACACCTTCTGAATATAGGAAGGGGGGGCCTCTGTGTCTGGTTTTGCTGCCATGGCATCTTCCCGGATGCCTCCTATTTGATGTGTGTGGGCTGCAGGATGATGGTGGCCACTACCTCCAAAACCTTAAATCCAGCCTGGGAAATGATGAAAGGAGTCCTGTGGAAATGGAAAAAGACTTGTGAATCATTATATGATTTCCTGTCTTTCCCTGTAATTCATGAGTGTAATGCAGGTTTCTATGACACTGGACAATAAGAGCATAACACATTTTTATTTATCCGTTTCAATCTCTCAGACCATGATTGACTATGATAGAAGTAAAAGAAGGAACACACACAAAAAATTCTACAACCGTTAGGTTAGAAAAGCTCAGATTCTTTCAATTCTGGATCTCTTAGGTGCAGTTAATATATAATGGGAGAAAAAAATTCCTTGTAACAATTACACAGTTTGAACTGAAGCTTATGGTAGCAGTAAGGATTCTTTCAATAATGTGCAAAGCAACATGTCCTGTATTCATAAAAAAACCCATGTGCCTTTAAGCATTTATTTTTATTGTGTGTTTAATACTAAAAATGATTATAGCACACAGCTCTTGACCTTAATTGTCTGGTAAATGTCATATTGTAAAAGCAAATCCCTCTCTTGCTGTTAGAATACCATGGCATTGTCATGCTGCCAAGAAGTCTCTGCAAGATGCTTAGGAGAGCACCCCCCTAAGCACAGTTTGTGAGCATTTTGTAAACCTTTCATCCCTCGGAGATGAGTGGGTTTTTTTATTCCTCTTTACACCTGGAGAACTGAAGTACAGAAAAAGGCCCAGATCCCCTGTGGTGCTCAGGTGCATAAATCCCTCTGAGGTATAAATTCATCCCACCAGACTTTCAGGAAGTGACTGACAGGAGGGTTGTGCTGGAAGTTTAGTTACCCTTAAAAATCAGTTCTCAACCCAACCACTTTTTTGCTTTCCCTTCCAGTTCTCCAGAGCCCTAAAGGTGGCTTGCCCACCAAGTGCAGAGCTGGGTCTCCAGCAGTGCATGGCCAGATTTCCAAAAGGCATCATTGCCAATTATTTGAACCTTTGCCACCATTTGGTTGCAGTGTTTGGTTTTTACTGGGCCAAACTGGTCCCTTGCATGGGCACCGTGTGTTGATTTAATGAAAGAACGAATGCGATGAGTTATTCCTCCTTAGGAGTAAAGCAGAGCAGAGTGAGACTCACAGCTCAGAGCAGCCAGAGCTGTCAGAGCAGAACCAGCACTGTGATAAGCTGGATGAACAAGGCAGGGACAACTGGGTCTTCTTCAAGATCTCTGACTGCCCATGAAGGTGCCACTGGTGAGGCTGCAGAGAATTTGTCAGGTCACCACTAGGAAAGGAAATTCAGGACCTTCAAAATTTTTGCATGTGTGAATGTTAGTGCCAGGCTGCTGGTGCTCTTTGCTATTGTTTGCTGGTTGCCATTTTAAAACAGAGAAAATAGAGCTATGGGCATCTCAGGAGATGCCTGATGCCTGGCAAGATTGTGTTCTGGGAGTAAGGAATCTGCTCTATATCACAATGACTGTCACCTGCACTTTGCTCCACTAACCGGATTTATTGTAGGTCTGTATCAAACAAATGGACTCATAAGCTGTACTGTCACCAGGGTGACAGGATGGATTAAAATAGCCAAGACAATGATGAATGCTGCCAGAGGGTGTTGATATTGGGCTGCTGGACTTCTGGTCTCTGGCAAATCCCATGAAACAGTCTTGTCACAGGGAGACTCCCAAACTACTGTTCTCAGTAACGAGGGGAGTTAGTCCCTTTTCTAATGAAGGGGCAGCCAGGCTCTGCCATAAAGCATGCTAGCTCTCCACACTTATGAGAATGAATTATCTTCAAATTTAGCTTTCACGTGTCTTATTACCTCCTTCCCTTCACTGCTCCAGAATTCATGGAAACAAAATGTAGATTAAACCTAAAGTAAAGGAACTGTGGTCCTTATGCAGCTCCCACTGAAATCAGCAATGACAAAAGTCCTTGTCATTTACATGAATTCAGGTGTTTGAGTATACTTTTTTTGTGCCTTCTTGTCTGTGTGTGCCACTGAAGGTGTATTTTATGTCACATATGTACACTTAGGAGAGATGAGCACCTGTTTGTCTCCAGGACGCAAATCCTGGAGTGTCTGTGTACCAGCAGATGTCTGTCTGTGTGTGCTGCTAACGTGTTTAACTGTCCTCAGGCCACAGTTGTGTTTGTAAAGCATCCTCCACTAGTCTGCTCTCTACTGCAGAACCCTGTTCTAGAGTGAGCTGCAGTGGAGACCTTTGATTTATAAGACCTTCTCTTCTGGTGGCTCTTTGTGTAGGATATCCGTGTGATATAAAATCTAAGTTGGTGATGGGTTATTTATCTGTTGGGCTGCAAGGAGAAACTCCACATGGAACCCTGTCAGCTACAAGCTCCTTGTGCCATGCCATTTTATTTTACAGGTGGGCAGCCATCCAAGGGGAACTTTAGTCTAAGAGAATCTGTACTTCACAGCAGCAGTCCAAAGACCTGCCATGTCGTTTCCATTGACCCCTTTTGTTCCTCTGTAATAAAAACCTGACTGGGAGGAGAAGTCAAGGAGGGTAACAGTCTATGTGTTCATGGTAGCAGTGGCCAGACAAGCCTTGTGCTGACAGCCTGGCAAGTGATCCCCTGCCAGAATACATGACCAAGGAGAGGGATTTTGACAATGCTGTCATCAGGTACTCAGCTGTCACAGAGGAACTGTGACCCTTGAGAAGGCCAGGAGTGGGCTCTCTGCTTGAGGGAGAAGTAGGGTTTGTATATGAATTCAGGAATGATTAAAATTCAAAGTGAGGTAACCAGTGCATCTGTTCATACCCAGCAGAAATCCATGTATTGCACCTCTGTCAGCTGTAGTGAATTGGTCACGCAGCCGCAGCCACTGGACCTGCCTGCTCAAACACAGAAATTGCACAGTCCCATCTTCAGCATCCTCCTTCTCACCTGGTGCACCTCTTCCCTTTCTCCAGCCCCATCCTCCCCTATTTGCATATTTCTGTCTCCAAAGAAATCACTGAGGGAGAGAGACCTTTCTTTTCAACATCATGCTGACCCCCTTTCTCCTCCCCTCAAGCTCTGAGATTAATTAAATGATGTCACGCTTGATTTTAACTGATTTGGAAGCAATTCATCACCCTTTTGCTTGTTCTATTAGTCTAAGCGATCAGCACATTAATTCATTTGTGAGACTAAGCTCAAGGGTAATTACAGTGAGGAAGCTTAATGCCTAAACTTGTTAATGTCTGTAATCAGAACTATTTCCTCAGTGCGGAACAATTGTTAGACAATTACACTTGGATATGATTGCTCTGGTAGGCAGCAGACGCTGTGTCAAGAGAGGAATAGCAGAAGCAAGTAGTGTGTTATCAGCAAATCCGTCTCTTTGCAATCTCTCTTCACGATTCTGCGCAGCTCGCCCCTTCCTTAGGTTTTGCGTTATTAAATAAGTTGAAATGTCATCATCCCTCTCCTTTTTTCAGGCTGGGTTCTGTGGGGCACAGGAAAACAGACACTTCTGCTTTTTTTTCTGATATAAATGTCACTACCTTTTGCTTCTGGTGTCCTAGTTCATGTGTGGGGAGGGGGTGAACAACTAATTTAATATATGGCAGTAGACTCAATTTTTTTTTCCTGTTCAACAACCAGTGCTTTCCAGTGAAGAGATATTTAAGTGATACACTTTAGGACTGAGACTTTCCCTGTTTCGTCCATCTGGTGGACTCTTCATTAACCTCATGGTGGGGAAATGTCCTGACAGGACACTTGACAGGGTGATTTTGGACTTATTTTAAAGGAAAAGTAGCTGTTGATCACGGGATGCATATGGTCACAGTGGGACCACACAAGCATAGCAAGGGGGCACAAAGTCTTTCTGAACAAGGACATTTTCTCTTGTCTCCTCTTCTGACTGAACTGTCGATGCCCTCATCTGACCAGAAACTTTCTAGTGTTATGCCAGGTATCCTTAATGTGTCTATTTCCTTCAGGTCAGGCTCCAGAAGGAAATGAGAAAATTACAGCTACTTGTACCAAGTTCAACCTTTAATGAAAAGGCACCAGTCCAGAGTGTCAGGAAATGCCCTATCTGTGCAATCCTCCTGCACAGCCCATGTGATACCCTGCAGTGACATGTGGGGCTAACAGCCTTGTGTGGGACAAGCAGACACACTGCAGACTGCACGGATCTCCCACTGTTGCTGCACGATTCCAAGCACTGTGGCTTTTCAGCTGGGGAGGGATTTTATTCCATCTCAACCTGGAGGTCCTCCAGTACACAAGACACTGTACCTTGCAGAAATTCTCATTTGGGGTAGTGTCCCATACACTGCTGCTCTTGAAAAGTGAATTTCTTGGTATTTGAAAGAAAGCCTCTGGCTGTGCTGGATTGGCAGCATCCTCAGAGGCCCCTGTGTTAGTCCTGAACAGCAGTCTCAGCCTCCTGTCACAGGAGGCAGGGCAGGAAATGAGTTTACAATGATGTATTTTGCAGACATGGTGAAACTGGTGCCAGTCACAACCACAAGAAGAGCTGTCTGCTCTGATGGTTTCAGAGGCTGTCTGCACCCAAAGGAAAGTATGGCAAAGCTGAAGTTTCTGTTGTCATTAGTGGTACACATGAAGAATAAATGATTCCTTTTCCTCAAGAGAGCAATCCTCTCTGTTCTCCAGCTGGACTTGCAAAGCAGCTGTGGCTGTGACCACCTCCTGTCTTCACATCTGATGTGGCAGGACTGTATTAGCACCTCCCTGCTTTCTCCAAAGCCTAGCATACAACAAAACCCTGCTGGAGTTAAGACCAAAGCCCTCTCTTAACAGGCATCTGGGGCATATTGATGTCTGGGCTTCCTGTCTGCCATACCAATGCAGTCTTCTAGCATCTCACTGCCAACTTGCCGAGCAGTGTGGCACAGCAGGTGGATTTTGAAAGGATGGTATGAAAACCAAAAAGATATCACCACTTCAGTGAGTTAAAAAGTAATGTAATTCAGGGCAGTCTCACATCTCCTCTCACCCAGCTTTCAGATCTGACAATAGGGAGTGTAAGCACAACAGAGCGTGTCACAATTCAACCCAAACTCAGCTGCACCCAATGGGACAGGGCAGAGAATCAGAAGTGATAGTGAGGAAAATTGTGAGTTGAGATAAAGACAGTTTAGCTGGTAAAGCAAAAGCTGCCACAAACAAGCAAAGCAAAACAAGGAATTAATTCTCCCCTTCCCATAGGCAGGCAGATGTTCAGCCATCTCTAGAAGAGCAGGGCCCCTTCACACGTAACAGTGACTTTGGGAAGACAAAACGCCATCACTCTGAATGTTCCCCCTTCTTCCCCTCTGCTTTATATACTGAACATGATCTGGTCACATGGTCTGGGATATCCTTTGGGTTGGTTGGGGTCAGTTGTCCCAACTGTGTCCCCTTCTAGCTTCCTGTGCAGCCCCAGGCACCCATGTTGGGCTGCAGTACAAGGTGATCACCTGCTCAGTGGGTCCCTGGCCTGGGAATTAGGAGGCCAGGGTTTATTTGTTAGCTCTAGCCCTGGCATGCCAGGGAAGCTTAGGCAAAGCATCTCCTGCCATCTTTTACCTGCCTTGTGACTAATCCAAAGTCTCTCAAGTCTTCATTCTCCTGATAAGTTCAAAAGCATTTTAAATCTGTTATTCAGAAAGGCACTGAAGCCTGGGACGGCTGAGCCCATTGTACCATCCAAGGTTTCCTCATCTTCCCTGTGTTGCTCTTGTTGCAAGGAGCAGTGGGAGACATAGCCCATCTCTTCTGTTACGGATGTCATTCCTCAAGATTATTCCCAAATTACTGTAGATACCATTAGAAACTATTGAATAATGACTTCTAAAATATCCACCTACTCCTCCTCTTTTTGTCTTTATTAAAAGCTAAAGAATATTTCTAATGTGACAGGAAACATGCTCCACTGTTTCTCCATTCTGTTTGACTGAAACGAAGCAGCTTCCCTGCACAAAGGTACCCACTGAATAGTTTGCTATTCTGAGCTCTGACAAATTTGGAGTCTAACTTAAAATTTTAACTATTGCAGTTTCAGGGAGCCACCTGGTAAAGTTCTTCCATGCCATTTGAGTTCAGTGGGGTTTTGCCCCACTTACCGAGAAAGACCCAGAACAGTACATGGATTCCAAGGAAATACAAAATCCAATCAGCTGAATAATTTAGGAGATTAACGTCTCTGTCATCTCTCTCACATTTGGTGGTTGGATGCTCTGAGATCTTTCTGCCCACCAGACTGCAGTAACCTCTGTCACACTTTTGGCCAGGGGTGGTGGGATAACAGATGTAATAAGAAACAAAAAAAGTTGCCCAGGAAACCTTAGAACCAGACATCAGATCCATGTGGTGCCAGCAAAACCTGCTGAGCCCTGCTGTGCCCAGTGAGGCTGCCCCCAGGGCTGGGGGAACAAGGCACCAGCATCCCCTTGGGATGGGATGTGTCCCCATGCATCGCTGTGGCAGGCTGTGCTCTCAGACCTCTCCATCCCACCTGCAGGGTTCAGGGACAGCTCCCACAGAGGTGATGGACAGGTGAAAGCCAAGCTGCTGTGTGGGTACAGGTAACTTGGGGCAGTGCTGAGAACAAACTGGTGAGTGTCACCCTGATTCAGGAGGTGAAAGCTTGCTCTTGCCACCCTGGCTGGGATGGAGGGGGTGGAGGCAGACCCATGCAGCACTGGGGTTTACAGCCTCAGGTGTTTCAGCCTCTGAGCTAGGACACAAAATAGCTGCTCTTAATCATTTACATTACAAATGCCCTGCTTTGATCCACCTGCAAACTTCTCTATAAATTTGTGTGACATTAGACCCATCAGAAACTGATGGTTCACAGATGTTTGTTGCCAATGATTATGGCTCAAAGAACAGAAAAGCAGCAGGAACAGTAAAGTCACTGACACTGAGTTATTTTTCCATGTCACATATCCGTGTATGCTGAAGTGGTCACATGACCACCGTGGCATTGGTACAGAAACAGGGCTAAAAACAGCTGGAGAGCACAGGACTGTGGGGAGGGGAGTGGCAGCACACCTAAGGTCTCCTCCAGACAAATGATCCATCTGTCCAGCCTCACTGGTGTGCAGAGCTTTGCACTCACCAAAGCGGCCTTGAGGAGCACACCCACAGCACGTTTGCCGTGCCATACCGACGTGTCTGCCTGGTCTGTGCCTGTCCCCTGAGGCCAGTGAATACGTGGTGGGTGTTGGTGATGACAAGCCAGGACCTGGCAGGGTCAGCTCATATTTCTGCTGCCCTTGAGGACTTGGGAGCCAGCTCAGGCCGTGGTAACTGTGCTGTGGACCAGCACTGGAAAACTACGCAGTCATTAGTCCTGCCTTCCGTGCACAATCATTTTCTCCCTTGAGGTTAGAGATACCTTCAATCAAAATGAGCATGTTTTACTCTGCTCTGGAAACAATGCAAATGCAGTGCAAACATTTCACTGTCTGATGCTCGGTATTTCTGCATAATCTGACAATTCTGCACTGAGCAGATAAAGCAGCAGAGAAAGAAAGTTCTTACCTCATTTATCTCTTCTGGCCAAGACAATACATCTAATGGCAGGTCACGCAATCTGTCTGCCCCAGATACACAAACAGCTCCTGTCTAATTCTGGCTTATACCATATTTGCTGGGGTCCTCGGAGGCTCTGTGGTCCCCACTTCCTTCCACAACTCCTGGCTCCTGGTTGGAAGCCACCATCGCCCCACCAAACGCTGTTTCTAGCAAAGCGGCAAATTCAGTCAAGAAAATATTTCTCAAACAGTTTGTCTTTCCTGCTTCCCTGCTCTCTGTTCAGGTCACTCAGACCAAACTGCATGGCATGGCAGTGCTGTGGTAAATGGCTTTGTTCGTGAGCTGGTGCCCCTGCCTGTGTTTGTGTGTCCATTTGGTCAGGGCCTCCAGAAATGCCTGGTTCAGATGAGGGAATCACTGTGTGTGGATGCTAAAAAGCTTTAGCAGAGAAACTTTCCAGCTTTCTGCAGCATCTTGTGAGGCTGCAGCATTTCATGAGAGTGCTGTCTTTCCCATGAAAACTATTAGAAACAATGATATGGGTTTTATAAACTAACTTTGTTATTTTGCACCTGCAGATTGTTTGTAGAATTGTTGTGATACCGACTAGAGAAATATTTTGGAATGGGTGATGGGAGAACTGACCAATCACTTCAGGAGGTGGATGACCCAAGGTCCAGTGACCTTATACCATGCTAGAATACTAATGTATAAAACGAGTTGAGTTAATTAATTAAAGACACTTCTTCTTCACCTTTCTTCCTGGACCAAATCTGTGTTGGTTTTCTCTCTGTGCTTGCTACTACTGCGACAACTGTGCTGGGAGGCTGGAGCGTGCCTGGGACACAGCTCCCACAGACAGGCAGCACCTGGCAGGGACAGGCTCCTTCCTGCTGGGTTTCTCCTCATCTGTAAATCACATCTTACTGACAGCAGTGCAGGCAGGGTGGCCTCAGTGTTCAGTCATGTTAGGTGTGTATCCCTAACTAAGGCTTGTTTCCCTTGCTTTGGCAGGATTCAGGGGTGCCACAGCTCCTTTGAAACATAAAGCAATGATGTGGCATTCAGCACAACTGGGGAACTCAAATGTGCCATCTGCCATGTTATAAGGTAATAGAATAACCACACAACTCCTCTGTGGAGAGCTACTCCCATCCATAGTAAAGGAGGAGCAAAGGGCAGGCAGTTTCCATCCCCAGGTGCTGCTTTGTGTCTCTCTGAGGCAATGGTGTGCAGGACCATTCACTGCTGACTGACCTGTGTTTGAGTAGTTGGATCCTGCTGCTGGCAAGCTGGATTTCACTGGACCTGTGTCCTGTTGGCTTTCCAGGCTGCCTTCTCTGTGCCATGCTGCAGCATGTGATGACTTCATGGTTCAGCTGCGGAGGAAAGCAGGGGGAGTCCTGCAGTCCCCAGCCCCAACTGGACCAGCAGGGCCAGAGGCAGAGACACAGAGAAAGACACAGGTGCCAAAGCAGCAGGCCATGAAAAAGTTCAGATGCGTCTCACGCAGTACAGTTATTTGTTCATCCCTCCTCCCCTCCCCTGTGCCCATCCCCTACCTAATCACGGTCCTTGCTTTGCCAGGAACACATATTGGTAAAGAGGTTTGAAAAATCACGATGATTTATATTCTGTGGAAACAAAATATTTCCTTTGTTGTTATTCCTTTGTGCGGCTCTGCACAAGGCCCTTGCAGGGGCCACAGCAACAAGTGCCCTGTGTGACACGGACAAAGCAGACTGCTGTGGGCATGGCTGAAAGGAAGAGATGGGGATAGGCACACACCTTGTTGCCACAATCTTGCTGACTTGCCCATGTATTGCACGAAGCAACTCCTACAAGTTTTCTTTGCGTAATAGCAAAGGCTTTTCTTGATGTGAAAAAAGCAGAGGGTAGTGGGGAGGATTTTTCACAGGGAAGAGAATTTTGCAGTTGTGCTGGCTATTTGCCAGCTGTTCCTTCTGTAGCAGTGAGCAGGCATGACAGCTCTGGAGCTCTGGAGTGTTTGCCCCTTTGGAATTGCTGGCTGTCCCCTTGAGAAAAGGCTTTGGATAGACTTGTGTGGTCAGGGTTAAAAACCCAGCAGCGCCTTGCTCTGATGGGGAAGATGGGCTGGAATGGAGGGTTGCAGACGGTATGGAAACAGTTTTCTAACTATAATAATTTAATTTTTTTTTCTAGATAGTCACCTGTAAAGACTCATGCCAGCTCCCTGAGTTGGGCTGTGGGCATGCTGGGGGACTTCTCCCAGCTGTTCCCAGCAGTATCATCTCTTGGAGGATGGGGCCCTGTGGTCTCAGGGGCTTTTCTTGGGGCAAATTATTGTCACAGGTATCCCTGACTGCCCACACAATTTGCCTTTATCTGCCCCATCGTGTCACAACCCCTGTGTCCCATGTCAATTTTTGCTGTGGCTGCTGAGACAGTCTGGGTGTTATGTGGTGGCCATGGACTGGGACATCTGCTTGGTGGCTGTGCTGGAGGCTGGAGAGGGCTCGGACTCAAACAGCAAAACCCCAGGTGAGTGAGGAGCAAAGGTCTGAGCTGTTGTTTGATGGTTTAGCCTCCTTTGTGGCCAACCTTTAAAATAATTTTTGCCCCAGGAAGGAACAAATTTCGACTGCAGAAGAGCAGATTATCCACTTGGGACAGGATGGAGGGAGCAGGGAGTGCACTGGTGCTGTACCAACACTCCAAATTGTGCCTAGGAACCTGCCTGGGGGGAATCTGTGTAGAGACCTAAAGAAAAAACCCAAACACAAGCTCCCCCAATAACACAAACCAAAAAAAGCGCCACTGCCCCTACAGCACCCTCCACCAAATTTTCAAAAGGACCAAGCAAATATTTTAGTTGACTGAAGCCAAAATGCTCCCAGTTGTTCAGCTGGCAGACATGTAGTGATGTGGTCTTAAAATGCCTCAGGAGGACACATTTCAGGCTCAGCCTTCCTGTGCCAGGAGAGGATTTGCCAAAACAAAGGGATTGGGGAGCAAATCCAGCTTTTCAGGTATGCTCCCCACTCACTGCCCTTGCAGCACTGTTCTTGGCTCTCTCTTAGAGCCCCATGTTTCTGCCCAGTTGGAATGAATGCCTGGTGCAGCCTGTCCCACCACAATGATGGGCTCCCTGTAAGCCTGGCAGAGAAATTAGGTCGAGCAGTGTGTTATAGGTTAAAGGTTAAAGGAGCCAAAAGGAAGCTTGGTTTTCTCCCTCCTGACTTTTTCTAGCTTCTGGCAGCAGCTTCCAGAATGTTTGCTGGCCCAGTTTTTGAGAGATGATATAGGAAACACCCCCGAACCTTAGCCATAGCCTCAGCCTCATCAGTGAAGCTGAGCTGATTTTTGCCTGCTGATGGTTTTTACTTTCCTGTTGTACTTTACTTCAGTGTAATTGGAGGACTTGTTTTAAATGAGATGCCCATTTGGCCTCTTCAGTAGCTTTACAGTCCTTGTGTGGTTTGCAAACTGAGTGCAAGCTTCAAAGAGATTTGTCTGAATTCTGGGGCTGTTAGTGAAATTGGTAAAGCAGCCTCTCCTGCTGGGAAGGTCCCAGGCCTTAACAGAGGTGTTACAGTGCCAGCAGTGGCTGCTTATTTTGCATTTGGAGGGAGCAAAATCAATTTCCCCAGTGCTCAGGGCACAGGCTTGTTGCAGTGGGATAAAATGTGCCAGCTGGCCAGTATTGCCTCTGAAAACCTCAGTAAGCTGAACACTGGGCAGTCATGAGCCAGACTGTGAAGGGTGAGGATACCCAGGGCCAGCTGGGGTGAATGGGGATGACACCCCTACTACTACTACAAAAACAGAACAGATTCCTCCAAACCCCCATGTAGGTATTTTTTTCTTTTAGTACAAGATCAACTTTTTTCAGTGATGAGGAGTTGGGTTTGAATAATTCCATGTGTGTGTGCTCATGTGGTTAATGAGTGACAGAGGGCTGTGAAGAACTTAATCACCAGTAATGTGGCATGAAGCTGCTTGCAAAAGCGAAAATGTGCTTTTCAGTGGCACCTTTAACACCTGAACCCCATGGCCTTTGCCAAGCTTCTCTGAATGACTAGCAGAGGGCTTTAAATTAATGTATTTCACTAGAAAATAGGTGGTTGATTTGCTCTTTTCTTTCCTTCTTTTTTTGGCCAGTTAAGTAAAACCCACTTGGGGAAAAGAGGTGTGTGTTTGCATGTGTATATGCACATGTCTTAAAACTTGTATTGCTCATTTCTGAAGTGTTGCTGAAGTTCTATTGTGACCTATTATGTTGTGAAGATCACAGTGATGCCAAATCCCTGCATCAGGCACTGTTTCCAATGTGTGGGGCTCCATCAGCTGCAGCCTTGCAGCCTGTGTGTCCCTGGGTGTGCTCCAGCTGTGGAAGGGCCTTGTGGTAGGGCTGGACGTGGAAGGGTGGGCTTGCAGCAGGGCTCTTTCACTTCCCCTTCCCCTCCTATGGAAAATAGAGTTTATATTGCTGACAGCACTAATGTGTGAATGCTTAATAACATCACCCTAACCTGCTTTGAGCAAGTGGTGTTGTTACACACAGCTTGTGTTTCTGCTCCCTGAAGGCAGCGGGGAATGTTCCAGCATTCCAGCATTCCAGCACTGAGAGCTCTGTGTGTCGGCAATGACCTTTCCAGGGTCTGGGGATAAAACGTTGTGGCCATTCATGAAACAAAGTGTTGCAATCCAGGGAGACTGGAGTGTTTTAAAATGCACCTCAAAGAGCTAAATGACCTTTACAGGTTTCTAGCTAAATATAAAATGCTTTCCAGAGGCCTGGCAATGCAGGGCAATGCTCAGCAGCCAGCGAGGCAGACTGGGGGCAGCGAGACCAGTTCGAGTCAGGGCGTGTGCGAGACCCTGTGGGAATTAACCTGTGGCACTGGCAGGGAATGCCTCAGTTAAATCTCACAGGACTGTGTGTGAATCATGGATTTTAAATGAGACACAGAGTGGGCATTGGACTGAGGGCACCTGGCAGCACCTGGGGGCGCTTATTCAGCCCCTCTGAGAGCGTGGGAAGTATCTCTGTGTTTTCCAACTGGATTTAAAGGTGCAGCTGCCAAAGGCAGAGCCAGCCATGGCCAAGCTGTGGTGCTGGGGTGTGAGATGAAGGCATGCAGGTGTTGGGGTGCATGCCCAGAGGGTGCCTGTTGGCATAGTGGGGTGTGTGGTTCTTGGGGCTAGATTTTATGTATGCACTGAATTAATGTGTCTAAATATACATATGCATTATTCCCCACACCACCCTCCATTCCCTGCAGCCATGAAGCTGGGGGGATAAATCAACCCAGCTGAGCCAAGGCAGCTGTGGGCGAATGAGCTGCAACTGGACACCCAGTGAGGGAGCTGGGGCACGGGGCACAGGCACCGACACCTTCATGGGCTGTGGTTTGTTTCAAAAAGAATGAAAAGCTCAGAGTTGCACAACCCCGGGATTGTGGGGGTAGGGCACACATGGAGGGGCATGGGATGTTCAGGGATGAGGGGTGCTGCTGGAGGAGCTGCTCCACAGGAACTTGGCTGCTGGAACTGGGGTCAGGTAGGCTGTGCTCCTGGAACTGGGGGTCAGGTAAGCTGTGATCCCTGTGTGTAGGGCACGTGTGCAGTGTGTGGGGTTCTGTCTGTGTGTGTGGGAGGGGGAGTGTGGAATGTTTCGGATTCTGTGTGTGTGTAGGGTGTGTGTGAGGTTCTGTGTGTGTGTGTGGAATGTGTGGGGTTCTGTGTGTGTGTGTAGGGTGTATGTGAGGTTCTGTGTGTGTGTGTAGGGTGTGTGTGGCTGCCCCAGCTCAGGGCCGTGCCAAGGCCTTCCATGGACATAGGGACTCTGTGGCACTGGCAGCACTCAAGCCACCTTCCAAGAGATTTCACATGTGCACAGAGACTTTGTTTCATATTTTATTGAATTTCATTTATATTAAATTAAAAATATATTTCTGACAGATTCATGTAACAAAAAGGCAGAACAGTTTTCAAATTGTTCAGCTGGGATGAGCGTGGGTTGATGCAAGGTGGGTTGCAGTCTACATTTGCCTTAACAAACAGATAAAGCTCTACCCCAAGGACCATGAGGAGAAACTCCGGGCTGCACACGGGAGTGGGGAATAGAACCACACAAAGAGAAGATCCACAGGTTTCTTCCCAGCTTCCAAACAAGACGAAAGGGAAGGGAAAGGAAAAAAAGAAAAAAACCCAAGAAACCATTAAAAGAAGGGAAATTATGCTAAAATATGTACCTAATATTAACCCAGGTCAGTAAGTATTTTAACAGTGTTTAATTCTTGACAGCTAAAATATGAGAAACGAAAGGTTAAAGTAACATTACGCCACACACGACTGGCATACCCTACTGTGTAAGCAAGTGCAGAAAGTCTGAACACACCACAATAGTGCTAAAACACAGAATCACACAGAATGCTGAAAATGGTACTTCTAACCAAAACCAGAGGGTGGGAAGGGAGAGAAAGGAAAGGGGAGGAGCGGCTTAAATCACAAGCAAATTACCTATATACAAATCAACCCTAAGGACAATTATGTTCCAACCAATGATGTCCACAAGGAAAATAAAAGCAACATTATCCTTATTTACAAATGCAACTAGCTGTGTCTTTAACAAGCTATAAAAATACTATTCACATTTTCAAAGTAACATACAGTAGGTTTTGAATTTTTTTTATTTTTGTTTCAGAAAGGCAGCTAACTCTGAATGCATCACTTTGCAAGAGATGAGTGTCTTCCCCAACATGCTGACACTTCTCTTCTTCTGAAGGTACTTCACAAGGCAGAAGTATTGTTGTTTTATGTTGTGGCTCTTTCAGAACGCAGAGAATTGACAAAAAACCAGACCACCCCATCTGTGCTGCTGGTTCCTCTGCGCCACGCCATGCTGGCACCGTGATCAGGAGTCACCAGGAGCTTGGTGCTATCCCAGTGTCACTTCCCAGGTGGGAGCCTTTGATTCCAAGGGGATAGTAATGTCATCCCCTGGGGCCTGAATTTGAGCCTCATCTGAAAAGTCAGTGGGGTTCAACACCACTAGGTCAGGAAATACAATTTGGCTATCTCTGTTCTTAGAAAGAGACTTCTTTTCCCTTCAGTTTCCCTTCCCTATACTAGGGCTGCTACCCGGTTAGCAATTCCAGCTTACAATGTTGGGGAAGTAGCAAAAACTGGGCAAAAGAAGGGATTAAAATCATTGCGAATAATGTATTGAATGGGTACCAATTTCCATCATTAAAATGCTATAAAAAATTACCAGTTTTCTCATTTACCTGCATTTTCCTCTTGTACCCCACCATAAGTACCCCCACAAGTAGCCAGTACCCACCTCCCGTCCCATGTCCAGAGGAACAGCGGTTTCATGCATTCAAAGTTAGCTACCCTCTACACAGCTGCTCAGTTAATAATCGACCCATTTAACAGCAGGACCAGTTTATGCTACATATGTCAGAGTACCTTACCTCGAAAGAACGGCATACATATCTACACTTAGAAAATACCAGTCACAGTTCCCTACTGTGGTTATCCCAAAAGGGTTTAGTCTTCAGAGTGCTATGGACAATGCAGTGTTCCCCCCCTAGGAGAGCTCAAAGGTTGGGCTGGGGACCAAACTGCTGGCAAACGGAGCTCAGTGACAGCCGATGGCTTCGTGTACCTGTGGCCCTGGTCACACCTGAGCCAGCAGCCCGAGGGTGCTGGGCAGGATGCAGATTCACCCTGGAGGGTTCATCTACAACACCGCTGGAGCATGATTTCATGGCTTTTTTATTGGCGCAGGGAGAAGAACTGGGACACAACTGCTCACACTGTCTAACACCTTACAAAACTCCTCTTAAAACCTCTCTCTGCCAAGGTCCACAAGACTCACTTCTAAAATTAAATAATAAAAAAGGGAAAAAAACCCCAGCTTTGACTCCTTTTGTTTCCTATTGGGATGTCCTTGGGCTTCCCCCTCACACCTTTTCCTGTATTGCTGCCACAGACCCCAGCTGAAGGACACCCTGAGCAGAAGGTGTCCCTCTGGCTCTGGTTAGATGAGAGATGAGATGAGACTGGCTACAGTTCAAGCCCCACTGAGTCCTATCACCATCAGTCACCTGAACACTCACAAAGTTCCCTAAAAGGTGCTTTGCATTGTCCAAACTTACAGGCAGATCCCAGCCATCACTACAGCACCACCACCACCAACAGCCTCACCTGCCTGTGATCTCCTCAAGAGCAAGGAGCCTACCATCGGAACAAACCACTATTCCACACAGTGGTAAAATAAAACTGCTAAAATAACATTATCACTAACATGGAGACATGATTTTTGGACATTTTAGAGTGGTGCTTCTAACCATATAGCTTTATTTCTGTTATTTGTTCCCAATCTGAAAGCCCCGTTTATAATGCTGACCTTTTCCACCTGTATAACAAATGCTTAGCAACAGGTAGGGAAAAAAGAAGGAATCCTGCACAGACAATGGTGCTGCACTGAGGCTGCTCTGTGGGACAACTACAGCTCCCTGCTTGATGGAGCACAAGCACTACAGCCAGCCACCCTACCCCACCCAGCCCTGGCTTTCTGAAAAACAATCTTAACCCAAATCCAAGATTTTTATCTAACCACAGACGAGCTGTTTTGTCAGCAGCAGAGGTTGAAGATCCACAGGAGTGAGACTATAGCAAGTGACAGAGCTGGAAATGAGCAGGTGCAGAGATTCATGTGCCACCACGTTTTGAAAAAGCCTTGCCAAGGGGAAATTAAGGTGACATCGTCCCTTCTGAGGTGCCCTCTAAGAGCCAAAGAGGTGACTGCAGGCCCGGCTCTCAGTATTCTAAAGCCTCTGTTCCACCAGTCACCCTCAAGTCAAACAGCCTTCCAACAGCTTCTCTGAGCTCCATAGTTCTGAAATGCACTTGGGAAACCAAGGTGGAAGCCCTGAGACACCAGCTGTGCAGGGTGAGGGGAGCAGCCAACCCTGACTCATGGGCACTGCCCAGCTGCCAGCCCTGGGCACATCTGGTGCTCCCATTCCTTCCTCCCTAAAGGGCTGGCACACTGAAGTGTGGGTGTCCCTGTGTGTGCTCGTGGGTGCTGCAGTGGTCGCTATCCCTTCTGTAAGGACACGCTTGCCCAGGGTGCCTGGGCTGCCAGGGAAGCACAGCTCACAGGGATGCCTCCAGTTATCCTGGGGAATTACATGACCAACAGCCTCATTCTGTCTTGTGCCAGTCTCCTCATGTCCCGGATGGAATAAAGGAGCTCAAACAATCCCGTCATTCTGTTAGCTGCCACCATGATGCACAACACCTACACAGGCACACCATTATTAGACAAAAAAAGATTTTTTCTATAATATCTGATCTTCCATCCCCAAAACCAAGCTGTATTTCTAGGCTGACTCACCTCTCAGCTCATACTTCTCCCCCGTGCTGCTTGGCTCTACCTAAAGCTATGGAAAGACTGGATCCACAGAGTCAGGGCTGAGCTGCTCGGCCAGAGCTGCCACTTTCCTTCCTTCTGGGCTGGGATTGGTGGTGGCTGAGAGAAATGCTCTCCCTCTCAAATCTTTAGTGGAAACAGGTGTCAGGCATATGAGTCTTGCAGTCAAGAAGCACATTTTCTACCAAGTAAGTGGTACATCCAGGGGTAATACAACATTTCTTTGTACTCAGAAAAAGATTTCAGGGTACCTGAAACAGATCCACATGGTGGCTCCTATTGCAGATTTATTTCCATCTCTTGCTACCTGAGAGAGACGACCTGTTTGAAATATAGTCGTAAATACTCTGCTACATCTAAGCCAATGGCCATGTAAGAATCCCTCCTGGCTGTTTCGCAGAAAAAAAAAATCTGAAAAGAGCTGAAGAAGTAAACTTAAAAGTAGTTGGTTTCAGCCAATTATGTTACAGTGAGTCAACTGGCCCCAGCATCCGCGTCTGCTTGCAATAACCCTCAGGTAGATCATAACAGCTAAGACAAGTATCACTGAAAGAGATCAGGAAAAAATAAGCTGTTGTTCTCTTTCCTTTAGCACATTGCTTTGTGCCTTGGATAATGGCTGACCCACACTTGGGTGAAAACATGCTTTTGAAAAGTTGGTCACTGCTCTCCTGTTGTGCAGGCCACAAAAGGAGGAAGGAGACCATTTATAAACAGGAGACTGCATTCTAAAACCCACAAAACCCAAGTGTGCCACGTAAAGATACTTCTGTAGCACTAGAGAGTGAATTACACCCAAAGTCCTTCTGCTGATGTGCTCACCTGCTACTTTGTGCTGACAAAATGCAGTTTGTGTGTGGAAATACATGCTTTTCCCCCAAACCTGTCATTATGCATTAAAGAGCCTGGCCCTCATCTTTCATCCCATATGAATCCCAGCTGAATGCTTGCCATGATTTTGCCACATGCACTTGCCCAAGTTCTTTCACCAAGCCAGCAGCAATACCCAGTAAGGCAAAGATGCGAGCTAGGGACAGCCAGGTGTTCCTGCTGATCAGAGTATAGCAGCCAAACAGTTCTGCTCTCAGTTTCCCTTTCTTGTTTTCTTTAGCCGTGGTTAAACTATCTGTTGCAAAGAGGCAAAACCTACCAGCATAGCTCAGAACTTCTCTTCCAGAGGAAAGGGGCAGGGTTCAGACAACTGCTGCTCTCACCAGGGAAAAGGGGTTGGTTCACCAGCAGCCTCAGAACCACACAGGCTCCTCTGTTGGGCAAGGGTCAGCGACTGGCACGGCACAGAACCCAAGGGCCAGTTTTGGCAACTGCGACTCAAACCAGAAGCTCAGAAAATAATAATAAAAAAAAGTTGTGAAGCTGCAGTGCGTGGAGTTCTCCCTCATCCCAAATCACCGTGTTCATTAAGCCTCTGCCTGTCCTCTGCTATCCCAGACCCCACTAGCACGGCTCAGCAGGGCTCAGCCTGGCTGCCAGGCAGAGCCCAAGCTCCTGTTCCACCTTTCCTGCTGCCCCACTTGCAGGAACCTCTGCATTTCCATGCTACTTAATATATTATAGCACACCCACAGTCAACAAATAAAATTAATAAATAATTCAAGCCTTTTAAGAAAGGAAACGTTAAACTGTTAAACCCCATCAGTATTTACATTTGGATTACTCCATGGGCTTGTTTCCAACAGGAGCACTACTGCATTACCAGAGGAACAAACAGGCCTCAGCTTGTGTGAGCAGCTCCATCCCAATGCCTGGCTCTGGAGGTGTGCCTGCCTCTGCCCCAGCAGCCTTTGAGTTCATCTCTGAATTCAAACATGTGAGCTGTGCCAGGATTTTATTTTATGTTTTTTCTCCATTAGGAGTTACTCTGTTACAAGACTTGTTCAGGGACAAATCAACCTTTCTCCACCTACCTATGGTACTGCGGGCAGCTGCTGTTCTGAAAACAGGACACCCACATTGCTGTGCTGGTCTCTGTCCCCAGGCAGCTTGGCAGCATTGTCCCAGCCTGGCAGACCTTGGCCTGTGCATCAGACGACACCCCGTGAGCACTGCTGTGGGCAAACCTCCCCTGGAGCAGCCATCCAGGGCCTCATGCCACCCTCTGTGCCCCAGCCCCTGCCCAGTGCCTGCCCCTGTCCCACTAAGATGGTGAAGAGCTACCAGAGGCACCAGAAGAGGCCCCTCAGTGCAGGATTATATTCATCTATCCCATGACAGTGGTCTGCTGGCCATTTGGTCCTGTCACGACAAACCACCTTGGTACCACTTGACCCAAGATCTCCTTTTAACAGCTCAAAGACCTGTACCTGTTCTTGCTGCTTTCAGAACCTTCAGCTACAGATTCGGTGTACACCTGGTTGCAGCTGGCCTGGACACACCTGATGCACCAACAGCTCACTGGCTGAACCAGCCTTGTGATCACACACAGCTTGTTTTCCATCTACAAGGGTAACAA
This sequence comes from Aleadryas rufinucha, assembly GCA_013397815.1. Classification (NCBI taxonomy): domain Eukaryota; kingdom Metazoa; phylum Chordata; class Aves; order Passeriformes; genus Aleadryas; species Aleadryas rufinucha. Next base: position 262,741 of record VZTH01005356.1, read on the forward strand.
CCAACTCAGGTTTGAAATCTCTTCACACCATTGTCAAGCTGACCCTCAGCCACCAAGCTTCGGGTAACTATTGCTTGTTTCTTACTCCTTCCTCTGCTTCCCTAAGATGAAAGGTGGCAAGCTGTTGGAATGGCAGGAATTTAGAGAAGGGTGAAGCCATTTCCAGACCATTGGTTATTGCTGGTGTTGTTGCCAGGTTAGGTCACCCCAAAGATCTCAACCCTAACAAAACTGAAGCACATAAACTGAAATACTGCTGCACCACCCAAGATTGCCATCCACCAGGTTTTGCTTCTTCCCTTTAAAAGCCTTGATGGATAGAGACAGGCAGATCTCCAAAGGCACCTAATAGTTCCTTAAGATGTTTGGTGGGAAGCAGGCTCACAAATGCCCCTACACACACAGTCTTGGTGTGCCAGGAGCAAGCCTTGGTGTGTCTCCGGCCCCTGCACTTCCTTTCCCAGCTTCATCTGCCTCAGGTCACTAAAAACGTCCAGAACTCTGGTTTGAAAGAGATTTCCAAAGAGGAGCAGGTCAGGGGGTGTCTACCTAAAAAATGAGGTTGATAAAAGCAGAACTAAGTGCAAGGAGACTGACTCATACTTATTTACATTTTTGACAGAAAGCTCTGCAAATCATGCACATTTTGACTTCTCAAACCTCATATGCACTGTCTTCTGTGCCAGAGTAATCCTCCTTTTAGAAAAATGGTATTCTGTACTTTGCTGCAAGCCAGAGCAGGACATTTGCCTCCTCTGATCCTTTCCAGGGCTTGCTCTGCTGTCCTTCATACAGCAGCAGGAAGAGCTGGCTGCTCTGTCACTGTATTCTCTGAAGCAGTCACTCCATCGGCCTCTCAGAACTGGCAGACGTTGTTCCAAAGACTTGATTTGCTTCATTTTGGCATTTCCACAGTCATCCTTTACATATAATTATTATTTCTTTTTTTAATTTAAAGTTATTATTTTGTATTTTGCTGGTCACTTCCATATTGCTTCATTCAAAATCCAGAAAACAGTTCAAATAAAATCAGAGATTAAGTGCAAACTAACTTTCCAGTGAACCACTATGTGCGTTTTCTCCAGTCCAGTGTCTGTTTTCCAGTTTAAAGGACCCTTCCCACCCCACCCCACAGAACATCAGTGACCCCTACCAAACTCTTCAGTTCTCTCTTGTCCTCAGTGTTGCCTGACAGCATCCCCAGCTCCCTTCATGACCATGAAGAAGAAAAAGAGGGAAGAATTAGTGATGATCTTTTGAAGTATTTATAGTCAGCAGGTAAAAAACAGGAAAGCAAAGCTTTTGGCATACAAATCTTCATTTCTTGGCCTGTTTTTCAGCTTCAAAAGGAACATATTGGAGGTGTGGTTTTGTTACTCTCTTCTGAAAGGTATTTTGTGTTTAAAGTGTTTGTTGTGTTGGCACACATACAAAAATGGTTGTGTCAGGGTACCAGTTCTAAGCAGGAGTCTCTGTGGCTGGGAATTGGCACAAAATCACGGTGTGGCTCAGAAGAAGGGTTTAGCTGTATGTGGGAGTCACATCATCATTTCTTGGAAAGCCACAATGAAGATCTGAATGTTTTTGAAAAGCTACGCTTGCCATTTTCAGTTGCTGGGATAGAAAGTTATAGAGAAAGAAATTGGATTCTCAATCTCAATTACTACGCTATCACACAGGATATAAAAATTGTCCATTTTTCACCCTGATGGTAATTGCATGGAGATTTCCAGGAGTGCTGTACAGACTGTCCTCAGTTCCTGCTAAAATAATCAGCCTTTCTGTGGCTTTCCCTACATTGTCTGGTTGAATCACTGAGAACGAGCTCGACAGCAGCACTGCCACTGGCCTTTCCTGGTACCAACTGGCTTCTCTGGGCATCCAACCCCCTGCATCTGTGGAAAGTGGGAAAGGCCAGGTTGTACATGCCTTCTTTCAGTCTCTTTCCTTCCTTCCTTCCAGGTTCCAAGCCCAATCTGCAACCAACTCCAAGACATCCTTTCACTTAGAAATATCAAAAATGAGTGAACTGGCAAGAAGAGGAAGCTCATGGGAGAAAGAGAGGGAGGGAGGGAGGGAGGGAGGGAGGACAGACGTCAGGGAGAAAGGGAGAGCGAGAGAGTGAGGCAGCTAGAAGGGGTTGCCTTTCCACTTCTGTGAGAGCATAGCCACTACACCACGGTATTCCGGTGTCTGTAGGGCGGTGGGGGCAGCACAGTGCCAGGCTTCAGGGAGAACTCAGAGAGGTATTCAGGATTCTCTGCCACTATGGGCCGGATCCGTCCATTCTGTTTGTAAAAGTATTTTGTGCTGTACTCTTGCAGGTAGTCCGGGTGCTGGAGGGTGCTCCGTGGGGGCAGGCTGTGGTTCCAGTAGTCTGGGTTGTCAAAGGCCTTCTTGGCTTTCTCTGGCAAATTGTTCTTCAGGTACTCAGTGTTTTCCAAGGTGTTGGCGAAAGTGTTGAGGTACAATGGCTCGTTCACGTACTCGTCCTCTGCTTTGGGCTGCCCGTTGGGAGCGTTGTGGTACTCTGGGTTGTCCACAGCTTGGAGATCTCCATTCTTTCGTCGGGAAACAAATGGATTCTCTTCCACTGGGTTTAGGTAATCTAAGGAAAGACAAAAAGTAAGTCAGCCAAGAGTGGTAGTAATCTGTCCATGTAGCATCATGTGACCAGAAGCAGCACTTGGACTAGAGCACCCTCCACCTCAGCCATTCCTAGGACTCCAGATGGGATCAGGAGCCAACTGTGCTGAATACACACTTGTGAAAAATGAAGTACTTACAAGCTAAACAGACAATATGGGTTAAAACAGATACCTTGGAAGACTGACTTATCAAACACACTGGCCAACTAAACTACAGCTCTTACTGAGCCATAGCCCATGTGCTCCCCTGGACTTCCTCTCACTGTATGATCTACGGAGCCAAACATGCTGCCCAACTCCTGCTTCTGCAACCTTGGACCTATTAGCAACCCTCTGCTCTGCAGTCCTTCCATACAGAAAATTCTATAGGAATCTTAGTTAAGCCTCTCTGCACAAAGCCTATCCTCAAGGGCTAACTTTTAAGACAGCTTCATTTCTAACAGAACAACTTGCCTGATTAAAAACCTTCCGTCCTTGAAGGACAAAGGGCCTTGAAACGTTATGAAAAGAAAGTTATACAAATGAGCCCTGGAGAGGGAACAAGAGAGCCTTAGATCAGCTGCAAAATGGGACTTGGAGTAGGTTACAGTTGCCTCAAATCACTTGCTGTGGATTAACACCCCATTTCCAGCAGCATGGTGCTGCTCAAGGGCTCTGCACACACCTCCACAGAGTCCTGGTGCAAGGAAAAAGGCCCTGCCTTTTCCCTGTCATGGGATCGTCTGGTTTTATCCAGAATGGGGCCAAAACTATTAAAGGCAAAAGTTCAAGACCCAGTGAACACCTCTGAACCCGGAGCTAAGATGTTCCTGAATGTGAGCTGAATAGTGGGAACACTTTTTTTTCAGTGATGACAGCTAAGCAGTGCTTTGATTTGAACCCTGCAGCTGGCATGGAACACACAGTGTGTGGCCACACCATGACAACCCTGTGTCTGTGCCCAGGGAGTCAGGAAGGAGCTGCTTTCTCCCGAGCTGCTACTGCCACATCCCTGAGGGCTCAGGTGGCTCCTGCAGAACTCTGAGGATCCCCAGGGTGCACCTGTATGGGTACATATATGTGGGCTCACACTCAAAGTAACTCACTGCAAGGGAGACTCCCACAACTGCTACTGCCGTGGGTCAAGCCCCAGGGCTCCCTCCATTCCTCCATCATGTAACACAAAGGACAAGTGGCTTAGAAAACACAGTAGTGACTTGTCATTTACATATGCATTTATTAATTTCTTTAAAGATAATGCAAAGATTTGGATGCAAATAATTAATGACACATCCCCTTACATCTAAATGACTGCTATCATTACTTAAAGAGGAAGAAATGAATGAGGGCAAACTGGGAAGTGCAGCATGCTGAGCCGGCACAGATTTAGGCAATCTTCCCCTTGCAGTGATGCTGTCTTTAAAGCACATCTTGTTCTTTCAATCCTAGACTTCTCTTGGGTATAAAATGCCAGCTGTGTGTATCAGTTCTGTGGCAGGTTCAACATGACATTTACCAAGAACAATGCCAGGAATAAGAAGATCAATAAACAAAGCAAAGTTGGGACTATGGCTGACCAAAGATAGATCCTTTCCTTGGAAATAACTGAAGATTTGTGTTTGGATAAGAAGGGGGCTTGGCTTTTTTTCATTCCTCTTATTATTTCTCAAAAAAAAAAGAAAAAAGGGGGAATTACCAAATTTGACATACTGGAACATTTGAGCATTTCAAAGTAGAAAATTAAGGAGAGAAAACCAAATCCCCGTGTAAAGGAATATTAACCTAGTCAGAATGCTTCAACCTTGATGGGTAACTAAATAAAGTCATTTTTGATGAAAAGCTGCTGATGTACAAAGAGAAAAAATGCAGCCAGGCTAGACCAGGAGCCTCTCTGGAAAGCCAGTACTTTACCTGTTTTAGGTTTGTCTCGCATCGGTGTCATGTACCCGTCCTCATCCAGCTCTCCCCTCACAACCCGCTCGGGAACGAAGACGGTGGGGTCAGCGCTGTACCTCTGGGTGCCACTGTCCTCTTTTGCCAGGGTTGCCACCTGTTTCCGCAGCGTGCCATTGCAGCAAGTGTCTTCAAAGATCTCTGCTGTGGCCCCTTGAACAGCTGGGGCTTCTGGAATGATGCAGCCTGGAGCTCTGTAGGGCATCGGCACCTCCGCAGCGTAGCCACCGTCGCGGTACACAAACTGGTTCTGTTGGAAGAAAGAACACAGCATGGGAAAGGAGGCTCCCGAGGGGAGAAGCTCCCACAGCAAGTCATGGCTGTGCCTCCTGTGCCTGCCCTGTCACGCTGGGCAGGGGAAGCCCTGCCCATCCTGCGCTTCCAGGCTTTGGTGTGGACCCACAAAGCATCCATCTGCCCAGTGGTGCTCAGTGGGGATAGAAATGGGGTGGGAAAACTTGTTTCCTACTAGGCATGTGGAGGCTGGACACACACAGCTGCAAGAGGTGAACGTGGTATTTCCTCTTCTATTACTCTGGCAACCTCTCCTGATTTCTGATCAAACCCCTTAAACCTCATGTTTGGGAAACCTCCTGATGACTGGGGATAGAGGTCACTATCATCTCTGTTTATTCCCGGGATGATACTTTTAGTGTGTCCTGTGGTAAGACTCATGGGGTCACCCACACCATGTGTAACTCCATCAGGAAGTGCATTTCAGGCTGGTGAACTGTGCATTGGCACCTCAACTCAGTGGTTCAGCTCAACCTACCATTCTGCTTGTCAGCATGGGCATGCAAGGAAATTTCAAAATCATGGCCTACAGATAGGAAGAAAAGATGTACAGATTCATCCAAACCTTTTACCTAAATGCTTTTTCAAGAGAAGTTGTCAGAATTTTGGGTGTGGGTCCTTAGAGTTTGCACACAAATCCAGGCTGAGTCTGGAGATCTTAACTATTTGATTCCTTATATAAACACTTCATTACCTGTTGGCTTTTGGGTCATTTATGCAGGAAAAAGGAGTTTGAAACAGAAAAAAAAGTAATGAAGAAAGGAGGAAAGCCTAAAGGATGAAGGCTGAATGTGAAATACTTACTCCTGACATAGGGGTGTAGGCAGGAGAAGGGCTGTGCCCAATTTCACTCTAATAGGAAAGAAAAATGGATGATGGATATGTAACAAGAGGTCACATGAATGAAACAAGTCACATGAGCTGTATGAGCTAATTGGGAGAAACATGCACATCAGTCAGATTTCCTAACTGGACCCAAAATTCAAAGAATTCAGTCAGGGCAAATGCCTCACCCCCAGCAACAAGCTGTGTGTCTCACCAGGGTTAGACAGAGCCACTGATCTCACCTGGGCTCACTGTGAGTGAAGGCCCTAACAGAAGAGGGAGCATAAGGCGCTTTATCAGATGTTACTTTTCTAAAGAGAACAGACACCAACACACACTGGATACAGACTTTGCAGCAAGCCTCCAACTTCACAGGCTTGTGCAAGAGGATTGTTTGGGACAATTAGGAAGGTCCCTTTAATCAGGGAACACCTTGAAAACCAGAGATGCTGTGATTGCCTCTGAGTCCCTCCAGATTTACAGTCCACTTGTAATGACACATGGGCAACAACAGGTTACAATGCAGAATGTGTTAGACAAATGGATAAAGAACATCTCCTGAGCCTGCCAGATGCTACTTTAAAGCCCTACTGATGGCTCTGAGACACTGCACTGCAGGAATCTTAACCTGCCTTGCCCTCTGATTTCGTATATACTTGAATTCAGGCCAGCTTTCCATCTGCTCTGAAAAGATGGTGGAAACTGAAGATAGGAAAGTAGTAAACTATGGTCCATGGAGGGTGGTGAAATTTTAGGCAAACTCGTGGTTACATGTAGGATCCAGAGAAGGAATATAAAGTAGTGCCTAGAGAGAAACAACTCTCCCAACAGTGAGGAATCCAAAGCTCTGTTGGGAATCCTCTACCCTCCTTGTAAAGCTCCCAGCTTCCTTCCCCACACCTGCAAGCTATGACACTGGCGAGAGGGTTTCCTGCTTTTGTCTCCCAAGGTGGCTGCAGCCCCCCAGCCTGCAGGAGTGGAAGGAGCTGTGGCAATGCTGTGCTGTCACTGGGTGGCAGGGCACAGGGTTTGGCTGCTGTCCAGGGTTACAGGCCCTAAACCAGGGACTGTCACCACTCCTTTTCTATCCCGTGCCACACCGGGATGTATCACACGCCTTTTATTTACATCTCCCTGTTTCCACACTCCCATAAACTTCCAAGGTCGGTTCATTAATTCTGGATGAAAAAGGGCAGAGCTGTCTTTGAAGTACTTTCAGTTCAGACATCTTTCCGTGATGTCTTGAAGACAACTTAGAAAAGCAAGTCTCTTGCCAATAGGCTTGACTTCAGCACACAGGGCTATACCCTTCTGCCAGTAAATGTTTAGAAGATTAGCAGCTTGAAAAAATACTGTTCTAGGATGGCCATATTATGCATCTGTGGGCTCTGCTCCACCCTCAGCACAAAAGACTAAACCCACTGTCCTATCTTTAGCTCTTCTTGGCTGTGACTCTAATATTTAGATACATACTCTGCAACTATAACAACACAGAAACAGGCCCTTTTAGCACAGCCCTGTCCCAAGATGTCAGGAGGAAATGGACTGGCATTAATGCATTTATTGCTATTTTTGCTGACAAGACCCTTTCCAGTCAGTGGCCTGCCAGCTAAGATCACTATAATTGTGTTTTTTCATGCCTCCCCTTTAGCGCTGTACTAACTGTAACTGTCTTGCAACACCCCTTACCGTAGAACCTTATACATGGCTCTTCACCACTGCTGTCTGCCCTTTTTTTTACTTCTTTACTGTTTTTCTCCGTGAGCTGATACTCTGTGGCCACTGTTCCATTAAAACGGGAGGCAAAGAAAACAGCTGTGGTGCATTTAGTGGGCTTGAAAATTTAATATAATTGTTTAAGTGTCCTTAAATTGACTGGTAATTGCAATGAGAGGTCATAATTTTGTAGGATTCCAAGATTACCCTCAGACAACCCTTGTTGGTCAGGACATGAATCATACTGTGAGAAGAAAATATATTTGGATTTTACCAGGTAAAACTTAAATAGCTTGTTTTGCATGTGAAATCAAATCTACTTTGTTGATTTTCAAGGGGGGTGGGGGGTGTTGTTTTTGCATCTTAAATACTAGAGGGTGTTCCTTTACTGAAAAGCTCTAGAATTTTGGGTTTCTGATCCTGGAAGTCTCACCTGAACTGTCATCTCTGTCTTTTTGAGATAGACAGAGACCTTAGCAGCTGGTTGCTTGAAGACCTCACTACATAAGAAGTCTCAGCTTGTAACTGGAAATAAAATTTAAAAAATCAATACTAGCTCCCTTTTGATGGTGTAATGTGTGTTATATCCATTAGTTGTGGAGTGCACACATCCATTGACAGGGGAACCCATCACACTCCAGAAGGAGTCTCACTTTTTTAACTGCCCATGAGCAGCCCTCCTCAGAAATGCCCAAGATTTCATTCTGTACACGATTGAATTTTAGGCAAAAACATGACAACGGGGAGAAAGGATAAAACCCAAGAAAATGTCTCCTAAAGCCTTTTCCCAAGGCCCTCTGGTATGAAATACCAGTGACACATCAGCTGTTACAACAGCTAATGTTTGTGTAAAATGAGCCTTGATCAAAGAGTGGTAAATAACATTTTTATGAATATGGGCTTGTGTTATTGCTTTCTATTCATTAATTTCATTTTCTAATTCCTTGCTTCTAAAATCTCCCAGAGGTAAGTATCTCCTCCCTTATACCAGGGACACAATATTTTCTGGCTGCATCTTAAACTGCAATGAAATCAAAGCCTTGTTGGGTCCTGCCATTCATATTTATGCCTCTGCCTTGTCTCCTCTTACTTGGGTCTAGCATCATGCCCGAGCCTGGCACCCAGGGCTGTGCTTCTCCTGCTGCCCATGGCACAGCTCATCCCACTCCGGCTGAGCGCTGCTGCCTTCACGGCTGCACCCAGAGCGCACTTCATGGCACTCGGTGCTGCTGTGGGATTATGGGTGGCACAGAGCTGCCACTACACAGAAAATAAGCAACGCTTTCTTTACAGCCTGAGCTGGTACCCCCCTGCTTTGCTGCCAGCACAGACTCCCCAGAGCCCCCTCGCTGCTGCAGAGTTGGTTTTCCTGACCACCCACAGAAGTGTTGATAGGGTTGCACAATCATTGCTGTTTCTTGCTCTGAAGCAGACTGCTAAGCTCATGGGACTGAAAGATTTTTCTCTACTAAAGGCAAGACTTTGCCAGCATGAATATACACACACGTTTGAACCCACTCTGATACTGCTCAAGCTGCATAAAACCCAACTCCCTCTTCCTCTCCTTCTGCTTTTGTATGCAAAAAGCACCAAAGATAGAGCAGGAGTAAAACACTCCCGTCTTCTCACTGAGATGCTGCTCCCAAGTCCTGTTCAGGGGCGTCCTGTGGTCCATGCCTCAGGCAACTCAATGATTATCTGTTTTGAGCAAGCTCTGGCAACAATTCTTTGTACCAGTTCATCAGTCCTGGGCTGTGTGCCCCCAGACAAAAGTGAGTCTCCTCCTTCCCCTAGAAACTCTTTACCTAATTTCAAACCAAGGGAGTATCCAGGCTCGAGTCACTGACCCAAAGCATCGTAAGATATGAGACCTTGCTACAAGCACCAGAATCTCAGCAGTTCTCCAGGAAGGACAGCTGATTTATGTGAGTGGATCTGAATAATGCTTGGGATGGTCTGGCAGGGCTGCAGGCAGAGCACACAACGCAGAGTGTCCCACCAGCCCCCAAACAAACTCCAGCTACATTCCAAGGGAGCAGCCTGGTATTTACAACTGATCCAAACTGAAATTCAAATAGGAAAGACCATGCCAGGAGAACAGCCACCTCTGCTTGGCTGCAGTCCTGCTTCCACAGAATTTGCAGATTACTCTGCCCTGCTCCAGACAGCAAACATTTCTGAGATGAAAAATCAAAGGAAGAAACACGCACCATGAGATCGCTGTGTAATGTTAAATAGAAATGGAATGCTGTTTGTATAGTAATTGCTAGAAGGCTTTTCAGACCTCTGGGGGTTTCTGGTCCCAGCCCCTGCTCAGAGAAGGCCCATATATAAAAAGAAAGGATTAGACACCTCCCTGGGCTGTTAAGGTTCAAGCACATCTGTCCCTACGGCACCTGACACAAGTCTGGCATTCCTTGGCCATAAAGTTCCACTGGGGATAGAGGAATCTTTATGGGAAATGATGACATTCCAGCCCCTTTTCCAGCAGTACCTTTTCTCAGAATGTGTCACATGTTTTAACTTAAATGTTGATCATGAGTATAAAAACAATGTAAGCATCAGTCTGTGTGAAGTGTTTGCTCCAGTCTCCAACAACTGCTTCTTCTACAATCGAGACACTAAATATCCAGTTTAGATCAGTGAGGGAAAAAATAAATAGAAGAAACAATGAGTAAGTCTTTTTCTACACCTAGGTTTTTTCTGGTTGCTGTTTGCCAGGTGACAGGTGAGATTTGCAGGCAGCCTGAGCTTTACCTCAGTTCCCATGGGCTGCCTGTGTCAGTTGGATATGCCAGCCCGTGTCCTGGCAGAATGGTGGATTTAAGGCATCCCTGAACCTCTCCAAAGTCAGTATGGACGTTTCACCGGCCCCCTGGGTTCAGGTCAGTACTGACCAACTTCTTAGCATCAGATAAGTCATTACCACTTTCTCTCACATAATTTTCTCTCTTAACAACTGTCTGTTTTCATACTTGTTAACTCTTTTAGAGCAGTCCATATGCATTGGGATACCCAAACTGCCTTCTAGGAGTAATTTAATCTAGACTGTGAACAGTAAATGGCATCATCACAAACAAAACATGCCTAATAATCTTGGCATAGTGCTGTGGGAAACAACATACCTATACACTGCACAGAGTGTATAGGTATGTGCTGTATATCTTGTGCTGTTAACTGGAAAATACCAGATATAAACCATATATTTTCAGTCTAACACTTCACTAAATAGAGAAGTAAAAGATGACAAGACCACCAATGAAAATAATCTCTTAAGAGATGCCCAATTTGGGCACAAAACTCAGTATCCAGCTACACTGACAGGGAAAGCTAGGTGAAATGCATTTCTGTAGCCTCATCTCTTTGAGCCTGATACCTGGGCTGGAAATAAAAGCATTGTCCTGCTGTATGGCACCAAAGGCTTGGAAACTCACCTGTTCTCTGGACCTCAGAAACCTTCATCTTTCCTACCTTCAGAGGGGCTGGCAAGCAGATTTCAGCTGGCACAATATGCACTTTGATCTAAGCATGACACAAGAATGAAGAGGCAAGTATTCCCTTTGCCTGTTACTCTGTGCTAATGCACCCGAGTGTCAAACAGAGAGAAGAGCAGGAAGAGAGACAACTGGCATTGCCTATCTTTTCCTTTCAATCTCCTTGACTCCCCCATCCTTCCTGTCACCCATGACTAGCTTTCTGTCATTCTCTTTTTTAATACACTCTCCCAGACACTTTACAGTAAATGGCACCTTTTAACGCTGAGCCAATTCCCCACAATTTGAGAGGGAAGAGGTACCATTTCCCACCTGTTCTAACAGCTTCCTGAGGGACAGAGGGGTCAGCACTGCTCCTGCTCCTGTGCTGTCCAAAACACAGGAGCACCAGCATCTCCTTTTCTGTACAAACCTCAAGCTTCAAATCCCAAAACAGGGAAAGGATGGAGAATAGGACCAAAACCACAACACGCCCATGATTTGTGATTGTGACATGGAAGACAAAAAAGAAAAAAAAGGCACAAAAGAAAGTTGATGAGCGATCCTGGGAGCAGCAGCCCCCTCCTATGTGCATGCTGCACTGCCATCTTCCCCAGCCTGTTTTATACAGTAATCAAAGGATATTCTGAGCCTCTCAAAATGCCATCAACCCTCATTGAGAATGAAATAGAGCACATCTCCATCGAAGCCTTTACAGCAGTAATCATTGCCGCATGCTGGCCTGAACAGGGAGCTCTTACAGACAAAGATGGGTTTTAAAAATAAAATAAAAAAGCCTTCCTGAAATCTGAATAGAAACTTGATGATAATCTCCCAATTTTATTATGCAAGGGGGAAAAGAAACCCATAATTGTGCACTCTTGGTCTCTTATAGCAAAGAATAGGCTTCTTGATGAAATGCTGAGTTGATTTAGAGCAGGGCTGAGGTTCTGGTGGCAATAATAGTCTAAAAGAACTAACCATCCAGCTGATTTGGATAAAATAATCATTTTTCTGCATTCTAAATCTACACTTCATCTGTGCCTCCTCCCACTTCTCCCAACTGCATCTTTTGGAGAGTCTTTTTATAGCCTTGAAAATTATTTTCCCCTTCCCTCCCGCAGCATTCAACAAAAAGACAGACTCTTTACTCTGGCTAACAAAGGGCATTTTTTAGGCTGTGTTGGCATTTAGCTCCATTGCATCTATGTTTAGAAAGTACAGTATTTAGTATTTAGTATTTATCTTACAGGATGCTCCGTACACCTCCTGCCACCCAGAAGTCCTCCCAAAGCATTATTGCAGGAGTCCCACTGCCCTGGGACACTGAGCACTCTCCCACCTTGGGGGCCAGAGAGGTGTTTAAGGGGCAACTCCCTGCAGCTCCACCTGGTGCACTTGCAAATCATGCCCCCTTGTATTTTTCAGGTGCTTTTATTATTTTAAGAAAACCACAAATAGTGTTCCTCACACATGGATATTTTCCACTAACAAGTTCTGCTTCACATCTCGTCTCAGAAGGAAAATTTTCTCCCAGCTCTCATAATTATTTCCTGACTCTCAGTCCACTTTTCCATCTACTGAATTATGTAGAGTTGTTTAGCTTGCTGTTTTCCAAGAATGCCTCATCAGTGCAGTGTAAAAATATTTATTACTTCCTCTTTTTATATCTATTGACTTTTTCTTTTCAGAGAGAAAAGAAAATGGATCAGCTGTGAGCTCTCTTTTCTGTTAACACAGCCAGCAGCTATTCATGGATTAAGCAGGTGCTGCCTGATTTTAAACCAGTTTGTATTAAAGCTCAATGAATTTGCATGTAACACATAAAGGATGGAAGCAATGTACAGCTACCGTCTCTCCCACCAATTCCACCAAGCTTGCAGAAACTACTGTGGAGTGGTGATTTTGTTTTTAGACCCATATTACAATTTGTAGAAGCCAAAATGCCATCTAACACTTTAGGAAAGTCTCTAACTCTTTATGCCTGACTCTAAAGCTATATGCCTGAATATAGAAGCCTGAAGGTGACAGAAAACAGCTAATGCATTAAAAAAGCCCTGTTTTAAGGCACTTCCCTGCAAAACCATAGGCAATTTGACAAGCTGGTCCTGATAATCAGTTCAGGCTCAGAAGGGTTTACTCCTTGAGAGATATTACTGATTTCAGCCAGCCTGGCTGCAAAGCAAGAAACTAATTGCCATGAATCACTTTCAGATTTCAGTGGCAAAAAAATGACTACTAAGACTTTCAGAAAGTTTTTGATCACCTTTTAAAGAGCAGCAATTAAAGAAATGGGATAGAAATAACTAAAGAAGACCATAACCTGACAGACTACCCTAAGAGGTATCAAATTTAGAGAGAGATTTGGTTACAGTATTTTTGAGAAGACACTGCAGAAGCAGAAAGGTGGCAAACACCACAAACAAACCAAAAAAAGACATCTGTGTTGTCATTTAACAGCAAACACATACAAATGGTAATATCCTGTTTAGCCTTTTAAGCAGAAGAATCAGAGAATCACAGAATATCCTGAATTGGAAGGGACCTACAAGGATCATCAAGTCCAGCTCCTGGCCCAGCACAAGATACCCCAAGAATCACACCACGATAACCAGAGATTTCTAAGAGCTGGCAGCTCCTTAAATCTTGCACAAAAAAAAGTGTGCATGGCAGACAGGAACAGGATCCAAACCCTGCTAAAGAGTCAGCATTAACTGCCCAGTGAGACTTTTCTACACTGTGATGTACTTTCCATCCCCCTTGATACAATCAAGACCATCTTTCTAAAAGACAAACTCCACCTCAAACAGAATTTCTGCACTTGATGCAGAAATTAAGAGACAAGAGACTCTGGTCTATGCTATGCCAGAAGGTTGGACAAAATGCTTTTAATGGCCCCATGTAGCCTGGAGATCTCTTCACATACATTTTGGATTAACTTCAAGATAAAGCAGTTTTACTGCCATCAGTCTCATGTGGCCAGGACACACCTGGAGAAATGACTCGGGCAGAAACACTTAACTGCCTTCTCTTACAGGAAAAGAAATGGGGACCAGGTTCTACTAAAGCCCTGGACACGAGGAATCGTGGTCAAACCACAACCCCCTCCCACAAGGGGCAAGGATGCTGCACTACCAGACCTAAGGCCACACCAGGACTGTGCTGCAGTGGCACACCAGAACTTGGTGGCTCAGAGAACTGAAAACTGGCTTCCAGTGTCCCACAGTCTGCTTTAGCCAAGCAGGATAGTCTCCATGGACATATGGATTAGACATCTCTGAAAAAAAATTGATTGATATTTAATTGCAAGGTTGGCAGGTGCTTCCATGATATATAGTGTATGGAATAAAATTACAGGGACAGTATCAGTGAGTAATAAACAGCATAGACAGTTTTCAGCAGGAATTAGCCAAGGACTGAGAGCAAAAACCATCGTGGGGGACACAGAGTGCTTGCTGTATTAACGTTATCTCTGCACACACAGGACAGCACTCGGTACAAATACCTGAATGAATCACCTAATGGATGGGAATGCAGGACACTCGAGCACTAGCTGGGGTCCTGTGCTCATGGAAACACTGCTGAGGATTCAGCTTATCTCTCAGAAGCACAGAGCTTCTAAACTCCATTTTTCTGGAGTATCTCTAGACAATGGAAAATAAAAACTGGAAAAAGCCAAAGAGACAGAATTGCAACTGAAAACTTTCAGATCCAATGAAAGAATTCAATTTAGCTTAGGATGCTAATTTTTATTTAAAAGCTGCAGCAGTCTCAGAGTGGACTTCACAACAGAGGCCACTGTTAAGGGTCAGAGCCTGTGCAGGGCTCTGCTCCCAGCAGCACAGGTAGGTTCCAAGGACATCCTAGCAGGGAGCCAGTGTGGATGTGATGGAAATGCTGAAGCTGTGTCTGAACCTTGCAGCTTCCTAAATTTCTGTAACTCCTGGAGGAAGAAGGATGTGAGACTTCCTGGGGAGCTGGCATCTTCCCAGAAGCCTTCCCTCTCTCCAGTCTTCTCTCCATGGGCTGCAGCACTGAGGTGTTAATGCACATCCAAATTGCTCTTTTCCTCCCACGGGCGGGAGTGTTTTGCACAAACCTCATCCAGTGGTGCCTCTCCCAGGCAAGAAGCTGCAAGGATTTAGACTTGAGACCACTGCAGAGAAACTTCAGGGCTTTCCTGAGAAAGTAAATTCTCCTGTTCTTCCTTCATTCCTTGACTTCAAAGCCTACGTGTGAGAAGGTTCATGATCTCCTTGCTTTCTTCCTGCCCACTTCTGTCCCCATGGAGCCATGCTACTAGAACATTCAACCAACACTGTCAGCACAGAGAAGGAGCACAGTGCCCTGACTGACTCCTTGGCCACTAAAACTGCCATTGGAACAGCTAAGGTGGGAAATATAGTATCCTTCATGTGTCTTATCCCTGAAAATGACATGGAGATCATGTAGCTCTTGTCTGTATGTTTTCCTTCACCAAATTGCCTCACAATCTCCCCATAAAATGCAATTTGCCAGACACAGCGAACACAAACTTTCTAAGTTGTATCCATTCATTTGGCATCCCACGGCTGCAGCAGCAGCACCATAATGAATTTGTGCAATATCAATATGCACTATGCTAAACAAGCATAAATCAGAGACTATCCAAAGGAAACACCAAGACAGAATCAGACAAGTGCAGATAGAGAGCTCTGACAGCATTTCAATTCCGTGTGATTCCTGTACTGAACTATGCACAGCAGATGCACTATTACCTTAAAGGAGCGACTGTGTTTTGTTTAAATCAATCTTCACTAAAAGAGTAGTTAACATACTGAGAAACTGAGTGCTTCACAGGGGCAACAGAGATGTATGTGGCTTTCTGCACACATGTATTACCTCCAGAAAACACCTCTCTGCAAAGGAAACCAGGACTGCTACAATGGTGCAGGGCTTCCAGCTTGGCCCTCTCTGACCTCTCTGTCTGATCTGGGTCAGACAACTTGGCTCACAAACTGAAAACTTTTGGCAAAGGCTAATTCCAGGTTTGTACAATGCCAGAGAAAAATTCCCAGCAACAGGAGTTACTGAAAGGAGGATACAGTCTTGCTACTATCATTAAATTGAATTGCAAAGCAAAGCTCCCACTGTCTTTAGTGGTACAAGATCACAGTTTCAAACCAAGACAGGAAATTGTGAGCTGAGGAAGGAGATGTCACATCAAGAATGTGATGGAGTCTCTCTGTATGGCAAAAATAAGGCCCGTGGTCTCTCTCTGCAGCTCTGCTGACTTCAAGGGGATCACATGTGTGCAAGCAGCTACAATGGTGTGCTTTGAAGTTGGGAAAAGGCTTTGTGAAAGTTATTTGAATTTTCGTATAATGACAACACCACCACCACCACCACTAATGATAATAATAAAAATAAATCCCTGTGTTTTTATTCCATGAATATCCCAGTGACCATGCTGGTTGCCCAAATAACATGTTGTAAATAAATCTTTCAGAATATTAACTCTAGGATTTTCATTGGAATTCCCTCAGCTCTAGTGGGCTCCTCAGCTGGGCTGGTACCAAAGACAGACAGCAAAAGGAACTGTTGAAAAAGCAAGTACATTTTTCTACTAAGCCTTTCTCCTTTAAATGTGTCCCAGTGTTTCCAGCAATTATGGGAGTGAGATGAATATAACAAACCCAATATGTCAGACTCTGCCCTCTCAGTCCTGTGTTGGTGTAAATGGCAGTACCCCACTGTGTCAAACTAAGCTCCACTGATTTACATCCCTGTGACAGTGAGTATCTTCCAAAGGTAATTCCTGTCTTTCCCTTCTTTCCTCAGAAGCTGGCAGGAAAGGAAACAGAACCTCTCCAGAGACAGCTAGTAGTAAAGCTGACTTATTTCAGATCACCATCAATTAACTCTTGTAGCCATAAAAAGAAAGTTTCTCACTTAATTGCTAAATCATGCATCATCTCCACTTCACTGTCTTTCAGTGATACAGGAGAAATGCTACATGAATCCAGACATCTCCCATTTCCTTGCCTTTAAAGCAGCAGCAATTTCCTTCCAAACTGACTGTTAAGATCAGATTTTGTCTTATTCCCAGAAAGCACTGATTTCCTCAGGAAAGGCTAAGGAGCTTCCTGCGGGGCATAGTCAGAGCATGGATACTGGCTCAGATTAGACACTCTTGGCTCTTTCACTCACCTCTTCCCTGTCTCACATGGTGTACTCAGTTCACACCTGGGTATGAATTTGGAACGACCTCAGCTAAGGATAAGTGTCCAAAAGGTGTCTAAACCATGAGGAATAAACACCAGTATTTCAAAGAGAGTATACTTAGTATTTAAACAGTGACTTTTGACCAAAAGGAGCCTGGAGAGAAAACAACTCCCTAATTAAAACACACCTGATGCCCATGGGAATGCCCTCACATTAGTAATGCATTTCAACATCTCTTAGTTATATGAGAAGGGGTGGCAACTGAACTGTTAAAAGGCTGGAGCCAAGCACAGGAACAGGCAGAGGTCAGACCTGTTGAGGAGGGAAAACAGATTCCAGACATCTGACTTAGATCCTCACCTGCAGCAGGGCACAGACATGTAGGACAGGATTCAACATACCAGAGCTCACACAGCAGGTCTGAGACTGCTCTGCAGCTGTCACGAGTTAGTGGATAGAGAAAGATACCTCCAGAAAGTAACTTATCCTACTGGAAATGCCCAAACTAGGCAGCAATGTTCACCCATGCTACTCCAGTGACACAAAATCAGGTCTGGGGGAAGAGCTTAGACTGTATCCCTGTCCCTTAGAGTGCTGGAGTTCTGTGAGCTGAATTCCCCCCGAGCACTCTCTGTGCCTTAGGTTCCCATGCACAATGAAGAGCATTTCCTCCCCTGACAGGGAGGGTGCAAAGATCAGCCTGCCAATATCTGCCATGTGCTCAGCACAAACACTCGTTTGGGAAGGGGGGCCGTGAAAGCATTGCATGCAAATAGGAGAAGGGGCTGGGTTGGAAATCTGGCTCCAGACACAAAAGCAACATTATCTGTACATTCCAGCTGCCCTCGGTTACGTCAGTGCCAACTCTGCCAAGGCAACAGGACAGCAGCACCAGGGCTGTGCACTTCCCAGCCACGTCACAGTGCAGAAGCAACACTGCTTGACTTCAGGAGCCTCAGCTGTGCCTTCAGGACAGGCAGCCTGCCACGTTGAGCCTTTGTTCACTCAGGGTTGGGCAATTAATTTAGAACTCACTGAGGCACAATGAACAGGCAGCCCAGCGACAACATTTTCATAGCCACTCTCCTTACCAACGGGAGCTTGTAATTCCCAAGGCAGTGCTGGCCTGTGTTTGATTGGTGTACTTAAATCTCCACCTGTGCTTTTATAATAACCAGCATTTTCTGTCAGAGCTTGCTCTTACCCTGTTGGAATCAATTCTTGTCCTGGAGGTGTAGATGGGAGGAGGAATGTTGAAGGCCTGAGGAACAAGATACTCTTCAGCATCCATCATATCTTCCAGGTCTTCCTCATCAAGAAGATTTTGGAAGAACTTGCTGTCATTTGGGCTTGGGAGCTTCATACGATCATCTCCCTAAACAGATTGTATTGAGAGAGGAAAAATGTCAAAAGATGGATTAATTTCCCAAAGAGAGAATTTCAACCTTCCTAACGCCCTGGCAGCCAGGCTGCAGGGACCACACATGCTGCTTTGTTTGTTCAAAAGCACTGCCTCCACATAATTTGTGGGCTTGTTTTGTTGGTTTTTTTACTGGGAATACAACAACAGAAAGGGACTAACTGCATGAATCAAGCAAAATAATTTCTTTGTCATTCTTGTGATTGAGCTTTTATTCTTTCTTCCCTCTTTTTCCCGTACAAGATCAGTTTCTGACCCAAGTTCTGACATATTTTGTGAAATATCTCAGATATTTAGGCTCAAATAGGAGGGGTGGGGAATAACAAGGAAACTCTTGTGTCTGGATGTTTGCTTTATTTTAATTTGTACTTAAAGGGACTTAGAGGGCAAATTTCTCTCCCATCCATATGGAAAGTTCTGCAGAATGTAAGAGAGCTGAAAACAACAAAAATCAAACCAGGGAAACAACAGTGCCTTGAAATAACACATACGAGCTGGATAGGCAAATCTGGGCTGCACTTTATTTATGCCACAAAACATCGCAAAAGGCAGCCCATGTCACAAAAACCTATCAGCCTATAGAGCCAATGCTAAACTCCACTGGCTGGCTGGAGAGTGGCCTCCCACTCCTCCAGAATTATTATGCCACATGTGGAAACCAGCAGGGAATGATGGCTGTGCTGTGGGGTGCACACAGACCCATTTAAAAGCTCAACAGCAAGTCTGTCATTGTTGATTGCACCTGGAAGGGATAGGGAGTGGTGATGGCAGAGGTACCAGTGCAATGCAGTGACCCTGGTTTCTCCTCCAGGAGCTCATATTGTCTGCAAGAAGCACTGGAGAAGCCTCACAGGATGAAATGCACACCAGACCATGCAATAGGGGAGGGAAGGGCAGGGGGAGAAATGGAGGAAAGAGGTACTTGGAATAAGGAAAGATGTCCTATCTAACAAAGTCATTTAATCAGACTGATTTTTCCAGAATCAGCTGAACTTAAAATTTACCACAGTGGAGAATACTGCAAGAGGAATTCCACATTCATCACCAAAAATCCTCTTGACTAGTATTTAACTTTCCAACCACATTTTCCTTGTGCTGAAGCTGAAGAAGAGCAGGATGATTCACAGTGTGCAGGAACACACCACAAGTCACCTGGCAGCTCTACCCAGTGAAATCAAACACCTCACCATGGGACTGGCACTAGACCCACTCGGGAGACGTGAATTGGCACTGGCTGTACTTCTGGAGGCTCTTCCACTAGGAGCTCAGTGTGAAGCTGAGGATCAGCACCTCTGCCCTGTGCTCCATGATGTGGAGCAGACAGAGCATGAGATAGAGCATGAGAATCATTACCTGGATCAAAGTGTTCCCATGCTCTGGTCTCTGGTGTTTCACCATCACCTCACTTTTATGTTTTCATTTTCCTTTGAACTGCTCACACACTGAGCCCTTACCTAAGAACCTTATGCTTTCTGTGGCTTGAGTCTGAGCTGTAATAAACACATGCACTGGTCTAGGCTGCCCTAGAATTAGGGATGGACACATGTCTGTTCTTAGGCACACACAGCTCCAGCTACCTGTACTCACCAGGTATCACCCTGCTGCCACAGGGCAGTTTCATGGAATGAACCCATGAAGGATGAACCCTTCACAACCCTGGCACAGGGATGTGAAGCCTCCAGAGCCCCAGAGCTTAAGGAGAACAGAGAGGGAAGCTCCTCCCTAGCATTAGAGGTACCAGTGTGACACAACTTCCTGTCTTCTAAGAAACTTTCATGTTTAGGCTGTGAAAAGAAACTTGCTTGTGATCTCAGCAGTGCAGGGAAAAGATTCAGCCTAATCAATTTCAGAACCGAATAAGTCCTTGGTCTAAGTATAGGTCCACTATCCACCTATGGACAAAACTTGTCCTCAGTTTCATGAGGGAATACAAAACACGGAGCAGCTTGCAAAGCCAGAGATTGTATATGCGCTCATAAATGTGAGCTTAGGAAATGAATTTCAGATTGCTGTATCATTAATATTATTATTTTTGAGATACTGACACTGCCCATTCTACTTCATGCTTGTATAACACGGTGGTCACTGTTTGCTTTAGGTTCAAGAGCACCTTTAACTTCAAAAGATTCAAAGGCAATGCTGCTAACAGTTGGGTGTCACAGACAGAATTCTTTTTCCCACCCCTGTGATGCTGCAGAGTTGCTTACCTGAATTACCAGGTATCTCTGAGGGTCTCGAGCCATTCTGGAGAATTCAGCAGCCAGCTCCTTGAATTTTGGCCGACTGTCAGCATCAATCATCCAGCCTGGATGAAAGATGAGAAAGAAGATGGTTAAGTGTCAAGGGAGGAAATAATTCAGGTTTTTTAAATGCACAAGTTTGAAGTCCTTGATAACTCTGGCCCAAAGAAAAGTTGCAATAAAAACCCAGAAGAATGGAAAGTTAGAATTCTGTGATGCATAAGATGCAAAACACCTGGTTTTGGTCAGACTAGATTGTTCCTTACCGCATGGAATTTTTCTTAATTTGCTGGGCTCCACTCTGTCCCAGAGACAGCAACACCACCTTGCAATTTTCTCATCTTGCACATTTAGATATCAGCACTGACTGTCTTTTATTAAGGATGTGTCCTACCATTTTTGCACTCAACAAAGCCCTTGCATGATTTAATTTCCACACCTCCATGCACAGTACAACTGTTTTCAGAAGATACTTAATTTATTTCTTCTAGTTTTCCTTTTTTTTTTTCCCAGGGCTTTTGTGTACAAAGCAAAAGGGAAAGGAGTATATATGATGGATGAGATGTCTGTATGTTAATCTCACTTAAATTAAGCCAGAAGTATCAGAGAGATATTTCTAATTCTTTTTAAATTAGAAGCATAACCTTGGAGGATACTGTCATTAGTGGGAGTATGTTAGAGATAAAAAAGTTGGAAGAAACCATGTGCAGACTGTTTTCCTTTTTTTACTAAAGTAAAAATATTCATAAATTTTTGTACTGGACTAAGAATGATAAAAAATAATCCTCTCTGTAGCATTTCTTCTACTAATTTTACTTTTTATTATTACTATTGCAATCATTATTCTTGCTACTAACAATAAAACTTTCATGATTTCTTCCCTCAATATTTGGAAATGGGATTTCTCCTCACAATTTTCACTGGCTGGGTATCCATGTGCCATAATTATGTTTAATACTATCTTTTTAACATCAGAATCAATTGTCATGGAAATGACAAGGGTTTACAATAACAATCATACAATTTTGACTTCACAGCAAGTATATGAGATAACATCTGACAGTAATAAGAAGCTGAGCTAACTCGGCCCTTCATGGCTAACAATTGTAAAATTGCAAAAGATGTGCAGGCAGTATTTAAATGGAATTTACAGTATCTTGGGAAGCTTTTGTTTTGCAGCAGCAGTGTGCCCTGTTTCCCAGCCCTGTCAGAGACTGCCTATGCAAATGCTCTAAACCATTGTCCCTCTTGCAGCGAGCACAGGGGTATCAAAAGTGGCAATTCCTTACACTTCACCATCACCATATAAACATCAATAGTGCAGATTGGGGGCTGGGGCAGCCGCTCTCCCTTCTCCAAGAGGTCGGGGATCTCTCGAGTTGGGATTCCATCATATGGCTTCCCACCAAAGGTCATCAGCTCCCAGATGGTGACTCCTAGGCAGAAGAAAGAGTGTCAGTGTTTGAGGTCACACTACTCAGATTCCCTCACAATCTCTCACAGCAGAGTTATCCTGGCCCAGTTCTGGACTGCAATCTCTTCTTCTTCACCAGTGCCTGGAAAAACACTGCAGTTTGGACTGGGGGGACAGGAGGAGCAAGTGGCTACACAGTGCTTAGCTGCCATCTGGGCTTAAACCATGACAGTCTGCCACTTAAAAACTCTGGAAAACGGTGAAACAGCACCTTGTGGTAATCTTCAAAAGCAACTTCCCTCATTTTTACTGGTGTAAGAAATGGTGTGATAGACCTGAGGCACACAAGAAAGATCTGAAACAAATGAAGGGTGGTAAAGTAAATGAGTGCAATAACAAAAGAATGCACCATGCTCTTTTTCAAAAAGGGAAATGAATGGCTGATGTACTCTATTATTTTATGGGGAAAAAGCACAGATGTTCCCTAACTTAGAGCATCAACTTCCCACAAAGGTACAGCACTGAGTAACATTACTTGTTGGCTTTGCCTTGTAAGTCATTCACAGCCACTGCTATTATTTTTTCCCTCAAATCACCTTATGGATTTGAGTTTATGTAGTACTGTGCTACAAACCCAAGATTCTCTTTTTGAAAAGCCATAGGAATTGTTTTGGCTTTGGAGTCGGAAATAAAGATCATATATCATAAGTAAAAGAATTTGTGCCCAAACAGAATCTTAAATATTGAAAATGCTGCTCTCACACCATTTTCTTTATTTGTATTGCAAAGGTCATTTTAAGCACGCCTCCAGATCAGTACCATATTTTGACAACTGTCATGCTAATGTGAAAAGTGATGAGCAAAATTATCACATAAGTAAACCACATTTATTTCACCCTCATTCATCTCCTTGTTGATACTAAATAAATATAACTTGTCAATTGTTTATGGACTTTTCCTTTCTGCTTACAGATGTTCTGGGCTTCCTGCATTTAAAATGAATTTCATAAATGAAGGCATGTTTTTTCCTGAGTGACCCAGGGTATACAGAATTCGAAGAGAAAGAGCAGCTTTACAGGATCATTTGAACTCTTCCAGGCTTTTCTCAGCTGACTAGAAGAGGGCAGCTACCCAGCCACAGCAAACAGTGTCTTTTGCTGCTACCCACAGGTAAAAGTGAGTAATGAATACAGCTGTACACCCTTTTGGTTCAAATGCAAAATAGGAAATGCAAATAGGACTCCATAGCCCCAGATACTGCTGAAAATTTCCATTTACAAAGGTATACATGATTTTATTAGTAATAGCTATACCAGATAAACAGGCAGAGGCCTCAGCAGATGTGGCAAACAGCTTGTCTGAATAACCATTAGCAACACTGAACGAACACCTCATTTCTCAAATATGACTTTTTCTCTCTGTGTGCAGCTCACCAATTCCCAAGTTATCTGTGAAATTAAATAGATGCTTGTTCTAGTTAGTTTGGAGAGCTTGTCTCTTCCTTTTCTTTCTCTTGCCATATTTGCTCTGTATTATGACAAATTCCCTTTCATCTGACTTTAGGTAGAGAAAGTCCCATAAGCCTGAAAATGTTTTTTGACATTCATGGCTTTTAGAGTTGAGCTTTTCAAAGACTGCTGAAAATTGTGACCTCCAGCTGTATTTTTATGAATCTGTGGCTAAGCTGAAAGAGGTCTTCTTCTGTCATAATAATCAGCCAAACTGCTACCAGACCAGACCTTGCAGCACTCACCCCAGTGGGGAACATCATGATAATATATTTCAGTGAGCAGGGAAGCAACACATGAGACAGTAACAATTGCTGCTTAGAGTTACACATTTAAAGGAAAAAAAAACCTGAAGAGCAAACGCCTCTGGAATTAACTCCTTTGGGAAAAGAGGGTATTTTTAACATACTAACACAACTTGGTTTAATGCTTTAAAAGACACAACTTTTTAAACTAATCACGTGAAGATTTACCATAGCTCCACACATCACTCTGATGGGTAAATTTCCTGTAGTGTATGCACTCCAGAGCCATCCACTTAATTGGCATCTAGGGAAGGACAAGAGAAATGCAACCTTAAAAATACATTATTAAAACAATACAAACAGATCCTGTATGAAGACATCGGCTTTCTCCCTGCCTCCTTCAACAGCAAGCTTGAAAAAAAGCAGCACTATCAAACACAGGAAATGGCTGTTCCTGCCCTCTAGAACGGGGCTGTGCCTCATAAAACTTGGAGGTGAGAAAGACGAACCTGTTATGTGCAGAACTTCTGATATTTACCGATTCAGAAGTAATGGAACAACTCGCGTTTTCATGAAAGCTATGTAAAGAGGGACCAAAGCAAAAATTGCATATAATTCTCTTAAATCTGAAGTGCAGCAGAGAAGGTGGAATGCAGAAGTTCTTTTTCCTTAACAGTTTGCAATCTCTGTAATCTGAGATAGCAACACTGCTATCGCAACTGTTCTCTGATGAGGCCAGGTTACAA
This sequence comes from Aleadryas rufinucha, assembly GCA_013397815.1. Taxonomy (NCBI): domain Eukaryota; kingdom Metazoa; phylum Chordata; class Aves; order Passeriformes; genus Aleadryas; species Aleadryas rufinucha. The sequence goes on from VZTH01005356.1 coordinate 287,406, forward strand.
TGCAGTGACCATAACACTTGACCATCCCCATCATCATCATCGTCATCAGGGTAAACAGGCAACAAGGAGAATTTGCAGTGCTTTATTGTTAACTCCTAATATTTGTTAGGAACTTAGCCATGTCACTTCTCTGTATCAGCACTGCAGTGAGAAAAGTTGCTCCCCAAACGAAGTCAGCAGCCCCATGTTTCGGTGTCAGTGAATCACCCTCGGGGTGAGCTCAACTCTTCTGACAGAGAAGGGTGTGCAGGCAAACCAAACCTCGTTCCTGCATCAGGGCCCATCCTCTTGAGTTCGTGTTAAAATAGGATTCATGGTGTTTCCCATTCCTGACCTGGGCCCGTCAGGCACAGCCTTGCAGTCTGTGAATTTCTGATGGACAAACACTTAGGAGACTTTTATCTGGTATGGGTTGCCTCTAATTTGGAAGTATGGAAGAGGTACTGGAATAAACCAAAGGGATGCGTAACTGCAGGCAAAATCTGAACAGATGGTGGGTGTAAAAGCAGAGGATGTGTCTTCATTCAAACCCTTACGAAACTACCTTCCATGAAGTTCACTAATGAACATAACCTACAGAGGTACGGCAAAAATAGCACCTTGTAATAAAGGCTGCCTTAACTTTTGCAAAGACAGTTCATCCTCGCCCACTAAACTCTGCAGATGCGCATTGCTTTCATGCCCATTGTATACAGCTGGGTCATTCCAGATGTGAACAGCTGCTGAAGGAGCAAAGCTGCCGTGTTCATCACAGGATAAGTCAGGTTGGAAGTGATTCAGGAGGCCTCTAGTCCCACCTCAGGTTAACAGCAGGTTCAGCTACCTATGAGATCAGGCCGAATTACTCAGGGATTTGTCCCATCTAGACTTGAAAACCTTCACAGATGGAAACTGCACCACCTCTGTTCACAACTGCTTGATTGTCCAGTCTGAACCTCCCTTAGCATGCTCTCAATACAACTTGATGCTGCCAACGTCCTTTGGATTTCACAGGATGCTTCTCTGGACCTGGGAAGTGAATCTGATGTAAATCCTGCTCCAGAGCTCTCAGCAGGGTAACAAGTCCAAGACACAGCTGCCAGGGAACAGCTGGCTTGCAAGGATCAACTTGTTTTCTGTCATTCACTGTCTGATGGAGGGAAGAGGCTGAGGGGTTACCAAGAAGAGAATTACAGAAATGAAGGAATCAGAGAAAGCTGCCAAAACCCCACCTCTCCTGACAGGAGCTGTCTTTTCTGTGGGGAAATGGGAAAGCACTGGTGGCTCCTCTCAAGCTCTTCACCTCCTTGGCTGACTTGCCCAGGTGATCCAAGGGCAGCAGCCACACAAACAAGGCAGCAGCTGATCCCAGAGAACAGCACACACTGGCAACAGCTGTTTGTCCCAGACAAGGGCATGAGAGAGCACAAAAAAACCAGGGATAGCAAGGAGACAGAAAGCAAACAGAACATCCAGGGAAAGGGATGACAGTTGAAGCAGAATCCTTTGGGAATCTGTGACAGATTTAAATGGGGAATTTCAAGACATTTAGGGAGCAGCCAGAAGCACCGCCTTCTGAATTTTATCATGCATTGATCTGAAATTAGCAGAAATGAGGTAAGACACTACATGGCTATGGTGTGGTTTGCTGGAAAGTAATAGGGGAAAATATCTGGTTTCAAAATTATACTCAAGCTGGCTTTTAGTGGCCTGGCATTCAGCATGGTATTGGAAAGGTGGATGCAAGACATAACACACACAGGCTCTTCCAGTGTGACAGAAGAGATAAATTCTCATGTTCTGTGGTCTTCCCTTCTGTTTTCACAAAAATTACCTGTCTGGGAAAATGGGACTGCACATTACTGAGGTGTATCCTGGCCAGAGAAAGAGGCTGGGCAGGAATGCCCCAGAATATCCATCACTCATTGAACCGAAGTACTCAAAACAAGACACAAACTGGAGAACTTGAACAAAACCTAATTCTGAGTGTGAAAACTGCTCGTGCAATTATATTTCAGTGCCTGGATAAGCTCACTGTGCAAAAAATGAGCAGCTTTTATGTGTGCTTTCACAACACAGTTCTTCTGCAAGGGTTTTGCTCAGTCACTGACAGACTCTCTTACACAGATAACAGTCCCACAGGGACACACCGACCTAAGGAGCAACATCAGGAGGTTTGTCACAGCATGGTAGTTTACTTCCAGACATGTTCAGTACTCACCTTCCCCCCATCAGCATTATACTCCTTTTCATCCCCTTCCAAAAGTCTGGCCAAGCCAAAGTCAGTGATTTTCACATGGTTTGGCGATTTCACCAGGACATTACGGGCTGCCAAGTCCCGGTGGACGAGTCTCCTCTCTTCCAGGTACATCATTCCCTGAAGGAATAAGAACAATTAAGTACAATAATCCTAATAAGTCTTACATGTTTTTTGAGAACTAACTTTCACTGGTGACATGTAAAGTGTCTGGTTCAATTATGAGTATTTATAATGAGAAAATGGCCTAGAGGGCAGAAGTTCAACATTGCTCTTGCTCTGAGCAGGAGGCAGAATTAGATGACCTTGAGTTACTCCAGTATGAATAATTCTGTAAGACTCAATTACTTAAAGGAAAAAACCCAACAAAATAACACATAGATAACTCTTTTGCTTCAGCAAGCTTAAAATCTGGAAATGTGAGACAAAGAAAAGAATAATTACGGCCCTTGTTCTTCAGACAGGAAATTGGATGACCATAAAAAATGATCAATTTAACCAAAGCCCCCCAGAAATTAGACCACACTGGGCAACAATCCCAGCTCTGTTACATTCCAGACAAGTGTCTTCAATTCAAGATGAAGATTCTTGTCCATCTTCAAATGGTTTTTAAGTTGGTCACAAATTTTCACTACCCTCAGTGGATTAGAAGGAAAACAATTCTTCATTCCAAGTGCTGCAACTCCCTTACCTTTTTACTCCCTTAAAATATTGCCTGTAGTATTATAATAAGACATTAGATCAATGGCCCTTTTTTTTATGAGCATATACATTCTGCTAGAAGTACTTTTGTTAACAAGTCCATCCAGCTGCCTTTAAAGATAAGGTAACATATACTCAAGCTGCCTGGCCTTAACCTTATTCTGATGGGAGACTAACCATCTACCATCAGTATGGAAATTTGCACAATGCTTTGTGACACTGAGATCAACACCAAAGCTTGGTCTTATTAATTATATGACACACAAAGGGCAGGGTTACAAGCCTGTAATTTCATTAAAAGGCATTTATGACATTAACCACCATTATTAGAACCTACAGATGAAATCACACACTTGATAATTGCCTTTAAGGTATCTCTTAATATATTGGCTCCGTACAATATATATGATAATTTTTAAAAAGTCATTGCTGAATACCAAAGAGATCATATTATCCCATAATACAGATGATAATTCAGAGAGTCACATGTAGTGATTAAAACAACCAGATTTTATTATCCCTTCACAGCCTAAGGAGCTCACCTGTCCCCACACAAGCTGCCACCTATGGTCTCTGGACCCAGCCCTGGCACAGGTTGCCCAGAGAAGCTGTGGCTGTCCCATCCCTGGAAGTGTCCAAGGCCAGGCTGGATGGGGCTTGGAGCAACCTGGTCTGGGGGAAGGTGTCCCTGCCCATGGCAGGGGGTGGAACTGGATGGGCTTTAAGGTTCCTTCTACCTCTAGGATTCTATGAAAGTGGATGTCTATACAAAAAGCATAAAATGGAGCCCTAAACTCGTTTTAGGTGAAAAATTTCAGTGCAAACACCAGTAAAAGCTTTGAAAATATGTGGGAGAATGTTTGGCATAAACACTACTTCATGCAGTCAACCTGATGGGGGTTCGAAAGAGGACACAGGGACTCTTTGGCATGAAACAACTGAAGTTATTCTTTAGGAGCACTGCTAGTTGAAACAAACACACCCTCCTGCCAATTGCAAATCAGTAATTTTGGCTTTTGACCATCAGAATTGTAAGTCTTTAAAAGAATAATGTTTTTTGACATCAATGCTTTTGACATCAAATTAAAACCCCTAGAAAAAAAGAGAAATAAATCTCATGGGCTAAACAATTGTGAGTCACACAAGAAACACACCGTGATGAGAGAATTCTGCTGGCATCAGAATATATAAGGCCCAAATAAAATTATAATTTTGAATACATTAACGTGTACCTATCAGCACTGAAACGATATGAAAATATTGCAGATTTCTTTTGGCCAAAAGGAAAATACAGAATTTGTCTTGTCAAAATCAAAACAGATGACCTGTACCAAGGCTTTAGCCGCTTGATTCTAGCTGATGATGGCAGGAATGGATGGTAAGGTGTGCAGAAACATCCTTCACCGAAAGAGTTACACAACCAAACCCTTAACCATGCCTCTTTGGTCTTATTTTACTGTCTCTAATTTCAAGCACTTTTTAAACTTGTAGGCTAACACTTTAGGATGTTTCACTGCTTATTCTATTTATTCACTTCCATTTACTCCAATTTTGTGCTATTATTTAGTATCATTTTAGTAAGATTCTATTCTATTCATCTTAACCTCACACTCTCTCAAGAACTAGGAAATGCATAATCATCAACACCTTGTATCGCTCCTCAGCAGTACCACAGCTGGTTTTCCTTCTTACCCAGAAAGAGGGCAGAAATAACTGCCTGTGTACCATTGTACTTCAGCTTGCTTCACCTCTGTCAAACAACCTTCTGGGGGCTTTCTCCCACCTGTGTTATCTAAAAGCTAAAACCAGCCCCTGTAGGGTTGGTTGGCAGCTACAAAATCCTCTGTAGAGCCCATGGTCTGCAGAAATGTAAATCCTCTTGGGAATACCTAGTGTAAACATGTTTGATTTTCCTGATATTCTATCAGCAAGCTTTAAATGTGGGTGGCAGAAGTATAAATGAAAAGGTATACATGTATATATTTTCAATAAATGAGACTATCCAAGTGGAAGGAAAAGAATCTGAAAAAGGGAATCCTGTAGTATTCACTGCAGCAATACTGTCTAAACACATATTATGCAGAGAACCACCATCTGAAGACATTTTTGAACTTGGCAGGAAAAAAAGCTCTGTATGAATCTTTAATCATTTAACATGATACAGAAGTATGATAAAAAATACACAGCTGGTGGCATCCCCACCCAAAAAGCCCATGAGAGAATACCAGGAGGACATTTTATGAGTCGAATAGACTAAAAGTTATTAGTTAAGAGCTATGAAAAAAAGAAGATCTTTTGCAATTTTATTAAGGAGTGTTTATAAATTCTCTGGCACTGTGACAGCTTTGGAATAGTTACTTCAGGTATAGTCAGGTTTGCTCTTTTGACAAGAAAAATATCAGACCTGAAAATGAGATAATGTGCTGGCAATAAACGGAAGTGGGACAGTGGAAAGGAGACTTTATGGCAAAAAATCCAGGGGACAAGAGAAGACAATGATCTTGGTCAGCTTTCTGATCTTTCCAAGTGCTGAACTTCAGTGTAGAAAACATCAAATTAGGTTCATAAAGTATTAGGATTTCCAGTGCTGTGGAAGTATCACCAAAGCTAGGCTGGTGGAGGAAATAGGAGAATAAAAGGATTTTAAAAAAAAAGGATAATGAAGTTTTTCTGGCAAATCACGGGTTTGTCCCCTGAGATCTGCCTTGAAGTTGTGGTCATAATTTGCTGTTTCCTTACTTTATTATAACCAGTGTTACTTTCTGCTGCTGCTGCAATTTGCCTCCCAGTTTTTGGGGAAAGCTTTCGAGCACAGCCTCCATTTGTACAGGTCAGAGTGTAAGAAGCATGAGCACAGAGTGTAAGAGGTATGAGTGTAAGAGGTATGAGCACAGATTATTTCAGATGCTGTAATTTGATTTCCTTCACTTTTCTGGACTTTTTGGAGTCCCACCTCCCTGCTGAGGATGCTTCTGGATTTGTTTCAAATGTGGCAGCTGCTGCGCAGGGAATGCCCAGCTCTGAACTGCATGAGTCTTGCCTGAAAGCTCTTTCCCTCAGGTGCCTGGATTTCATCTCCAGAAAAGTATTCATTACTCAGGATAGAATTCAATCAGCTATGTAAGTCATTAAATGCAAAGTCCTTTTGGGATAATTGCTAAAGATGAACTGAAGTGTGTTGAATCACTAACTAAAGTTTAACATATGTCTTCTGTCTTGCAAGACGCAAGATATCATTTTGCAAGAAAAAATCCAATTTAAAAAGTAAGTATAAAGACCTTCACCTGCCCCAAGACCTTCAGCAATACCAGCCCACAGCAAACTCCCTATAAATATTTTTTGTCAGTGTGACTTTTGGTTGTTTCCTGCATTAAATAGAATTGTTTCCCTAAATTGAGAGCATGTTGATCTATCTCACCTAGAAATTAAGAGCAGCCTGTCTTTCTTTGATAATAACTTCCACCCACCAAAGCCAGCACACATGGCAGCTTCATCAAATTCATTCTTCAGGTATATGATGGAAGAAAATTTCAAGTCCAACTCAAGTCTCATGGACATTAATCTGCAGCTTTGGAGACTGCCCTCTTACCATCCTAATAATGCAAGGCTTGCTTAATAATGTGAATCACTGCAGAAAGCCTCAAATGATCATCTTTTCCCCTGCATACCCCATGGAAAAGGTGTAATTTTGCCTGGGGCTAAATACATTTTCAAGGAAAACACTATGCCCTTTGTTGTCAGGAGCAACCAGACTCATCCAGGTAGCTGTTCCTCCAGAGAGAGCTGTGGGAGAGAAAGACTAACACTGCTCTGAAATCCACTGACTCAGCTGCAGAGGTGTGATGTCCCATGTAGGTCGGCTTGGGAGCTGGCAGTGGAGGTCACCCTCACAGCCGAGGGCAGGGAAGAGGGATGGTACCAGCCCGAGCTGGGGACTCACACCCTGTGCTAAGCACACCTCCACCAGGTCACCTGCCACTTCTGAAAATGTCTGGAGTTCTGCCAGCCCTGGTGAAGCTGGCAATGGAGAACCACTCCTGCATCCTGTGCTGTGCTATAAGCCCAAGTATTTAGGAGTTCAATTCAGTTTTAGGGGGTAAGTTAATCTCACTCTCTTTGGTAAAGGGCAGACAAAGAAAGCTTATTTGATAGTAATGTATTTCTTCCCATCTCTTGCTCACTTGACAAGCTCTCTCAAGGTTTCACTTCTCTTCAGTTTAAGTTTGAAGCAATGTGCTATTAATGTGTAGCAAACTGTATCTCAGGGTAAAGTGCTTTTATCTCAAGCTGCCCATCTTCAGATGCACTTAGGACACAAAGTTGATATAACTATCTGGATTTTCCTACAGTTGCTTTGGTCCTGTCCACCTGACTGACCAGATGACGGAAACTTTGCCAGACCTGCCATCCGAGCAGGTGTGACACAAGCAGAGGGGACACTGCTGATAATAGTGCTTTCCTCACAGTCCTGCTGACTTTGATAAAAGTTTTCAGACTAAAGAGTTCAGAGTACACAGAAGCAAGACCAAGACTACCTGTACTGGACTCAAGAGATGGGATCCCAGTGCAGCTGGATTACTATCCCAAAGGAAAGACAACCAGTGAAAAACCAACTCCTGCACAGGTAACTTGAGCTAGTTCTGCTGTGAAAAGAGCGGTGATGTTTTCAACATAGGTCAGTCTTACATCTCTCCACTTGTGGCTCACCCAGAAGCACCAATTCTGTCTGCTCACATGTGGGCTGGCTCAGCTGAAGCACAAAATTAGGATGAGCTGGCTTCATACCAACCACAGGAGGACACACACTACCTGTGGCAACACAAAAGTGCCAGTTGAACATCAAAAGAACAACTCTGAATAAAAAGAAGTGAGCGCCAGATATTTGCTTTGCACCATGTGGCAGCTGCAGTTTATTTGTTCCAGAAATAGGAGTGCAAAAGCCTGGTTTTCTACACTGGTAAACTCTATCCCAGGACACAAAACAAAGATGACTCTAAAGCACAACAGGTTGAAACAAACTCGAGAAGCAAAAGTGAAGGGAAAGAGGCTATGAGGCTGATTAGATGAGAATTACAGGAAAAATGCAGTCTATTCCAAAATGACAGGTGATTCATAAAGGGAGAAAGAGTGGAAAGAAATGAGAGGAGAAGCAATTTCATAAGCTTATGACATTTCAATACTTAATCGACTGGACTGAGCAGACATTTTGATGGGCCCAGACCCACTCCACTCCTAAATTAACATCTCAGGAAAGTCATCTCACCCCTTCACAGCACAGATAAGTGGGTCACTGTTGAATTGACTGGTTCTCAGTTCTGGCTTGTGGGGCCCTCAAAATGAAGCTCTCTATCCTGGGTAGGTGCTGAAGCTCCTCAGGCAACACCAGAAGGGATGTTAGTTCCACTGCATCATCAAACACGTCCTTTGTCTGAACTCCTGTGGAAAGATGAGTTGTCTCCCAGGCTCCCTCATATTGTGCAGCTTTCTGGATTAGGTGGTGCTGAATATAAAGAGTCTGTGAAGCACTTCATGTTCTTCTGATGAAAGATGTTACATAAATATATTAAGTAGCATAAGCAATGAGATGTAGACCAGGTATTTATTTCAATACTGGCCATACTGGAAGTGGCTCTGAGTTCTGGTCCCACCTACAGCCACATCTGTGCAGCTGCTGCAAAGTTCATTCCCAAGCATGAGATTCCTGAGGGAGGGAGCTGTGGAGCTGTATCTAATCTCTATTTTGCAATTAACTCAAGTGCTTTCTTAAGACAGCTGGGCATCTCCTATGCCAGCTCCATTCTCCATTCAGTGGGCAAACTGGATCATACTGGCTGTGTTACCCCTTCACCTGGACCAGGTGTCCCGGCCTCCTGGGCTGTGTGGACAGACTACGTTACTCTCCTGTATTCCCAAAGAGCTCAAAAGGACAGGGATGTTCTCCCATTAGCTCTGAAGAAAACCACAGCTCAGGGGACTGCAGCCCAAAGAGGAAAGAGAAATTGCAGCTTCTAGCTGTGCTTACAGTAAGTGTATCACCAGGGCACTTTTGTGCAGTTCTGGCTGCAACTGCACCAACACTTTCTTCTGTGAAAAAGGCCTTTAAACAAGAACTAACTGCCTAAATAACAAACTTACTACTGCAAAACTCTCCTTGCTGGGCAATAACACTCACTGCAAAGTAACTACAGTTTAGAGACTGGCATGATCCCTGTCCTTATGACAAAGGCTGTTTCAAATTGCTGTTTCAAAAGAAATCATAGTAATGTGTGTTACATGTGCCAGCAGAAGGAACATACCTGCCCACTGATTTGGGAAGTGCTCAGAGACTTCAGGTTTCAGCTCCCAGTGGATCACATACTCCTGGAAAGTGTTTGATGCTTTTCAAAGTGGCAACCAAAGAGAGGTATCAATTCGAACAGGCTTTTTGAATGCTATTCTTCTCCCTTATATTAATTGCTTCAGTTAGACCAGCTCCAGCCCCTTCCTCTGAAGAGGCAGAAAGGCTAAAAGCAGCCTATAAAGGAGTTCCCAGTGCAACTGTAATGGGGAACTTGTGACCAGTGTTTTCCTGATCCTGTAGTTCCAAACTGCCCACCTTCCTGGAAGGAAGCCCACAGCAGCAAACTTGAACAATGGGCTACGTCTCCCCCACCCAGCCACTGACCTCTTGCCAATGCAATTACAGTTGGGAGAGTGTATTGTGCAGTGCATTCAGTCTCTCCAAGAAAGTGTATTTAAAATGGATTACTTCTGCTCCTTAGGCAGGCAATCAATAGAGATGTGGACTGCAATAAGTACAGAGATGTCTGTGGGCTGCAGCACTTATCCTCTGTGTCTCTTCAGAAATTAATTAAAAATCAATGAAGTGTGCAGCCTATTAATAAGGAACCTCTAGATTAACAGATACAAGCACAGCCTTCCCTCAGGTTCAGAACAAGCACGGCCCTGGTGCAAACACACTGGAAACTCTCCAGCACTCCAAACCATACCATACCCTGACCTTTCATGGCCATGCCCTGCACCTGACTGAACTGCAATATCCCCAGCTTTGTGCACCCTTAACAAACTACATGCTGTGTGTTTCAAGTCAGCTAAACAGGAGGAACTGGGGGGAGCATTTAGAGTCTTCAGAATTTCTCTGCTGGCCTACTAGAAAATGAACCTAGGGCAAAGCAAAACCACCTGTGTAAAGGTGGGATCCAGCAAACATCTAACAGAGGGTTGAATCCAATGTCTTCTCTTAATTACAAACTTTTTTTTTTTGACAGCTTTCTTGGGAAATGACTCCTGACCCTGTAGCAGATAATTTTCCTCTGGAAGTGAGCTGATAAACTGGCATGTCATGCACTGGATGCAAGGTTTTCCAGTATTCATCTAATGTAGTTGCATGTTATGATAATAAAATATGTGACAAAACAGGTCTTTCCTGCACCCTGTGCACTTGGCTGGTTTGGTTGAGACAGTGGTTTTGGACAGCTGAAATTACTCTCCCCTTCTCTTGGGCAGTGCCCACGGAGCAGACAGGGAACACTGTGGTGGCACTATCTTGTGTGTTCAGACAAAAATCCCACAGGAAGAGCCCACAACAGCTCCGTGTTTTGCAAAAGGCAAATATGTACAGAATTCCACTGATCCCCCTGAAACACTTGAGAGGTGAAATTTTTGACCTCAAGACGTGTTTCATAGGGCACTTTTAGTCCAATTAAAAGCTATTAGCACTATCCTGTGTCCTCATTAAATTAAGCATGGAGGATTTTCTTTTCTTTTCTGAGGAAACAGCATGATTGGGGCTGAATTTCTGAGGTAGGCACCTTTATTTGAAAGACGTCTCTGAAGGTTACACAACTTCAAGGCTCTGTATTTTCATTTTCACTTTTAAAATCACCGTTTCAGGGTAAATAGTGAAACAACAGGACAATGGAAGCACTACTTCCAGAAACCACCACTTTCACAAGCTATTCCAGTGCCAGAGCTACTGGACTCTGCAAGAGAAAAGTACAATAAGGGCATTTTTATGCTCTCCCTCTCCTATTTTCTTCTCACGTGAGCAGAGCAAGCAGTCGGTCTGTACAACAGCTTCTGCTGAGGACTGCAACACTGTTCCACGAAAGAAAATGTTCTGAATCTATTCTAAATGCTTTTGATACTCTGATTCAAGAGAGTTCTTGAATAAATTAGAGCTTTGAACTTCCAAACTCTGTTGCCACTAGGTTTCTGAGTACTTCTTAATAACCCACATCACAGGTAACCATAGTTACCTATTACATACATTTTTTTTTCCCTTTTCTAATTGAGTAGCTTATGACACTGACAGAACAGGAGAGGCCAGCCACATAAACAGTGTGTGCTCTCTGATAATGGCTGGAGAAACCTGACAAATAATCCATTAACCTTATTCAATAAATACAGATGATTGCTGGAATGGGGTGTGTGGAAGGCAGAAATGTGGTCTCAAGAGACACTTACTTCCCCCCAGCTAAAACATCACATTATTATTAATGGTTCAGAGCATTGCTGTGTTGACAGTGAGAGCCCACAGTGCGTGAGTCAAGCTGCCACCGTGCCCCACGAGCTCTCTGCCTTCAGACTGCACCTCCTTCCGTGCCTGTGTGGGGATCATTAAACACAGCCTGCACCTTTGCCTGGCCACCTCACGGTGCTGGGAATGCAAACCACAGCCAGAGACTCTGCAGTGGCAAAGCAAAGGACAGCTGAGCACTGGAGTGCATGGTCTGTCCCCTCCCCTGCTCCTCTGTCCCTCAGCTCAGCCCTATCCAGACACCAACTCCATGGAGATGTGGGGGCAACACATCCAAGGCAATTCAGACAATCCCTCACATTACTTTGTTGCAGGATATTCACAGAAAATAAAGTGTAATTCTACCCTTCAGGTGTGCGCACTTGGATAATGGCGGAGCACTGACTGCAGTGATATTTTGTGCCATAGATTGGTTCACTCTTCCTGTAAAGTGGTTCTGCAGATCTACCAAGGGACCACAGTCCTACACAGGGGAGTAACTACTTCGAAAGTAGTAAATATCTAAAAAGAAACTTTCATTGTGGCCTCTAAACAAAACTGATGTCTTCTTTATTTTTTTTTTCCTAGATCTCAGAAAGATATGAATGAGGTTTGGCTCAAGCTTTTGAAATCCGTTTATTTTGAGGTGAATCCCAGCGCTGCAGGTTTTAGTTCCCAAATCTGAGAAACTTCCCAGCGAGCATGAACTGACTGTTTTAATTGATCTCTGTACAGTTCCCAGCTACAGCAGATTAGCTGTAGTTATTAAATTTTTCAGTTACAGCTACTTTTTTGTTAGGCTGTCTCCAGAGTCAGGGATGCCATGACATATTTGAAAAGAAAGAAAAGTACTCATGACTTTGACATCTCGAGATCTGAGCATGTGGGTGGTGAATACATTGGAAATTTTGAGAGCTGCTGAGCTGAAACATGTGACCTGAGTGGAACACAGAGCAACCAGGGCAGGTGTATTTCCACTGATAGTAACATTTCAAGTGTCTTAAGACTCAGTTCCTGATTTTCTGACTTTAAAGGGAGTTTTTCCATTAATTACAACTGAGACAGGTTCAAGCCTTGGGTCAGTGCTGCTACCACTGCACAGCACCCAGATGGAACATACAAAACAGGTTGAAATGGTTTTTAACCATTGGCAAAGTAATTCACTGGGGAAGCAGGGGAAACCCAGCAGCCCTGGGCTTCCCTAAAACCCAAAATCTTCTTTGAGAAGACTCATACTTGAGCTTTCTCCCCAGCTATGATGCCGTCACCTTTTGCCTCTCACTCTAATCTATAGCCATGATTTTTTTCTATGATTACAATGTCAGACTGCTAGCCCTGGGTACGGAATTCACATAGGACATGGCCTGGAGTAGCCAAAGGCCTTTTAAGAGGATTCAACCTCTTCCTCTAACCTGTGACCAAGACCTTCTGGGGATCAGCCACCAACACCTTGGCTAAGAAGCCATCCCTGTTCTTCCTGTGATTCTGCAGCAGCATTTCCATGCTCCAGACTATTGCTCCAGCACTGCCAATGTGCCAACACCGTTTTTGACAAATTGCCACACAGACGCAGGAACCATCTTCTTCTTAGTATTGAAATGAGAAGGTTCCTAAAAGGATCTGCTAATAGTAAAATCATTGCAGTGAGTAGAAAAGTCTCATGCTGCTTTAGGTTCATTTGGATCAGATGTAAACATGAGAAATCTCTGAGCACAGTTCCCACACTCTCTTGGCTGGCATTCTTCAGCTGTTCCTCCATCTCTTTGCTACTTCATTCACAGTTCTTCCCTCTCTCTTTAAAACTGCTGAGATCTTTCAAAGGATCAGCTGTAGAAATTCACCATTTCCCCAAGGACCCAATCATGCTGTGTTTTTTCTCCTCTTCAATTAAAACTAACATGCACCAGGCTCAAAATATTTCTCTACCTTGACTGAACCACATTGATTAAAACATAGGCAGAGGCACAACATGACCACCCCACAGAAATACCTTTAAGAAGGTATTTACACTAAGCGTTCTTCAGGAGCAAGGCAGGGAGAATCAAGTTGTTTCTGAGGACAGGATAGAACAATCAGGTCAATAAAAGCTGCCCATCAGTAACCAGGTGTTATGGACTGTGATGGAAAGAGCTTTTCTAGAGGCACTGAGGTAGATGAGCATGCCTGGGATCACACATGGACTCCTATGAACTTACTGTGACAGGATCATAACACACCCGTATGTAATTCTGGCTCTTCCTCTCCAGAAAACTTGCACAACCTCTCCAAACCTCACCATAATAAAATTACTTCTGGCACATAAGGACCCACTGCACTTCCAAACACTGATTCCAGATATTAATTGATAATTCCTAGCCATGCACAGACAGAATGAATAGTAGTGAGAACTTCTCAGAAGCTGTACTTCATCTGCTCATACATGACCATTACTGCTTTCATTGGAATTGACATTTACCTTTTTTTTGCCACTGCATTGCCACACTTGGCTCCCTAAGAAATCAGGCAGATGCAGTTGTGACATGCATATTTATTTTCCTGTCTCTGAGAGTTTATGAGTGTTTTCAATCTGATTTGGCACTATACTTGCCTCAAAAGTTTTGTGTTCTTATAAGTTTCCTGAAAGCAGGTAGGCAAGGATAGGAGAAAGGCTGTAAAATTTCCCTGCTATTGTGATCACAGTCTTTCTTTGGCACAAGAGACTCCACGTAAGAGAGAGACATTATTGAGGATACTTTAACTAGCACTAGGAACATATTAAATTCCAGATAACCTAATCACGAGACATAAATCATCGGCAACCAGCTCTCAGCAGCTCTACTGCTCACAGAACTGCTTTTCCAAAGACCTCCAGGGGGCCTCATTGATCACAAATTCATGAAGTTCTACTGGGAGAAAGAATACAGGCCTATTTACATACACTTACCTTGACAAAAATTAGGGCTTCCTGCACCTACTCTGGGGAGCTGCAGACCAGCACACCACTACCCAAGAGATGCTGGATCATCTGCTTGAATTGCTGAATGACACTGAAGGGCAGCTACTGTGGTGCTGGTAAAGGGGTCAGAGAGACCCTGTCTTCAGGAAAACTACCGAGAGATTTGTCCTTCATGTGGGAATTTCTGTGACATTGCCTCACTCGTCTTCGCCCACGACAGGGTGAAGATACCTGGCCTCAAACTCATGATAGCCATGATCCCCCATGGACAGAAGATGCTCAGGAATGGGAAACATTTGGTGCTTGCTAGGCCAGCTGCTTATTGTGATGTACCTGTTTGTTCAACACATACCAAGACTCTGCTGTTTGGGTGTTGGAAATGTAAACACAAACATTAATATTGGTCTGGCATCCTGGTTTCTTTGGCAGATGAAGGCAGCCTGGCACTGTGGGGCCACGAGATGTAAATTATCCATTGACACTGGGAATACTGTAGCAGACATTAGAATAGATTTAAAAGATGAACTAAACTTTTAGATCTTTCAGGAGGAAGTTTGAGAGTCAGATGTTTGGGGAATGTCTTTCTCTAAATCTTCATGCACCTCTATCCTGTTGCCCATGGCTGTACTGCAAACCCCCGTTCCTCAGGGTATTCTGAAGTCTCCAGCTCCATGAGCTCTTCTGATTTCATTTCAAGCAAAACCAGAGAAGTTTTCCCTCACTAACTCTGAGGCTGGAAGTACAGGGTGGGTCATGCATCTGAGGAAAGCCTAAGCTGGCTACAAAGCAAAGGCCAAGGTTGGATGCAGCACAGATGTTTTAGCCTCCTATGTAGCTATGGAGGCAGCCCATGTCTCCTTAGCCTGGAAATACCAGAGTAGCAAGCCAGGACACTGGATCTACACCCAGCTGGTCAGTCCTTTTTGGGGCACTGCAGAGTCCCACAGGCAGGTCACAGGTTCCCTGGACGTTCCTGCATCCCCATCCATCTGCAATGGTCACTGACCTGTAGAACTTACCTTGATGACATCCCCAGCCACAAAAAGGTTTCCTAAAGCTTATCATAGACTAACTTACTCCTCTTCAAGGATCTCACCAAAAGCAACCAAAAGTCCCCTGTGAACTGTGGAGGGCTGGAGGACAGCTGGTTTTGGGCAATTTAGATCCCTTTCCAACACTGAGTCCTCTCTGAAGGTCCTGATGTGTCATGCTGATGCTGCAGGTGCACTGCTATCCTGCTTTAAATCCTACTGCATATACATCCAGGACAAAAGGCACAGGCTCATTTTACTTTGCTGCTCTCAGCACTGGGATGCTGGGCAATCTGTGTGGCAAAAGGAATGGAAACAGGAGCAGCCAGACTCTCTGACACAGCCCGAAGGCAGGTTTTCCCTGGCAGTCTTCTGCATGGACTCTCAGTTGTTTAATAATGTCTTGAGCCTACAGTGCCTTTTTTTCCTTTAGTGGGACTACTAATCACAGTCTCATCTATCTAGATGCCTATTTTTATGAAACTCATACAAAGATAATATCTTTGAGACCTTTTCTCCCCTGTCAAATTTGAATAAATTCAACCAACATTTTGAAAAGCTATTGCAAGGGAAACTGAAGAGAGACACAGAGATTGCAATGAGGGTAATTTCCATAGAAAACCAGCCTAAGTCCAAAAAGTTCTAAGAAAACTCAAGCCCTTACACATATCTTTCTTTTACAGGAAAATAGCTTCCCTTCCATTTTTCAGAGGAGATTTAAGTAACCATCCAGCCCTGTCCTGAGGGGGAAAAACCCTTCACTATATAAATACACTTTGGGCCTTTTTTTATGGATGGCAAAACTCACATAGTTCTGATAGCTGCCATCTGCTTCTGCTGAGGTGTGAGCTACTGTTCAGGAGAGAGACTGTACTGGAGCACCTTCATACCACAAACTGGACCACTCTGGCACATCCAGGACAGCAAGCCTGGCATATCTTTCTGATCTTTTCTATAAGAGCAGCAATACTGTAACCACCCAGAAGGCAGACTGCCACAGAAGTAAGTCCCTCAGTACTACAGAAGGTTCACCTTTACACTTAACATACAGCTACATTTCATGTCTTGGTAGGAACTGGGATTACAGCCAACATAACAGACACAATACTGCCAATGTTGAACACTGAAAAATCAAGGCCAAAGTCTCTTTCTTAAAAAAAAAAAAAAAAAGAAAAAAGTTGGAAATACTTACTAGGTTCTGTTCTTGTTTGCCTTTTGACCTTCCAGACAACAGGATATACTTTAACTCTGTGTGCATGCTCACCCATTCTCTGGTTTTGCTTGAAATGAAATCAGAAGAGCTCATGGAGCTGGAGACTTCAGAATACCCTGAGGAATGGGGATTTGCAGTACAGCCATGGGCAACAGGGTAGAGGTGCATGAAGATTTAGAGAAAGACATTCCCCAAACATCTGACTCTCAAACTTCCTCCTGAAAGATCTAAAAGTTTAGTTCATCTTTTAAATCTATTCTAATGTCTGCTACAGTATTCCCAGTGTCAATGGATAATTTACATCTCGTGGCCCCACAGTGCCGGGCTGCCTTCATCTGCCAAAGAAACCAGGATGCCAGACCAATATTAATGTTTGTGTTTACATTTCCAACACCCAAACAGCAGAGTCTTGGTATGTGTTGAACAAACAGGTACATCACAATAAGCAGCTGGCCTAGCAAGCACCACATGTTTTGGAAACATCCCAGTGCATGTATTTTAAGTAGGAATTTGGTTTGCACATTTCTTATGAAAGAATTAACAGCGGCAAAGGAGAATGAATAATATTATTCCAGGAGCTGTGTGAAGCTACAAGGGACCAGATGGGAGTGAAAACCAGCTTTCATTCAGCGGGAAAGTGAGAAGACATTTAGTCTGCCGAATGGATTAGGTGGCCGAGGAAGGGGGGGATTTCACCCCCAGCAGGCCAGCCAGGAAGCCCAGATGTCTCCTGTGGGGTGAAAACACAGCCATGCAAAAGGGGAAGGACATAAAGCAAACTGGATGTCCATATGAGACTGCACGATGACATGCAGGAGGGACAAAGTTACAACAGGACTTTTAGTATGGCTTGTAGGAAAACCACAGAGTGATGGATGCTGCACTGAATCCAAGGCAGAGGGAAGTCAGGATCTGTCTCCAAGGAAGAAGGACTTTTCCATATGTTCTTAAATTAACTACAAATCATTAAGGAAAAATTTGTAACACATTATCCCTCTGCTAGGCTCATGAAAACAGCATAAGAGATCTCAATTTCTGGCTGATCGTGTAAGTCAGAAGTTACTGACTCTCCACCTTTCCATGTCCCTGTGCTTCTAAGGCACCATGACACAGTAAAAGACACTGTTCTTGGGAGAGTGAGACACGAATATTTTTCAGAAACAGAAGAGAGAAAATACAATTAAATACAAACAGCCCGAGCTGCCAACATTTATGGGGTTTCTCAAACACAAACCCAGACTCTCAGCAAGCTGCTATTCTCTGATGACACGAGCAGGGCAATCACTGCCCCCTTCCCCAGATTCTCTCCTCTCCTACCCTGGGCAACTAGAGCCTTGGTTCTGCCATAATCGCTGGGCTTTCTCCTGAAGCCCTCAGCTGATCCCCAAGAGGTGCCTCGGTCCCTCTGGGAATGGTGAGAGTGGAAGAAGTGCAAATGAAAGGCAGGGAGGGGCAGAATTTGCTGAGCTGGGCAGAGGGATGTGGTTCAGCAAAGCCAGCAGAAGTGACTGTAACTTTTGTTTAAATATTCCTAGGTGAAAAAAAAAGGGGAGGGGGATAAAACCAAGGAGAGACAGATAAATTTTGAAAGAAATTATCATATTTTCTCTTGTAATTAGCTGAGCATTAGAATCAAAGCTATACTACTTAGTTGCAATGTGTTTACAGTTCTGGGTTGTGACTTTTTACATGTCTAATACAATTTTAATACTTCTATCCTTTACAACAGGACTTATTTCAGACCAAAATAATCACTGTATTAACTTTTTTGTCTTAGCCACTGAAAGCAGTCCACTTCATTACTGCAGAAACAGCAAGCCTCCCCATTCCATCATTAATTCTTACTGTTTTAATTATGAGAAAGAAAAAAACCCATTCTCTGTGGAAGAGTTTGTGCATAATGACATTTTAAATACAAATCTTAACACAAAGCTGCAAGGTATAAACCAGACAAGTCAGCTGCTAAAGTCAGGTTCTGGTAAAGATCAGATTTGGTAGGAAATTAAATTTTCCCTCTGCCGAGCTGGTCTTCTGCTCTAAAACCACTGAAATTCACTGCATCACATCTGTCTGCAGAAGAACGAAGCCCTTAAAACTGTCCTAACAATGAGTTCAAACCACATCCCCATATCTTAATTTGAAAAAGTTCAGGGAAATGTCAGCTCTGAACGTGTAGAAAAGAACTATTTTTATAATGAGCATGAACTAGGATTCTAATCCCAAGCAGCTCTTCAGCGTGGAAAAAGTTTTGATGAAGATGTGAACTTGTCTCATTTCCAGTTTGGGCTAGTTTCTTCAGCTACTTTCACAACAGAAGCTGAATCAATAAACCCAGAGTACATCTATAATAACACAGATCTAAGATGGATGGGATTTTCAAAGATATGAACAGCCTTAATTAAAAACATTTTGACCCAATGGCTTTTGGATCTCAAACTGAAGCACGAGACAAGTGCTACAACATAGAAACTGCATGTACACATTCCCAAAATGGGATATTTAGAGTCCAGCCTGTGCACATGTGGCACCTCAGAGATAACAAGTCTGCATGTAAACTAGGAAATTTAGGAAGCTTAAGGTGATGTGGATGAATGCACTCCATATATATGTGTATGACTGAAAGGCTGGAGCTTTTTTGTTTTAATTTTAATGATCAGTGATATAAACTGTGATATTTCACATTTCAAAGTGGCGAAAATTAGCCAAAAGGAGATAAAGTGAGGGAAAAAAATCTAAATGTAAACCACAACCTTACAGTGAAATCTAAGAATTCCTCCAGGTTGAGATTTTGCTAAATACTGCTCTCTCTTTGAATCTGGAAGAGGCAACACAAATAACCACAGTCAGCACCCGAGTCCAAGAGATACAGATGCAAACTGAGAGGATTGTGTCAGTTCCTAATCCAGCCCTGAAACTTTCTGTCTGACAGCTGCATCTGACTCAAATTCATTTGCTTCCAACCACTAAGTCTTCCAGTACTGGGAAATAGATGTGATTAGACAAATAGATAAGAAACTCCAGGGATCTTGTTAATGGTCAAAGTTTCCTGCTTACTCAGGACTATTTTAAAAGAGTAGTAACAGAAGCGAAGAGGACAACAAGAAAACCTAGCATTCATGCTAATAATAATTAAAGCAAAATCAATTCACGAGTTAAAGCAAAACCAGAACCAGAGAAATAGATTCTTCTACTAAAAGAAATAAATTTTTCTTCTATTATCGATTTTTACAACAAATGACTACTTTTACTGGGACATTTTATTTGTTCACATCCTGGTTACATTGCATCCAGTTCAACTACTGAAAGATCTAGCAGGCATATCATTAGATGTAGGACAATCTTCTACAGAACACAGAAAGGGAAAAGCTTCTTGCATGTATCTTTGCTGATTAACAGATTCTAACAGTAATATCTGGAGCAACAGTGACCAATCCAAACAACTCATTGAATAATTATTTTCATACACACACACACACACACACATGCACGCAAAAGAAGCAAATATGAAATGGTTACTCTGATACAGAAAATTTCTTGAGAACCTGACCCGTCAGCAATGAAATCTTTTCAACTTCTATGGCCTTTGGATTAAAGTGAGTGAAGTGAAAAAGACAGAGAGCTGCTGAGAGGAAGCATAATGTACCTTCACATCCTGCATATCTTCAAATATTGCATAATCACCAGGTTCAGCTTTACTCTCCATCCTCATCCCAATTCTGTGTAGTGGTACTGTGATCAAGAGGCTGATCAGACCCAACTCCTGAGACTCGAACAGAAGACATGCAACTGCATTTCTAGCATGGACAGAATACCAATTGAAATCATGGAACAAAATCCATCCCCTACTGGACAGAAAACAAAATTCTGCAGCCCAGACTGATTTCTAGATGTTACTTTTCGTGGACAATGGGCCGTAGAGTTGCTATAGAGACTTACTCCAAAAAGAGCAAGAGTTTTACAACAAGGCCACCTCACTAGGTGAGAAATAATTTCTCTAAAGAAATAACCTTGTTCTGGCCCTCAGCTGTCTCTGCCTGCTCGCCTGTATTTTGAGCAGCTGCTCACCTCTTTCCATGGGCACCTTGTTTCACAAAATCCAGGGAGGCTGCTCACAAACAAGCAGAGACTGGGAAAGCTAGCAGGGATAAAACTTAAAAGAGACTACTTCAGAAACCCTGAAGCCTGAGGTATCAAAGACTTATTTCAGAGACATAGTTACAAACAGCCCAGAGTTTTGCAGCCACTGAGAAAATTAGCAGAAGAGCCTTCCATGACCTTATTTATGCTGTATTTACTAAAGTACAACCTGTTAGGAAAAACGTAGACTTTCTTTTCACCTTTCTCCTGTAAGTAGGTTTTTCTTCCTGATTTTGTATTTAGCATCTCAGGGCTCATGACCAATTTTCAGCAAAACAGAGAATACTGGTTGGGGCTTTTTGGTGTTCCTTTATTTTTAATTTTTTTTTGTTTTGAGCTGCCAGTGAACATGGAAATGAAGAATTTAAAGGCTGAGCAAAGGTAATGTATCAGAAATTATTTATTCATCTCAAACAGCTTCCTCTTCTTCCCTTGCCCCACTTCTGATCGGGACTATAGTAATTGCCATTATTTAGTGGGAAGGGGTCCTCAGGAGCCCCAGGAGCTTTCTCAGGGTGAGTGGCAGAAGTAACCGCTTTAGCTGCTAGGCAAACAAAAACAGCTACCAGTTCTCACAGGGTTTGTGAGACCAACATGAGCTGCTCTGTCCCCTTCCTTTGCTTAAGTTATTCGCTGACTGGCAGGCAGAAGAATGCCATCAGTGTTTGCTCACTGCTTATAAAACATATTTCCAAGGCGGAAAAGTGCGGTCCCTTCACCTCTCCCCTGCCAGCCCAGACTCCGAGCAGGACCCAGCTCTCCTGCCTGCTCTCTTCTCTTCCACCCCTCTGTCTGCCTCTCTTGGACTGTTTTAAAAATCCCCTCCAGAGTGTTTCCTTAATGCACTGTCACACGTTTTAATGCCCTTTCTTAGTCTGTCATCAATGAACTCTGCCAGCTCAACAGAGCCGAAACTGCTTGCAGTTGGCAGCAAAGATCTATTGAAGTGCAGGGTAACAGTTTTTCAATAGCAGCCTTTCATGTAAAATACTAAACTCTAGTGCAGTCTTTCTGCTTCAGGCTGCGATTAAACTGTAATTCCCTAATAGACTTACAACCATGATTTCCTACCAGCTGGCCTGGGAAATTATTCCAGTACTTCACCTGGCAGAGCTGTTCTTCAGACGGCATACAGAGAAATGCACGTTTGGATTTCAGTCCCCAGGCTGGAAGGCAGGAATGCTGCAGCTCCAGCCGGGGACAGGTTTCCACAGTAGATGGCAGCACCCAGAGCTCTGAAACATTCCAGCTAGCCAAGCTATCCCAGAGGTTCCCGACTCCTGTGGTCTTACTTCATTTCCACTCATCACCCACAATGAGGACATCCTCCTCCTTCCCTGTCCTATCCCTGGCTGTAATAACCTCGGTTTCCTTCCAAAAGTCTTTCCCTATGCTCCACCATTCCAGAGCAGGTGATGCTTAGCTTGTTCTGCTAAAAAGACTTCCAGGGCAAGTGAGAACTGAGAAACTGGCTCTTTGCTGGCTCTTATTTAACAGCTTTATTTCATCCCATAAAAAGAAAACAATGTGACATATTCATCAGGGCATGAAACTTTGTAGTTCGCTTGCAGCATCTGTGGAGTGAAAACAGAGGAGCAGTAACAGGTAATGCTTACACAGATTACAGGCCAAAGGAAATGAGATGTGGAGAGGAAATGAGCTCCAAGAAACCACTCTTGCTTTTGAAAACTGAGAGCACAGCATATGTTGTCTTTATTATTCTCCCACTCTTGCAGAGAGATGTCCCACTACTCATGTACAGCAGGGAACAGGGCATGTTTCCTTCCCTCTGTACCAACTCCGTGTCTCCTTATAGAATCATAGAATGGTTTGGGTTGGAAGAGACCTTGAAGATCATCTACCTACAACCCCCTGCCATGGGCAGGGACACCTTCCACTAGACCGGGTTGCTCCAAGCCCTGTCCAGCCTGGCCTTGGACACTTCCAGGGATGGGGCAGCCGCAGCTTCTCTGGCCACCCTGTGTCTGGTCCTAATCTAATCTAAACCTCCTCTCTGTCCTGTCTGAAAAGTCTCAATTCTCTCAGCCTTTCCACATGCTTCCCTTCCAGCTTCTGGCTGTGTCTCCAGCCTGCCTTCAGTGACCTGTTACACCTGTATAACTCACACAAATGCTCCTGAATTTCTCTCAGGTCTGAGGAACAGTAACCACCATCTTCCTAAACTGTTCCAACTGCCTTGGCTCATTTAGCACAACCAGCAGTGACAGCCCCATGGGCAGGGAGATCTTCAAAGAGCACAAGCACAGCCAAAGGGGACTGTGTCCCCCAACACCAAGGTCCTCAGAAATAGAAAAGAATGGAAGAAAAGGCTGCAGAAGAAATGAACTCTCACTTGCAGTGACAGAGAAATGACAATGTGCTGCTGCACAGCAGTTGTGTGTTGGATGCCTCTGCACAAGGCAGAGGGCTGTTCGTCCAAACCACAATCCACCACGGCACGGCTATCAGTGGCCATTTTGGGAGGCAAACCTAGTTTTAACCAAAGAATAAAAAGACTCAAATCTGCAATTAAAAAAATTAGCACTTTATTCAGTACTTTTCCTAGTACTGCCTTTTCAAACCTCATTGCTTTAGTTTGTGCTGATTTGGCAACAAATGTGTCACGGAGATCTGCAGTGGCCCTGATACATGTGTGAAGCTACACAGGCTGGTTTCTTTTTCCTCCAGATTTCTCCAGCAGCGTAATGCACTTGAGGAAAGTACAGTAAGACAAATATGAGTGGGGACGGTTAGTACTACCACTTGTACTACCCTGCAATCACATTTTAGTGTATATAAGCTGATTTCTTAGTGCAAATGCAGAAGCCATTGCTCCTGCAAATAAAGACCTGGGATTGTTTTCCTGTTAAGCAGCTGATAATTTAATTTTAGGCCTTAATTTTTCATGGGGTGCATTTCTAAACCTTGTTTTAAGTGCCCAAACCCCTCTGTTTTGCCTCCTGCATTCAGAGGTTTTAGTGACCAAGGACAGGGAAGAAAGGAAAGGTAGCACTGTTTGCTGTGGCTTTCATTCTGCTCCATTCCCTTTCCCAGATGAATGCAATAACTTTCACTGCCACTTTGTCAGCAAGATAGAAATATGCAGCATCAAACATGCCATGTTAAAGTGCTGTCTGGGATATGAGCTGAGGGAGCCTGAGCCTTTGCTTGTGTCAACAGCATCTTTCACATCTCACAGGCATGGGGAGATGAAGGTCACTGAGGAAGAGCACTTGAATCAACACAAACCCAACTGACAGTGGTAAGCTTGAAGGGAAAAATTGCTCCCTATTTCTTTTTCTCATTTTTAACCAAAAGTAATAGGAAGAAGGTATCTGTTTTAAAATATCACACTGCTAAAAGCCACTCACCCCCAGACCACCTGCACTTCTAAGATGGGGGCACTCTGCCCCCCAGCACCAGCAATGAGAACTCTCTTAACACACTTCACATCCCTGCCTTTGTGCAGGACTGGGACTGGAATGTGCTTTTCCTACTCTTTAAAGCCACCTTGCCAGCCAGACATTGGATGTCACTGGGAAAAGTCTCTGTATCAAATACCAAGTGGATCAGCAGAAAGTGACAGAAGGGGACAGAAATACACATTCAAGTCTGACCTGTGCACCAATTCAACAGTGTGGGGGCAATCTGAATGAAAGGACAGCAGACAATTTAACCTGGCAGCAACACTCTATTCCTGTATTGTCTTCCACAAATGAATTCAGAGAAAGTGAAAAAACCCAAGTCATGAATCACTTTTATTATGCTTATAGACTAATTAGGTTGGGCCTTCCACTGGCACTGCACAGCAGGGAATATGAAATGCAGGAGGAATTAGGAGGCCTGCAAAAGGTGGGACAGAAAGTCCACGGGTTTATCACAAACATTGCCTGCAGTCTTGTGCTGTTATCACTGTCTGAAGACATCCCACACTTCCCTGCTCTTGATACAGCGTGATGTTAACAACATCAAATCAACAGCAGGGAGATTGGTCTTCCAAGTGACTGGGAGTTTAGTCCCTCCCTTCAACAATCAACACAACAGCCACTCGAATGCAGCTGCAGGGCCACTCAAAAGATGGCAAATCTACCACACTATTTCAAGAGATGGCAAGATCAAGGCTAATAAAGAAACAACCCAGGACATCGATTTTTCAGGTTTACAAGATGTTTCAGACAGACCTGGCTCTGTGGCATTTGGCATCTTGTCAGAGTTTAGCATGGAAATCAATGTGATCCCTGTTGTATACTCAACTTCAGTACCCATGGTAAATTTTTATGATGGGAGTGACGTTTGCATGTTTTTTCATTATGCAATTCTTCAGAAAACATAAGCTCTGTACAGTGTTGCCCACTGAGCTGACAATTTCCTTCTTGTCCTACATTGCATTCTCCTGAGATCTGTGCTGACTGGGATTCTGGAGAAGGCATCTGGACTGGACAGACAGATAGGGATCACGAGCCAGAATCACAGACACTCCTGTACCGCTAGACAGAGGATGAATATTAAAGCTCAACAGCAATCCCAATCTCTCTGGCTTCTCACTCCCTTTGCCATAGGAATATGTGCCAAAGCACAGTTAATCTCACTTTTCCCTTTTGTGCTCCTTAGCTAAGCATCAGCTGGAGACAGGAAAACAGAAAAGGAATACGCTGCCAGTACAGTTTCATTGTCAGGGGTGTGTCCCAACATTATTTATGCCACATCATTGTTGATGTTCTCTGCTCCAGATGAAAGGAGAGCAGATACACCTCCAGACATGAATTCACAGTTCTTCCTACATTCTCACCTGAAGGAAAATTCCCACTGCAAAGAAATGCCACATTGTAAAATAGCTGGATTTTGGAAGAATACTCAGTTCAGGTGGTAGGAATGTGTAGTGTCCATTTCAGGACAATGTTGAAGAGCAGTCAGCAGTGCACTCTTGTTGTCCTGAAGACTGCTCCCATACTGAGCAGTACAGCAAGAAATGGCCAGCAGTTGATCAGAAGAGATTATTCCCCTCTGTTTATATGAAATTGCATATGAGACCCCTTAACAGGAGAAGAGAGGCGTCAGCAGACCAGACAGAGCCCAGCAGAGGATGGTTAGGGAGGAGAAAGAACCAGACAAAATACAAGGGGAGGGTAGGGAAATGGGGGTTTGTCCACCCTGGAGAGGAGGCAGTCCATGTGGGAATCTAACTGCGCACTTCCACTGCCAACAGGGAGCTTACAGAGGCAAGAGACCTCTGTACAAGTCGCAAGATGAGGAATTGCCACTGGGTAGAAGGAGGCAACCTGTTTGCAATTCTGTGCTACCTTCCCCTCACAGATTGCTTTACTGGTGAGATGAGGGGGGCTGAAATGTTTAATCCAGGCAATGCCACTTTCTTATCAACAGAATGTCCATCAAAAAATGAGAGGAGTTAAAAAAACCCCCAGAGAAACATCGAGAGCACGGCCCTCAGGCGTGTGACTACCATGGAGTGAGGAAAGAATCTGTCCCTCACTTCTGGGCCTAGCTGTGCATATTTGTCACCCATAGTCAGTGCATGATATGGCACAGTGCTGCCAACCTGCAGCAGAGCCCTGAGAGGAATTCTTCTTACCTGCAGGACTACCTATTTTTAATAAGTTTTTCAGGTGACTTAAAAGAAGGTATTCCTAT
This sequence comes from Aleadryas rufinucha, assembly GCA_013397815.1. Classification (NCBI taxonomy): domain Eukaryota; kingdom Metazoa; phylum Chordata; class Aves; order Passeriformes; genus Aleadryas; species Aleadryas rufinucha. The sequence goes on from VZTH01005356.1 coordinate 313,827, forward strand.
GCCTCCCCAAACATTTCTGTTTGCAATTTTAGCCATCATGGACATTTTCTCTGAAGCATCCCTGGTTGTTCTGGCTGTCAAACATGCAGGCTGAGAGCTGTCATGAACAAGGAATCAAGCAGGCTTCTTTGTGCTTAAACCCACCCCAGTATTCTGTGTTTACTCACCAGCTGCCATTAGAACAGAACATCATCCTTAGGCTGAAAGAAGCAGCTGACTTTGATATCACTTGAATTAGAAAATGAGAAATACTGCAATGCCGAAGTCATTGCAAGTGAGGGAACCACAGATAAACAATAGCTTCTGACACAAAGAAGTGATAGCCAACAAGAATCTCTAAAAGCATCAGCTTATCATTCTTATTATCAACCAAACACCCACCTTCCACTTTTATGTGGCATGCTACTAGCAAAAATGAACAAGAGGATTACATTTAAATCAGTAAATAGTAATGAAATACTTCACAGAGAGAACCTGTTAGAAAGATGGACCTGTTAAAGAGTTACTGGAGTGGTCAGATGATGGCCTATTCCAAGAAGACGTGAACTCTGCAGTGCACTTCAGCTTTCTGCCTCTGAGGAAGAACATCTCTTTTATATGTGAATATTCTAAAGAGCAATGGGGATCTCAAAAAAAGCAACATCAAATGAAGGTTCTGTCATGACAATTTTAGACTTTACTGTTCACAAATCCAGCTTCAGACAGTAAAGGATGACCCCGTTCTCCTGGGAACCTCGCCCTGCAGAAGTACTGACCTGTGCAAAAGTGCTTTTCATGACATTTGTCTAAAGACTGAAAGCTGCAAGTCATGTGCAAGAGGATGGGAAATTGTAAAAGTGTGCGTGGGTTACTTCCAATCTTTCCATGAACAAAAGAAAGACCAAATGCCTTGCAGCATTACAGCAAGGCAGGTTTAGTGGCCCTTGAGAAAGGTTTTCGTGGATGCTGAAAAGCTTTCAGCAGAGAAATTTTCCAGCTTTCTGCAGTATTCTGTGAGACTGTAACATTTCGTGGGAGCCCTGTCTTTCCCATAGAAGCTATTCAAAACAATATTGTGGTTTTCTGTGAACTATTTTGCACCTGCAGTTGTTTGTAGAATTGTTATGATACTGACTAGACAAATATTTTGAAATGGCAGTTGTAGAATTTGACCAGTCACCCTGGGAGGTGAGTAACTAGAGGTCCAATGAACTTACAGCATGCCAGAGCACTAAGGTATAAAAGAGGTGATAAGTAATTAATATAAAAGCTTCTTCTCTCTACTTTGTGGACTGAGTCCATGTTCCTTCTCTCTCCCTCCTCGCAATACAGTGACAGGTTTTATAAAACCTTTACACAGAATTGTTTTCCTCTTGTAAGTCAGCATTGTTGTTCAACACAATGGCCTTCACTTAGCACGAGCTGAGGGTCAGCCGCCTTCCTGTGAGAGGTAAAAAAGGTGCCTCCCAGCACTGCGGGGAGCTAAGTAGATAAAACATTTTAGCTGAAAGAGAAAATACCTGCCTGCAATGACACGAGTGGTTTTACGTGCTGCACTTCATGTGCAGCTGCAATGCAACTCTGAGGGCTCTGAACAAACTCACTCAGAGCTTGAGGAGGGAAATGCTGTCTGGAGCTCCCTTGACTCCAGGAGCTCATCTCAGCTAGGGCTGAGGATGCTGAGGCAGAGAACAGTGTGCAGGTTTGAAAGCAAACCAGTGAGAGACTCCAAGTCAGAAATACAATTAAATAGAGAAAAGGTAAAATAAATGCGATAGTACAAAAAGCAAACCACTGACAGAGTCAGAATACAACCTGGCACCCTGTTGGTCAGGGTGTTGATGGCAGTCTGGATGAAGTGGTCCTGTTGAAGCAGTGATCCTGTAGAAAAGAGTCTGGTCTTTGCCTGAAGGTCCAGTGGTGTAGCTCTTGTCCTCTGGGAGTCCCGTAGGTAAGGGCTGCCCGTGCTGTTCCAAACCTCTGATTATATACAGATGGGAACGCTCAGTTCCTCCTTCTGGGTGGAGCATCTCACAATGGGATGGTGAGTCATGAGGCAAGGCACTGATGGGCCCATTAACAGGAGATAGTCCAGAGGGAGTTATCTATGAGTCATGGGGCAGGGTCCTTGATTGCCCATTAACAGAGAGAGCTCCCGGAGGGAGTTATCAAGGGTGAGTCATGGTAGCAGATAACGAACACTGCCCCACCTGCTGCAACAGCCCATGAAGATGGTAATAGAATACATGCCCTTGGTCACATTTTACACTGTAACCTAGGACAGTGACTGTGGCTGCAGCCAGCTTCACCTCTTGCCTGCCCCTGTACCGGCTGGGTGTAAGTCGTCATGTCCTTGCCAGCAAGAGACACTTAACAAGGTCTTGATTTCACCTTCTCTTTCTCAGCAATTTAAGTTTTGTTCTGTTTCTACTTTAAAAATCTCTCAATTCACAGAATCAGGAAAGGAAGAGGCTGAAATCTTCAGGCCCTTATCACATTTGCAGTCTGGGGGAGAAGAGTGCTCTTATAGCTGATATCCCCCTATATAAACTTTCAGTAAAAATGTGGTAATGCATTTCAATAGCATTAAAATGACTATAACATTGTAACAGCTTGTCCTTTTTCTAGGAAGAAGTTGCTCTATCAACAGGCTCTTTGAACAGGTGACTTACCTTAAACAGTTTCTGAGTTTTGCTTCTAGAAATCTGAGTAATTTAAGTAATTAGTTTTGCAAAGCTACAGTGTAGACAGCATCTACATTTCAGCATTCTGCCTTCCCCTCTCTTCTTAATTCTTGTACTCCAGTCCCATGCACACGAACTTTTGCCAACACCCACAGAGTAACTTGCCTAGTAAAGAGTTTGCTTAAACTACATAAATGTCTGTTAGCAATTCAGGTGATGCACAGCAGACAAGACTTCCCAAAGAGAGACAAAGGGCTACTAATTCTACTTAGCTGCACACATGAAATATGCAGCAAACAACAAATATCCACAGGAATGTACACAGCCGTCCCAAAGGACAAAACTCAGAAGTAAAAACCAGGAATGACAGAAAAAACCCCTGCAGTATTGCTGAAAAACATTCAGCTTTAGAAGTGGAGATCAAATGTTTGCCTGTGAGAATAGACAAAAAAATGACAACAGGATCAGAGAACACCCTGTTGTGAGTGGGATTCCTGCCATGATGTGGAACAGGGAGAAGATGTTCAAATAATAAGGTTATTTAGACAATAAGAAGTACTGTGTTGGTAGGCGTTTTGTACGAAAAGCAGAAAGTACTCCCCAAATAACAATAACAACAACTTCAGGTGTCTGGTTGCCAGCACTAGCATTTCCTAGGTGGGAAGGAGCATAAGGATGTCTGCTTCTATGGTTATTTGTTGGACAGAAGGGGTATCTACAATACTCACGGATAAAAAAAGTATCCTGTAAGAAGTTATCATTATACACCAAATGACTAGGAAGGTCAATGCTTGTGACTGACTGATTAAAAATGAGATTTATAAAAAAGAATCAGGTGAATAGCTTGTATACATGAAATATTGCAAACAACAGATAATGCACCAGGGGATTTATTAGTAAAACCAATTTGTTTCTGTAAGCCTTAGGTAATTTACAACCTGCAACTGAATAAGAAACAGGCCGTTCTCCTCTAGAAAACAATTCTCTTGGCAAAAAAATAGAAAAAAAAAAAAAACAACCAGACAGGGAAAGATGAAAAACCCACAACCCTTGAGGTGGTAGAGCTCTGTGCTCCACAACTTCATGTGCTGCATTGTCAACTAGCCTGGCAGAGAGGAGAAAGCTGACAGCTCTCCAGAGGAGCTGTGCAGGAGTCTGGAACGGCACAGAACTGATCCTGCATGTAATGAGAGAGAGAGCAGAGCTGGAAGGCAAAATCCCTCCCTGGCCGCAGGGAAGGCACAGCCCGGCTGCTGCCGAGCCCCTGGCACACACACAGCCTGGCTGTTCTGGGGGGAGCAGGGGAACCAAAACCTCTGGGTTCTGCTTGCCAGAAATGCACTGCAAAAAGGCATTCAATTGTATCACATTAAACAACCTCAACCTGCACTCGCAGTGTCTTACTCGAAAATCCAGAGAATAGACAGCCAAATCAAGGAGATACTGACATATCTATGCTCCTCTTTCATGTTTCAGGTTAAGCACACTGGAAAATCCTCATTAGATGACAGTTTTAGCTGAAGGTCCTGTGCACCAGGCTAGCTGAGAATATTAGGCCTCATTAAAAAAATAGAAAAGAAAAAGAAAAAAGGAACAAATACAGCTGCTGTAATACTCCATTTGGTTTGTCTAATTCTGCATTAATTGGTACCCACGTAACAGATCTTTTGCATTCCTTGTGGAACTACACCAGACACAGGCACTTAACACAACTGAACACAGCAAACACAATCAAACCTTTATTTTACTCCTGCCAATGCTGTCCCAAAAAGGCTCCGGAGGAAGATATAAACTTTCCATGACCTCCCAGCAGGTGAGGCAACCCAGAAAACATGGCTGTGGTGGCAACTTTGACTGGAGCATCTCCCTGACAACGAAAGGCTGAGGAAGCTGGGGCT
>VZTH01005358.1:9656-84109 GCA_013397815.1 Aleadryas rufinucha
TTTTAATATTGGTTACAGGTCAAAATTATCTTTTTTTTTGGTGGGGGGGGGGGACATCTAACAGAATCTGATCCAAAATCTTTGCCTGATCACAAAACAAGAAACAAAATCAAAGGATATGGAAAGCATAACAAAAAGAATAAATGCAAACTTAAGCATGTTTCATATAATTTTCCAAATCTACCTGCTGCTTAAGAGCTTTACTGAGATGTCTCTTGGCTGCACAAGCCAAAAGAGTTAACTCTGTCCACAGAGTGGTGCCTTTCAGAGTACAAACTCTTCAAGCCTAAAGCAGCTGAGGATGCAATACAGTAGCACTTCACTTAACTGCCATCTTTCATGAGACTACCTTAAAGACAACTTGTTGGAAAAACAGAGAAGAGAAAGGCTGACCACTCTCTGGAGACACATTTTTCTGCTTCTATCTGTCATTTCAGCTTTCATTCTGACTCATTCTTCTTTCTTAGAAGAGAAGGCTGCAGTATCATCACCTTACAGCTCCTGGACCTAACAGTTCTTTGCCTGCCTCTTCCCAGGAATTTGATTCTCTTAGCTTTGGTTCTTTGGTTTGTTTTGGGAACCGGCTTGCTAAAGCTGTGTTTTATGAGTAGAGCTTTCCCTGCTTTGGGGCTTTGTCTCAGCCCACAGTCCTGTTGTGGTCTTTGTTCAGCACAGTCCATCTACGTTAAATGATCTTCCCATATTTCGTAAGATTTTCCTAGGATTGTTGCCAGACTTCATTAGGAAGAGGTCATCATGAGGAGTACCCACTCTCCTTTTCATAGTAATTTACTCACATTTTATTGAAACTACAATTTCATATTAACTCCTTTTAAGAATTATTAATGTGCAATAATATATACTACTGGTTTGGCATTTGTAGTCCTTACTGCAGCTTTTTCTTTAGTTGCCTTGAAAAGCACATCCATTCAACCTTTGAACTGTGAAGATCATCCAAGTGAAACACATTATACACAGTATTTATGAAAATGGCCCATATATAGAGCATCAAAGCGAAAGGAGAAGTGAAACTTTTGAGGAATGGGCTATGGGAAAAACAAATTGAGAACGAGCAAAGGGGATAAACCATATCCTCAGTGAATAGCTGATTAATCAAAAGGAAAGGAAGGTGTCATCAGCTTCTCTAGTAGCTCCAGTACCATTAACCTGAGACCCATCAACAAATTGCTGGATGCTATACAGTCACTTGAAAAAATCTGAGGCTCTTTGGATGGCGTCCTAAAGCACCTGCTCTAGACAACTGAGTTTTCTAGGACAACTGGAAAGCCCTTTGCAGTGTGAGAAAGAGCTTCTCTTTTGCATAAGGAAACAAGAACAGCAGTGTGGATAGCTGTATCCACTTCCAGTGAATTTGGCCCTTCCAACTTTGAAACCCCTTATGATTACACTGTTTCTTAATGGCTTTAAGTGGCTGAACTTACATGCTTGTAACCAGTCTTTAACTCACATTACACAGGAGCTGTTTATATTTGTGCACAGCTAGCCTATATGTAATGACCTTGTTATCTTCTGTCTCTTCTTCCTTTCCCTCATTTGGATAATAAACTGCTTTAGATGTAAAACAGATTGCTGCATGTCTGCAAAAGGAAGAAGGGGAAGTTATATTACCATGATTTTAAATAAAGCTGAAGAGTGACATGATCATGTAACTCATGCAAGCTGACAAAACTTCAGTCATTTCACAGACAGTCAAAAAAAGACAGCTATTAATTTATTATTAATAACACATGCACAGCCACATCTATCAAGCCATGTGCTGCTGATTCATCTATTACTACAAAAAAAAAAAAGCAAAACTAAGCACAGAATTAAAAATTCCTGGATTCAAAGCTGCAGCATTTAGTTAGATATTACATTCTTGCAAGAACAGACAGCACATTAGCCTTGCACAGATGAAAATGAAGGAAAGGGAGACTAACCTACTGGGTACTCAACAACTTTTGCCATCAGAGAAGGCACAGAGGCAGAGCAATGTCAGGCCCTGTAAGCTTGCTGGCATGGTTGTGACAGCCTGGGCATGTATGAGGAAGTGGCTCTGTTTTGAGGAATTCTGGAAAAACAATGGCCACGAGAGCTGCTCCACAACCATGAAGACTGTTTTCCTTCCCAGTGTGTCTGCAATCCTTCACAACTACCAAGGGCCTGACAGTGGCAGTGGCACAAGATAAGGCAAGCCAGGACTACTTCTTGAAGTACAAATAAGACAAGAGTAAACCAAAATTAATTCAAAGCTATTTCTTATTAACAGTAATTCTGTGATAGAAGTCTGAATAGCTTGACAGCTACAACTGTACATCAAGAACACAGCAATACAACTTGAATTGCACAGGGTGGAACTATAAGGAACTCTCCTGAGGTCTCATCTAACAACATGCAGCATTTTCCAACAGATTACACACCAGCTTGTATTCGTACTGTACATAGTTGTGAAACAGGATCCAGAAAAAGTCCTTTATGCACAAAGTTCTAGCCTTTCCATTGTCATGAAACCCAGTACAAAGTCCATTTAAAAACATTGTTTGAGTTCCTACAAAATAAAAGCACCATTTGTTTTTAAATAATCAGATAAGGAAATTAAGGGACTTCTTCCACTCTTTAATGCTAGCAATCTTCATGAATCTTTATTATTTTGGTTAATCACTTTGCATCCAATTAAGACAAAGAAAATGCTATCAGTTTAAGTTATGCTAAATGTTTGTACATTAAGTCAAAATACTAAGTAAAATGCCCACAGCTCTGATTTTTTTTATTTAATTCAAACTGCTTACGGGTTACATTAGACAAACTTTCTACTTACACTAGAAACCAAGAAGAGATCCTACCAATTATTTTCCCTTCTTTTCCCCCCATAAAGCACGTAATACAGGGCTATTTCTTTCCCATCAACAGCATAGTCAGAGAAGAAATCAGATTAACTGATTGCAGTGCCATGGGAATATTATATAATACTGCCAGACACAAACCTGTCAAGCTTAACATGCATCATACAAGGCTCATCCAACTGATTCCAGACTCAGGCAATAATAGCACCTGAATCTTAGCAGCTTGTGTTAGTACCTCACAGTTTTGGGGGCTAGACATGTCTGACTAGAGTAATGGAAACCAAGTTTTAGGGGCATTCTCTAGCTGCAGCTTAGGGCTGTAACTTCATTCCCAACATGCACCTCCAAGAATCAGTACCATCCTTGTAAAATGTGATGTTAGATGCTCACGGAAATGGATGAGCTCAAAGAGTTCAGGTGCTTGAGGAGAAAGACATTCACTGAGGGTACAACTGTGAATCAATACACCTAAATGAGGCACTTTCAGGATGCAGCCTTATTTATTTCAGCTTATAATAGTCAGGGTTTAGTTCCAAAATGGAGACATCTCATTTAGGTATCTAAAATTATATGTCTGCGTGCAAGTTAGGACTTTAAACTCCCATTATAGCAAGTGGAGACCTAGTTGGTACAGACAGTGGAGCCTGGAGAGCTATTGAGTGCAAACTGATGTCAGCTGAAAAGCACTGAGTGTACTACAGCTAGTGACTAAATCTTCACTAGTTTCAATGGGAGCTTAGATCCAAGGCCACATATAGAAACACACATTTAGACACCTAAAATTAGATGACTTCAGTATGCAGCTGAAGCACTGATATTTCAAACAAATGTCTCCAGAACCTTCCTACAGTCAGGCTCAGTTTGCAGTGTGGAGATTGCAGTGTAGTGAAAAGAGGGAATAAAGGAGAAGATTAAAGAAGGTACAAGGGAAGATTAACTGATCTGAATATACAGGAAAATCAAACAGGAAAAGGAGAACCTGACTGAACACCTTGCAATGAATATAGTACCTTATGAACTCACATCTCAGAATGCATGAAGTAAGATAGAACAAGAGTTAAAAAAAAAATCTATTAGAAAAATGAGAAAATAACCAAGGCACAAAATGTTAGACATGTTTTGTCCATATAAAGATATTGATTCTATTTAACACATTTTAAACAGCAATCAAAAGCAGAAAACGACGTTTTTCCTAAGACACACTACAATCAACATAATGAGAGATATGAATTAATGCATTCCTTTTTTTCTTTAATTTGCTACTGCAGAAGAGGATAAAACAAGTCTAGTTTGCATTTTAATCAAACCTTTACCAAATTAAATTTGTTCTGGGAATAGACTGCTTTAGAAGTCTAGTATTTATAACACTAACAAAGTAGGCACAACAGTAATACGAGCTGCTCTGGCAGAAAAGCAGCATGATAAAGGAAGTTTTTCCAATAACAGCTTCTTGTGTCATCCCTGACTGCTTCTTTAATGGCTTGATGAGACTAGGACCACAAAGACCTGGTCAGTCATCAGAATTAATGGAGGACAAGGTCAGACAGTTCCCAGAGAAGGCTGAGGGAGCTCCGCTAAGAGGTTAATTCTCATGGTTACTCTCAGAGCAGAGAAAGGCCAATCTAAAGAACAGAATTCTGGACTGCTGTGTTTTATTCTTGTCAGGAGAATGACCTTATTTTTCATTACTTTGCAATTTTCATTGAGTTAGCACAAGAAATTTGAAAGATGGTCGTGACAAGAGTGAAGACTGCCTCTGCCCTACTGTAAAAGGGATTACAGAATCAAGGAGATGTGTCTGAACCCAGCTTTAATTCAGCAGTTGGACTAGAGGAGCTGCAGCAGCAGGGCTTACAAGCAAGTTTTACCTGCCAATAGTACTTGACTTATGAACTGGACTTGTGCTATGTGTCAAAGCCAACACATGAGCATTTTACATGCACTGCAGCGAGGGCTTAATCCATCATTATTTCTTTACCTTAGCAGAAAGGTATTTGCCATATCTCAATCCATTTTTTAGGATAACATACCTGTAAAAGGTAGAAGGGTTAAGTCTTCAACAATATTTGCAAGGGCATTCATGCACCCTGTTTATCAATCTAAGCTATAAAAAGAGCAGTTCCTACTAAAAATTATTTTGGAATGAGACAGCTCCAAATCAAGCTGCAACAACCACGCTTTATGACCACTTTCCCTCATCATCTTGTTTCAGTACAAAATGGAATTATGTCTCCTCTGCAGTCATACTCCCACATAGCTGGCCAACCCTAATATTATTTTTAGTTTGAGTGCAGATACCTAGAAATAAAAAACCCTTTAATTTTCAAAAAAATTGTGTATATTGAAGGTCATTCCCAAACAGAAGTGCTTTAGAGTTAAGCCACTCCTATAGACTCAGCTCTGACCCTCTACATGGACATCCTTAACCAAGAGTTATTTAGCTGCAAATCATTGTAGATTGCTCTGACCCCATACTTTCAGTTGATTTGTCTTAGCTTCCCTCAATGCCTTTTATGAAGACCCTCTAAATACTTCCAAAGGAGATTCTAAAATTATTATGTAGAAAAGGATGTTAATCTAAGTATCCATATCCAGTTTCAGACTCATATAATAAGTTTAGTCTTCTACACAGAAGGAATTGAGATGACAACTGAAATCATTTACCATTTAAGGGTGGGGTTGTTTTGAGGGTTTTTTTAGATTTTTTTTTTAATGAACTGATATAAAAAACCTTATATCTGTGTTTTCAGAAGGCTACTGTGGAGAAAAGCTGCAAAGCATCGTTGAAGATGAAAAGGAAAGCAAATAAACTTACATATGTCATCATGCAGCATTTCAGTATTTAGAAATGAGAAACAGGTTAAATGGAAACAAGGATGAAGAATTAGTTTCTTCTCAGGCTACAGAAAGAAAAAGATCACCCAGAGCAGCTTCTCTGGCTGTTCTTAATGGAAGAGGAAAACCAAAGCACTAGACCTTTGTAATACACATCTGAGTTTACTTGTAAGGGGTCCATTAATCAGGCTATTAAGCTACCTAAAAGACTAGATATGCTCTAGGAGAGAACTCTTGTTAAAAGTCTTTTATTGCCTTTGCTAGTTTGTTCCATTATTAGAGAGCTGTGTATTTAAATAAGCATTCTTTTATTCCTAAACTTTGCCCAGTGCTAATGTGGATACAGAGTAATTTAACAAACAAGATATGGTATTTCTAGAGGTGATGTCACCCTTTAAGTCTACAAATGCAATCACTACTGCAGTGCCAGGTATCTTCATACATTCTAAAATCACCACAGAATGACAGCACACACTTCCTCCACTTAACACAGTGGTTTAGGATTTGATAATAAGCTACGGTGGTCTTGTGAGGGAAGCATCTCCCAAAGACCATTATAACTAACAAAGTCCCTTCTCAGGGTCTGTGGCAACTTCTACAGAATTTATGATAGGTCTTTAACCACTTCCAGTATTAATAAGTTGGTTTTAAATAAGACTCAACACCAAAGCACAAGATGATATTTGAACAAGATAAATCTAGGGGGTTTTGCTTCAAATGTACTTAAATAGCAGTTACTTTCAGATTTTAAGATACTCAGTTTGGCTGCTTTAACAGTATCTGTAAACAATCAAAACCATGCAAAGCCTGACAGCAGAAAAGAGTAGAAAATAGATTAAAAGCTGCCCTGCAGAAAACTTGGGGATACTGGTGGATGAAAAACTAGACACAAGCTGGCATGGTGTAATTGCAGCCCAGACAGCCAACTGTATCTTGGGCTGCATCAAAAGCAGCATATCCAGCAGCGTGAGGGAGGTGATTCTACCTCCCACCTGGAGTCCTGGTTTCCTCAGCACAAGACAGACATGGACATGAAGAGGATCCAGAGGAGGGCCAAAAAAATGTTCAGAAGATTGGAGCATTTCTCCTGGGAAGACAGGCTGAGAGAGTTGGGGTTCTTCAGTCTAAAGAAGAGAAAGTGTTGGGGATACCTTACTGCAGCCTCTGATTATATAAAGGGGTCTATAAAATAGATGGAGAAAGAGAGTAGGTTTAGATTGGANATCCAGCAGCGTGAGGGAGGTGATTCTACCTCCCACCTGGAGTCCTGGTTTCCTCAGCACAAGACAGACATGGACATGAAGAGGATCCAGAGGAGGGCCAAAAAAATGTTCAGAAGATTGGAGCATTTCTCCTGGGAAGACAGGCTGAGAGAGTTGGGGTTCTTCAGTCTAAAGAAGAGAAAGTGTTGGGGATACCTTACTGCAGCCTCTGATTATATAAAGGGGTCTATAAAATAGATGGAGAAAGAGAGTAGGTTTAGATTGGATATAAGAAAGAAATTTTCATGAGGGTGATGAGGCACTGTCACAGGTTGCTCAAAGAAGCTGTGGATGCCCCATCCCTGGAAGTGTTCCAGGCCAGCCTGGATGGGGCTCTGAGCAACCTGCTCTAGTGGAAGGTGTTCCTGCCCATGGCAGAGGTGTTGCAAATAGATGACCTTTGAAGGTCCCTTCCAACCCCAAACCATTCTGTGATTCTGTAACAGTTTTATTCACAAAATATTCTGGGTAATGGGCAGGTTTGGTTTTGCAAAGCTCAAGCTGATCTTAGAATGAACTAAAGTTTGTGTTTCATCACTGTAGTCTCAGAATTGATGTATCTTCTTTTCCTCTTGACTTCCTTGAAAACACTTTTCAGAAGTATTTTATCTCTTACTTCAAAGAGAAAAAATTAGGTTAAGCTTGCTTAACTTTTATCCAGAGCCTAACCTTAATACTGATACTTCATTTAATTTCAAAGCATGAAGCATTTATGACTCATTCTAATTTACATAAGTCTTCTTATTCTATTATGAAAATGGCAATTTTCCTTTGCAGAGACATATAGAACATGGTCTCTCTTATTGTGTCAAGTAACATTTAATAGCCTTTAGCTGTAACTTGGGACTGTTACAAAATGTCCTCAAGATGAGTCATCTTCCTTCATTTATTCTGCAATAGGAAGAATTCATGAATGAGTGATCTGCAGTAATTCACTTCTACAAAGAGAACCCATTCATACATTTCAAACCTGTTTTTCTGAATCACTGTAATGTAGCTGATTATTTCATATTAACAGAAGAAAATTTTGGCTTAAGGAAAGTTTCCCCAGAAGTCTGTGTATTTCCTGTATATGAGAAAATTTTCATAGATTTAAAAGACCTCTTTTGAAAATAAACCTTTTGGTCTAACACACGGATACACAGATAGATAGTTCCTATCTAGCTAGCTAGAAAAGCACGGTGTTTTTGTAAAGTGACAAATGGTTTAAATTGAAGCTGCGTCAAGGGGGAGCACGAGTTGTCACTATCAGCCAAATCACTAGGCAGGCAAAGAAAATATTTTATAGTATCTGAAAAATGTGGCCACTGGCACACAGAAGTGCTCATTCAAAGCTGTGTTTAAGTCAAAATACAGACAACAGAAACCCAACTATGATCCAAGACTGCTAACTACAGAAATGTAAAGCAACCATGCTTCTTATTCTACAGAAATAAAGAATAAAATACATGTTATTTTAATTCATTAAAAGGTCACCAAAATAAAGGAATGGAATTCACCAAGGATAAAGGGTCCCTTAACCAACCCTGCTCCTTTGCCATCCTTAGGAGATTTCAAACCAGGAATTATTCTTAAGAGTCTTTTCACTCAATATTAACTGCCATGGAAGAGGCCCACATTAAGAAGCCGCTTCTCACTTAATGTAGTTCCAAACCAGTCAAAGCTTTACAGATCACCTGTGAGAGCAAACACATGGTAAGTCACTACAAAGACCTGCATGTAAAAGCCGCATTTTCTTCAGAAGCATAGTTCATAGAAAATGCATTGCGTGCTTCTCCATTAATTAGTGCTTTAAGTTTTCATTACTTCATTGACTCGAGGAGAGCTCTAAACAGTCACTTTATTCACACCTCTCTCCTGGAGAGACACTAACTCTCAGCATTTTCAGGTTGAGAAATTTTACCCTATGTACAGTGTTGCCAAAGTAAGGAGAGTTCTCTTTAAAAATAGAATAGATGACAAGAGCAGCACAGAGGTTGACAGAGCATATCAATGTTTCCAATGGGCAAATATTTGATGCAAGAAAACACAATTAACATTATGGTTAGATTTATTAACAATCCACATTGACTTCAGCAGACAGCATAATATCAAGATGAATTGACCAGCAATAAAGCACAAGAGATATTTAGAATTTTCCAAGGAAGCATGACTTACCAAATCATTCAAACTAATGTATCTGGCTACCTGCACTGCTATCTGGGATCCATAAGCAGCTTGCTACTTCTCAACTTCCACTCTTTCATTTTAGTACTATATTTACATTATTTCAATTTTTTATACCATACATCACTGAAAAAACTGCATATGTGTTCTTTGCAGAGACTTTTCAGTCAGAAAAGAGTATAAAAATGGGTAAATATTCACAGGAAAAACTAAGATTTAAAAAAAAATATTAAGAAACATTACAATGACTAAATTAACTTCCCACTGATTGCATTTCCACTAAATTTCAGCCATCTTGTCCTTCTTCATGCCTTTCTAAAAATAAACATCTCTGTACATTTATTCAAACCATTCTCATTATATATTTCCGCATCTTTAACTATGATTTCACCCAACAACTGAGTGCATACCGTGAAGAAAAAACCAAGGAACTGATGGGAGCTTGTTTCCTTTCTTACTTTCAAGACAATGCAATAGACTCCTGCAGCTCTAACCCATTTTTCAGACTGGTAATTCATTTTGTAGAGAAGTCAAGGACAAACTATGTTTGAGAAGTTGTGGCAGAACAAAAAGGACCAATACTAGATTACTCTCTACAGTTTACACCACCTAAAATTGTTTATTTTATACAAATCTCTGCACAGAAAACCAAATAGTAGACAATCCTCAAGAGTTGCAATACATATAATGAAAAAGGAACAGCATCATAAGGGAATTTCTTCTTTAAGGCAGACAGACCCAAAAACCCGAAAGGTAGAAAGATTCATTGGCACAGCACTCGAAAACACAGAAATGTCTCAGAAGTGGCAAGAACAGACCAGAAAAGCAACATTCAAAGACCACGTGCACTCAGGTTCTTTACTACGATTAGTGAATGCACAGATATGAAAAAAATCTTTATGCCCCCTATTTTACTACCACTTGTAATCCACAATTTCATCTCCAGGAAGGGGGAAGGACAAGAAGAATGTCTATATGACAGAAGGTTTGCAAAAGCTATGGAACTGATTTGGGATGTAGTTTTCCAGATTGCCAGTGCCATTTTTCAGGAAAGTTTTAAAGACTGCACCTCAGCTTACACTTAGTGAATCCCAGAAATAATTGCCTAGTAACTTGCTCATGCTCACTTTCATATTTACAGGATGAAGAAATCCAAAGCTGAATCAAACCACAATAGCGAGCTGCCTACTCCAAAAGCAAGAGGGACCGGGCAGGGATAAAAGCTCTACCATGGAAGATTAGAACCATATCTATAAAGACATGATCTTAATATTTTTGCAATTCATTAAACCCTTCCTGCTTTCAAGACAATCATGCAAGGAAAGTGTCAATTAATTCTCCACTAGTAAGACCATTTGGTAAATCAAATTTAGAACCAAACATGCAATGCATGCCACTCCCCTCAGTATTTTGTGCAACAAAAGCAAAATACATCTCATCTGTTCTTGAACTGCAAGACAAAAATCATTATGTTCCCCTCAGGTACTGTCAAGTAATTACTACATCTCCTGTTTCAAATAAGCTGTAGAGAATGGTGAGCTGCAACACTGATCCATTTGTGGCTCAAAGGATGCAAGAATACCACGCAATCAGCACAAAGTTTTGAAATATGGTGCTAACAGACATGTAAACTTTAAGAACTGTCGATATAAACTTAATTACCATCTAAGGCCTCCTTTGAATTAGTTGTTTTGTAGCCAAAGGACCTGCCTATGACACTGGAAACCAGACCTTTCAGCTCTTCTGAGACTGGAGAGAAGAGGGAAAGGAGCTAGAAAATACTTGCTTCAGATTCCCAGAATAGTATCTCTTGGAGCTGGGCCAACATCCAGAAAAAAAAAAAAAAGAAGGTAGGATTAATTGGCCCAAATGATGACAAGCAAAAATGTGATCCCATAGCTGAATCTGTGGATACTCTCTTACAACACAGTAAAATGGTATTCTAAGCAGCAGCAATAGTTGATTGCTCATTTCTTGCAGTATCTTCTGGATATCCTTAACTGGCAGCTATGGTCATTTGGAATAGAAAACAACCGACCATTGCATAAGGGGATGCTATGCCTAGATGCAGCATTTGTATTTTGAAGCTGCTCTTGCTAGAGCAGAAATAATGCAATTTGGCCCCTAGAGATAACCAGAAACTAGGTGGGATAACCGACAGGGAAACAATGTCCACATGACAGAAAATAAAAAAAAACTAAACTCAAATCATATTAACAGCTGTAGCTTTTAATTTGAGGTCTGTGAAATAAATGAGGTTAGTCAAAAGTTGCTACCACAGCTTTTCCGTGTTTGCTTTGCAATCTGAAAATGTTCCCCCCTTCTCCTCCCCAAGAAATTTAATTTCATTTAATATAACGTAAGAAAAAGTACTTGGTTTATGGTAGTGAAATCTAAATCCCAATAATCCTTAGAACATAATTTTCTAGGTCTTTAAACAGCTCTTGTATTTAAAATAAGTTCTGTCATTCTTTTACTTTCACCACAAATTGCCTTTTATTAATCCTGATTCAGACGCAGAAAATACTAAAATAAGTGTATCAACTTTACCTGTAATGCACTGAAACTGTCCATCTTCTCTTCTTATTGTAAATGCTTCCCCTGGATTAACTTGCACAAGAATAACCTTAAAAATAAAAGAGTGTTTACAACCATTACACAGGAATACATTACGGAAGTCTGGCATGTGCAAAAAAAAAAAGTTTTACTGGGAAAAAACAATTTTTTTTCCTGGTTAGTGAATACATTACTTTTCACTTCACACTTCTTGCTGTCTTCATCCCACAGAGAAAGAGATAAGAGCAAGAACATGCAGAGATATTTTTAAACAAACATTTTTCAAAGAATTAAGAAGAGAATAACAACTAAGTAAAACAGTACCTGTACAAATTTTATTTTCTCAACTGCTTGGTATAATTAAAAAGCTATTTGTACAGCTTAAATTATTTCAACAAATTGCATTAGCTTCAACATTAATCAAACCATTACGTAAACTTTCAGAAAGAAGCCTACAATTCCCAGTGTTTGACATCAACCACTTGACAAACATTTTTCAACGTAAGGGAAATATTGTGTCATGTCCCTCTTTACATGACCCAAGCATATTTGTACATTCATTAATGATAAAAAATTATTAGAAGTCGTGACAAAGTAAGTGCACCAGATGCCCACCATGAAACAATACATATAATTTTATTTATGGAAAGCTGGTTATCCTAATTTTGTAAACCCAAGCAAGGCAGAAATGATAGCAAAGCACACATCAGCCAAAATAAACAGAGAAAGCCTGTACCAAAGCAGAAACCTGTTACCATTTTAGATTTTTGTATTCTTATTTGAAACCCACCCTTCTGTGAGGAAAAAAAGTTTGTACACATGAAAGACCTAGCTAAAATTATGAACAAAGGAGAAAAAAACCCAAAAAAGCAGAAGAGCAGGTGCATTTTATAATTTCCTTTCTGGGCACAACTTTCTTCAGTCTTGCTTGCACACGTTTACAGAGAGCCTATGTCCTCCTCCCTCTACAAATCAGAGGGAAAGAAATCTTTATAAACACAACTCTTGAGCATTATGGCCAAAAATTTACTTTGTTAAATTGCTAAAAGAAAATAAAATCTTTCATGTTTACAAAAACACAACCAACCAACCAAAACCCCCAGAACAGGAAACTTGAGTGTTACTCATTTTAAGAATACCAGAGAGAAAGGAAAGGATAAGGAAATGGCAGAAATCATATGAATTCCTCCCTTTCTGGCAGAGCAGTTTCACAAATTAATGAAAAGATGGCAAGTTCAACACTAACACATCAATGATATACGACAGACATTCACATTTTCAAGCTTGGGCTGTGTGATTCAACGCTGATTGGCTCAGGTTTGAGCACGCACTTCAAAAATACTATCCTGTTTCATGTGTTTTTTCTAGAAGCTTTAGGCTGTTTGAGAAAAAACAATGAACTGTATCACTATTTACATTTTATCAAGGTAATAAATTTTGCAGATCTTCTGAAGTGTGGTTCAATGTAAAATTGACTAAGAGTTAGCATTCATAATATAATCTAAACAAGATGATTTTAGTAATGAACTTCAAAGAAGACTTAAAGGTCTTCAGAAAATATTGTATTGCCAGAGCTTATTCTGAAGCATTTGAAGGTAGCATTTTAACAACTGGCTATCATCACCTTCAGAATGTGATGAAGGAGAGAAATAAGAATAGATGAGTTCTTACAATTTCTTTTTCAGACTCCCCAAGCAGGCATAACTTTTTGAAGACATATTTCATTGATGTACTCTTTCCTCTGCTACAATTGAAAGTTTTAGCTTGAAATTTAGACTGGAATAAAAGTACCTAAAAGCTTCATGGTACATGAGAATGTCTCTCCATCTGTTATGTGTGGGCTAGACAGCTACATTTGCCCATCTCTTTCAGCTGATTTAGATGCCCAAACTCCTGGGAGGAGCCATTCCAGCTGCAGCTGACATGTCAATCTGTACCATTTTCAGCTCAGTAGTCTTGGTCTCCATCACATGAACTCTGAGAAGCAGAAAAACTTTAGGTTGATGGCTGGCCCTTGATTCTTGCTTTTAAAGTAACAGGGAATGTAGGTTGACTGGTATTCCCAGTTATTCCTATTTATTCAGTGTGAGTGCCTGTGTGAGGTTGGTAATCTGGGTAATGATGCTGTCTTGGGAACCTGCTGGCTTTCCTTCCCCAGACCTCTTGCTGCAGGCCATCCAAACCTGAGGCTCCAGCTGGCAGAGCAGATTTGGGCATGGGAATACACACACTGGCCCAACTGTACCAAGTGGGCCCCGTGCCTCCTGGTTTTGTGTTACAGCAGTTTCTCCTATGTGAGCACCTTTGTTGCTCACTTCACAGCTGCTCTGAGAAGGTGAAGGCTCAGCATGGCAGCCATGGTGCAACACAGTGAGATGGGCACTGTTCAGCGGCAGCAACAGGTCAACTGATGGAGTCCAGCACCATTCTGATACTCAGGATGCCATCAGATTTTCACATCTCCAATGAGATCTGACTGCCAATCCAAAGAGTGGGGAGAGTCACCAACTTAATGCAGTTTAATTAGATCTCAGTTCCCAGAAAGAGGAAATAGAGTGTCTTTTGTCAATGGACAATTAGCCGACTTGATGCCTGACTGTATTTCACTGACTCCCACTTGCAGCCTTGCTTTTAGGTTATGCACTCACATTTGTATTTTAAAACTATTACAAGGTAGACTGTATATGTTGCCAAGTGTGCCAAAAGAGATTCTGAATCAGGGCTGAAGAAATTTCAGAAGTTTCAAGAACTGCTGGCTTCAACAGTCTTTGACCAACAGTCGTTTCTGGACCAACCTTATCACAGTTGAATCCCATGGAGTGATCACAGTTTTGAGAAGGGCATTTCTGACACTTTGCACCTCAGCAGATATGATTTGAAATAAGAGAAATTAAAGCTATGCACAGAGAGAGATTGGTACCTTTCTGGTCAGAAGAGATAGTACAAAAGACTGACAGTCCCTCACAGGAATTCCCCCTTATCTAATGAAAGTCTGCAGCACATAATCGAGGATGAAAGAAAATTTCTCTAAAGGAAAATGTAACATGGATTTTACACAGCATTATGCTGTAGGTAAAAAAAAAAAAAAAAAGGAAAAACAAATCTATGGGTTGCTTAGTATTTATAGCTCTTTCATCTCATTTGAGGTGCCTTTGTGCATCCCCATCACCCAACATGTTACTTCATGTACCTTGACATCAGTACTTCTGAAAACCAGGGCCTGAGTCTTTGAGTCTTTCACACTGAATATTCTAGATCTTGACCTCCTTCCTCTTCTGGGTAAAACATTCAAATTGGCTTGAACTAAGAGAAAAGCTTTGGAAAAATCTGATGGTTCAGTCTCTCTTCCTGTGCCTCAATCTTTTTGTGACAAATTCTGTTACTTTACTCACAGCACCTAAAGTTCTGCTACCCAAAGGCTGACATGCATTCTATCCAGATTTCCTTTGCCTGCTCCTCTAAGGTAAGTATGATATTCAAAAAAACCCTCATTTGTGATGTGTCAGTCTCAGTGGGAGGCACCTTTAGCATGGGCACTTTTCACGGGCTATTTCTCTTACTAAATCAACAAAACACTAATTGATGACTTCATAATCTGAACAAAATAATGTGGATAGGATACTGAAGCCTTGGTACAAGTTCTAGAATCATACAAGCACTTTTAAAGCACAATCAACTATAATGGAACCCAATAAAATTTAAAAGTGTAATTTCTGAATGCTAACGGAATTTTGACTCAATGTATTTTTGTCTCAAAACATGTTAAGGCATTGCCATTAAGAAATAGGAGTATTAGGTCAACTAGTTCTGTGTCATTTCCACTGTGACTATAAATTGTTTCCTTTAAACAGTTGTTTAATGATGATCCACATGACCTCAATACAGTTCCTGATGAAAAACAATACAAAATCTCTTTCCAGAGATCAGCATACAAGTT
Organism: Aleadryas rufinucha; assembly: GCA_013397815.1. Lineage (NCBI taxonomy): Eukaryota > Metazoa > Chordata > Aves > Passeriformes > Aleadryas > Aleadryas rufinucha. Next base: position 25,256 of record VZTH01005358.1, read on the forward strand.
GACAATACAAGAGTGCAGACACACACTTATGTTAAAAGCAGTTCTTGCATAAATAAAACAAAGTGGCCACTGAATGGCTGAAGTTTGAAATACCTGAAACATCAGTTGTCAAAGACTGTCAATTTTAAAAGTGAAATTTCAGTTTTCAATGGTACTTAATTTATTCTGTAAAGGCTATTTTAGAAGATAAATCCAAACCAAATGAGCAACATACTACGTTTTGTAGTAGTTTAATTTAATTGCCCAGATTGGCAAAGACCTCCTAGCAAAAAGCCTTCTAACAAAACTAATAATGCCATGTATTAGAAAGCTCAGTATGTATTTCCTGAAACTGGTGTTTGAACTCAGGCAGTAGCTGAAGCCAAGTAAGAGCATATGAAATGTCCTCATGGTCTGGGTCAGCAGTCCATCTAGCCAAGCACTTTGACTCTAATGTATCAACTGAGATGCTCTTTAAGGAGAGGATGTGAGTCAGGCCACTTTCTGCAGTCCATCTCTCTTACTGCCCTTAAGTTTGCCTAAACTGTTTGAGTTCACTTACAATTTGAACTGCCTCCACAACCTCCTATGGCTAAGTTCTAAGTTTTTAGGCATTTTAAAACCGTCTCCTACTAATTACATGTTGCCTAGCTTCTCTGCTATGGGACTTGCTGAAAAACAGTTCTGAATAAATTTCATCCCCCTCCTTCAATATTTTTTAAGTCTTGGCAATTCCCATCTCCTTGTACCCAGTCTGCAAACCGAGGGGTCTTAATATTTCTGATATCTCCTGGGAGAACTGCTCCATTGCCTTGATGACATCAGTGATACCTAAGGCCACATCTATATTAGCAAAGTAAGTGTACTCAGGAACATTCCCAGGTCCTGGAACAGTCACTTGCAATAATGAATATGCTATAGTAGTCCTGAGCATAACATAGGTCCATACAGAAATGAAAACTGTTCCTGAGATCACTCTTACCAGGCAGTTTGCAAGAAAAAATTTAGTAAAACTGACTTTTTTCACGACACTTAGCCTCAGTTTCCATGAACATTCGGAGCACATTTAAATTACGAATATATAAACAATTACTGACAGTATCCTGAGGAAGCACTACAATATTTTGCCTTCTTGAAGGACTAAATAAGGGACGCAATCTTGAGTGGTTTTGAAAATCTCTTCTTCACCTTAAATCACAATTTGAGCTGGTCAGATGTAGCAAATACATTTTTAGAATGCAACAATTCTTATACAAAACTACTCTATAATATTTCTCTCCCTAAAGAATTCCAAATTAAATATAATTTTATTGCAGCTCAAGTAGTATAATCACATCCTACAGAGATGCGCAGCACTGACTTGGACATACTACCATTAACAGACACAATTATTTTTAAATTATTACATCTTAAGATCTTATATAGGACTTACTACTACATCAGTGTGAACAGGATGGAAAGCATTTTGATCTTGCATCTGAGGAATCAATGGAAGTACAAATGTTCAAAGAGGAGAATGCTCAATGTTACTTATTTTTATTCAATAAAACTCTTCACTGTCTGCAAGAGAAAATACAGGATGTTTCTGCAGACTGAGCCAGGAAAGGAGTTTAATGTTTTTTTCAAGTCTTCAGCTTATTTCTAACACGAAAAAAGTGAATTTGATAAAAATGGCTGGAGTCATAAAAAACCCCCTGTAAGACTAAGAATGCAAGCAACAAAAGGTGGAAGGGAGAGCTCTGCAAGGCAGAGCTGCAGCCACATTGACGCAGCAGGCTGCTCCAAAGAAAGAAAAACTTAAGGCCAAATGTTAACACTTATCTCCATAAAGGTCTAGAAGTAATTTTTATCAGCAAGAAGCAGAGGCTGCAGGAGCCAAAATAAGATCCTTAGAGGTATTTCACTCTGCCAATATGGTCACAGCAGTGTCTTTCAAAAGCAGCAACAATACAAGATATAGCTGATTTGTATCTTATTAATCTTTGTCTTTAGGTATACAGAATACTTTCATAAGCAACCTAAGATTTTGCTTATACCAGATGAATACACAGTTAACCTATTTCTTCATTGGAGCGCAGTGAAGGCAGAATGGAATTTAAAATACAGAGTTAGCTAATCTTGTTTTGGATATGTTTGTTTGCACAATAATGAAGGCCAAAAAGCCCATTAACTCCACTGAAATAACAATTAAAACCAACCCTTCATTCTGTAAGATACGCCCTTCTACAAGCTTCTCTACTTGAACGTCCATCCTCCTAACAGCAGTAGTGATGTACCAGGAGACTGACAGGTTTCAAAATAATTTCAGCTACCTGACAGAAAAGAAAGGCAGCATTAGACTTGTGGCACCATCACAAATGTGTATTTACATTGTAACACGAAGGAAAAAGCTTCCCTGGTACTTTCAGCGGGGAAAAAAAAGTGACGACTATAAATAGCCTTCCACAATTAATAACTGGTCTCTGTCAGGTGGTTAGATGGAAACATAACCCTATGGACATAATTGTGAAATACTAATATCAAAATTGGATTCATCCTGAAAAGGACCCTAGATGAGGTGAAAGACTTGAAGAGAAGGAAAACAAAAACAGATTAGGACTAATCCCTAAGCATTAACATCTTCACTGTTTTAAAGGCAACATCTTTCTATAGCAGAAACAGTAAGTACAATTAGAAGTTGTATTTCTATTTCTGTCCCCATGGAGGGGAAAAAAAAAAAAAAGCTGCTAAATAAAAAATGAAATAAATCAAAGAACCCTAAAAGCTAACTTCAAAAGATCTNCATAACCCTATGGACATAATTGTGAAATACTAATATCAAAATTGGATTCATCCTGAAAAGGACCCTAGATGAGGTGAAAGACTTGAAGAGAAGGAAAACAAAAACAGATTAGGACTAATCCCTAAGCATTAACATCTTCACTGTTTTAAAGGCAACATCTTTCTATAGCAGAAACAGTAAGTACAATTAGAAGTTGTATTTCTATTTCTGTCCCCATGGAGGGGAAAAAAAAAAAAAAGCTGCTAAATAAATAATGAAATAAATCAAAGAACCCTAAAAGCTAACTTCAAAAGATCTCACAGCAAGTTTGACACATTTCTCTTTTGCTCACCATTATACATGTGCAAAAGCAGGTCTCAAAATTTAAAAGGCTAAAGAGCAAAGCTTCCTCCCCAGACAAACACACACAATACAGCCAGTCAAAAACTAGTATCTCAAAACTATTTTGCCATTTCTATCAATTACATACAAGCAGTGGACTTATAAGGCAAAAGAAATTTTATTTGATAAAAAACCTACATATTCAAAATATTAATAATACTTCTAATTTATTGTTTAGGTTCTAAAAATTTAAATTTTGTCCACAGTAAAAAAAAAAAAACAACCAAACCACCAAAACCCAAACCCTCACAACAAAACAACCCAACACCCAAACAATAAATGACTGTTTAGAAGTATACTAGATATTCTTTCACACAGACACAAAACAAAACAAATCCAGAATTAAGACATTTGTTTACCTTCTCCTTCACACTGCTCTATAAAGTTATGAGGATCCTCCTAATTTTGGGAATTTTTTGCAGATCAGATTTGAATAAGGTTTATGGATGAGAGTTTAACTTTGACCACATCATGATGATCATAAGTATTACACATTTTAGAGCCACAGTTCAAATAATACCTGTATTTCTAACAGGACAGGACTGACTGAAACAGTTTCTGATTCTTCTAAGCCAGGACAGAGAATCAAGTCAGATACAACAAAACTTTTTTTACAAGTTTGGTTTTCACAGCCACATTTTAAAATCTTTCTAGTACATAACAAACTGTGTTGGCCAAATAAATGCTTTTATACCTAAAAGCTTCTCTGTCTGTAGAAGAAGTTATTAGCTACTAAATATAAAACATAATTTAAAATTTTAAACTTTCCTAATACTTATAGGTTTATTCCAAAACAGCTAAGTGTTAGCTGAAAGACTGAAACTATAACTTTAGAGTTACTGGGATATGGGAGGAAGACTTTTGTATTTGCAATAAAGAAAAATAAATCATCAAACTTGTTCTGTCTCCAGAATATCTTGGCTCTCAAAGCTATCCTTCAGTACCAAGGACTATCAGACTCCTGAAGGGGAAAAGAAAAAGGTTAAGTTTTTTAATCCTCACTGAGGCTAAAGAAACCAAACTACATTGAACATTTGTGTCATGTGTGAAGTTGTGGGATAAGCCCACATGAGAATTGGCACCCTATTCTCTCCATAGGTTAGCACTTTCTACAGCCACAAAGGCAAGAAAACCAAAGGAACCAGACTGAATTTCAGTGTAAAGGGGCATTTTGAATCCTTCTCTCCCCCAGCCATCCACCACATTACTCTGAAGGGTAAAGGAACTGAATGAGTTACTTGGTATCTTCCTCTAAAAGAAGTTAGTTACGCTTTGTGAATTTACAAATTTTTTCCAGAATAAGTGAAATCTGGAACAAATTTTCCAATCAAGTTAAAAGCCTCTGAATATATATAACTAGAATGCTAATAGATCTGCCACTAAACATATCATAACAAACACAGAAAAAAAGCAATCCTTTAGCAACAAAGCTGATTCCTAGCTTGGGATAGATATTAAAATACAGAAAAATGTGGGGAAGTAAGAAGTGACAAAGGAAGGGGAGGAAGCTAGAACATGGTACATTAATTTTAGTTATTGCTAATATTAAATATTTAACATGAAGAAATAAGAGTAGGTTACATTACAATTGTGGTTAAAGCACACTTAAATGTAACTATATAGTAAGAGACTGTTCCTGTACAACAAGGAAGATTACAAGTTGGAGCAAAACAATATTACTAGAGGCAGAGTTCTGTTTTTCCCTCATACTGGAGTGGTTTGGGGGGGATGTGTGTATTTTTTGGGGAGTTTTGGGGTTTTTTCCTACAAACAAACTTCCTAAAAAGCAAGAGAGTAAAGTGTTCCAAAATGTTTGCTTGGACATTTAAAACCATAATTTAAATAAAATCAAATCACAAACCATTTCTATACTAGCAGAAACAATACTATTTTCTGAGATGTTTTACTAGGAAAAAGAAGAGAGTTTCAGGCTTGGGGTTTTTTTTGGTTTTGTTTATTATTAATCTTAAAACATCTATATTTAGCATTATATGGTTGTAGGTGCTGAGTCAGTAGCAAAAGATTCTCAACAATCACAAATAATGGAAAGACTTCCCGAAAATGGTATTTCTAAATGCACTACTAATACACATCAACATGAAAAAAAAAAAAAGACAGCAGTGGTTTGTCGAAAAATACTGCAACTAAAATTAGCTCAGCAGTACTCATGAGAAGATTTTTACCCAAAAGTACCAAGGTAGATTAATTTTTGAATATTTTTCATATTTAGGAAAACATCGTAGCTAATAATCTTGGTCATTCTGACTTCAGAAAATTTTAAAACACTGAACCTGTTAAAAGGGTGGTACAGCCAAACTCTCTGTAAGATGTACACTGTATCTTTAACAGTCTGTCTGCAACAAGATTATAAAAGGGTGTATTTCTAGAAAAGGGCGAGCGAATATAATACCACATAACTTCCAGGCAGAGCCACATTTATGCTCTGTCATTAGGGCACGTATTCAGAACAATTACATTTTTCTCCCCTAATAGCTCCAATCAAGATGTTAATTAGTGACATGCTTTATCTCATAACCCATTTCAAAAGCCTTAGCACTTTGACTTACTGTTGCTCGCATCCTTTTATTTCTCTCATTCAACTGGTGCTACCACAGTGACAAAGGATGAAGGAAGATTCAACAGTCACCACTCCAGCTGCTCCAATCTGTTCCATTCACTTAATACTGAGGTAATCTTCGGTGATGTGTTGAACACTGCCCCCCCTCCTGTTAACAGGGCACCTTAACCTCAACACCACGCAGGAGGATCTCCCTTTACCTTCCTCTATAGCTGTGCATCCACGAAGCATGTGGAGGCAGGATGTGAAAGGTAGGATCAATTAACAATATAGTCTGCAATACCTACCTCAAGCCTTCCTTCCTATCAAATTAGCCAACGTACAGTGAGCTTCCTGCTGTACATGAATGTATCATGTCACCATAGCAACTAAATCAACAAATAGCTGCTGCAGCATCTGCTTCTGGATCATCTAACGTCAGTCAACAGAAGGTTTGGGTTTAACAGAACAAAGCTTCCAAATATATGCCGTTTTATAACTGCATTTTTAATTTAGCCTCCTGATTCCCAGATAGGATATACTAACTCACAATGAACCAACTACTGACTTTATAATCTGCAATCCAGTTTATGACTTCATTTTGCAAGTAAGCCAGAAAGAAGGGAGGGAAAAATACTTTGTAAAAGAATAAAAAGAAACAGCAAAGAAACAATCAACTGGATTCTAATGCACTCTCTCAAATACTGTGCTACTTTCTACCATGCATTTACTAAGAGATGTGAAAAGAAAGAAGCATGTTTCTGACCTTTGCTTTATAATTTACATATGTCTGCCCTAAATAATACTATAGACAGAAATACCTTTTATTAAATATTAATAATAAAGACATTTCAGATAGCTGACAAAGATGGTTTCCCTCTATTAGTCTCCACTTAAAAGCCAAACTGAAAACATCCAGTATTGTTTTCTGACAATCTCACATCTGTGGTTTTTAATCCCAACAACAGCAGGGGACCACCGGCACACCCTCATCTGAAGAAAGACAGTTACACAGGGCAAAACACACCTCCCTCTCTTCTTGTGAGAAATTACTTCAAATACCACTTACGCATCACTGGTGTAAGTCCTAACCCATAAGCAGACGAGACATAGGAAATTGCTTTGAAATTGTTTTGGTATTCAGAATGCAATGACATGAGATTACAGATTAAATGTTGTCTAAGATACGAAAAATTCTAACATTACTAACATCTAACATCTTCAAAGGTAGTAAGTAAGTGTATGAACACACACACTTATGTAAAAGGACTCAAAGCTACAGCCTACTTATAACAAAAAAAAGTAACTTTCCTCTCTTTTAACTTCAACTCATATTCGTAACATTTGATCAGCATGAAATTATTTACCAAGTAAAAACTTGCTAGGCAAAAAGTATCAGTTATTCATATCCAGTATAATTTTATTATTAAAAACACCTACTTTTAGTTTTCAAAGCAGATGGTTTCCCACCCATCTTTTGTGACAAGTTTTTTGTTACAAGGAAAATTATTACATCTGGGTTGGGTCCACAGAGTGTGGTCCAGTGAACAAGGAAAACTAGATGCAGATTCAAGATACTAACACTGCTGTGGCTCCCACATGGACTTACTGTGATGTGTGGATTTGTCACCTCACCTGTTCCAGAGTTCCCATTTGTAGGACTAGTCCAACAGTATTTGTAAGTTCCTACATGCTTCTGATCAAAGAATACTGCAAGATTTGAATGTTGTTATTAATTAGCAGCACAGAAATTGCCAGATGGAACCACATCTGTGGTCGAGCTAAGGTGATGTCAGTTACAAACACAGCACAAGTTGTTTTTCCATTGATTGTGTGTTCAAAATCTGCTGCTTATATCATAACAAGGCTAATGAGGCTATGAACTACTCTTTTCCATAATCAAGCCCGTTATCATTTAAAAAACATATTAAATGGAAAAATGCAAAAGATCTATGTAACAGGTATTACAGAGAATATATGATTATTAAATAGGAACACCTGACATCAGTAATAAAAGCTAAATTAAAACAGTACCTTAAATTGTTTTAAATTGCCAAAGGTCTATGAATTTCATGGTCATGAAGTGTTACTTCCAAGTACTTGTTTCTTAAAGTCATCTTTCAAAAGATCTTTCTGTCTCCCATCTTCTTTTAAACTTAACAAAAGCTTCCTCTGTCCACATGCACATTGGCTACTAACCAATAAAGAGTTCTGAAAACTTTAGGTTAAGCTTTGTACCACACCAATTCTTAGAAGACTCAGCACACAACATTTCTGTGTTATCTATAAGGAAAAGAAATGTTAGAATTTTCTTTTTTTTCCTTAAATTATCTTCTGGTTTTAGTATCAATGACAGATGAAAACAGGTTTCTCACCATTATTTATATGAGCATCCTATAGACTTAGATCTTTGTCCAGATAACTTGATGCAACACTCTTAAACACCAAAATTCTAAATCTTCTATTTTCCACTGTATTTATTTGAGCAAATTCCAGTTTACAGGTTTCCCATGACTACACAATTCTCTACCCTAGCATCTGCTAGTACTGACTATAAGGATCTAACTGCTCTAGATATGCAGTTTAATACTTTCTTCATGAAGACTAGCAAAGATATGGGTAGTAAAGGCCATTAACAAATCTTGTGTTTCAGGACCAGGGAGGAAATCCATACAGAATTAATTGTTACATAATACGTTGCAATAGCAATTTACATGCTTGGGATTTTGAAAAAACCAAATACAATCCAAACTATTTCAGCTTACACCGACGGTAGCTGCATGTTTGGAAAAAGTGAGCGAAAGAAGCCATCTTTTCAGTGACATGCTCCTAAGGCCTGTACTTTCAGAGGACAGACCAAGCAACTCAGCATCATTTTTCTAAAAGGTAGCTGACAGATAATAAAATCAGCAAACATTTCATCTTTAAACCATTGCTACAAGATACTGTCAGCACCACTGATTGTGCTAGAATGACAGAATATCCCTAAAAGCAACTGGAAACAGGGAGATTGGAAAGATGATGAGATTGTTCATTGCCACTGGCATTCAAAAACTACAGATCTCAATAAACTTTCATTGCTTTTTGTAGAAAGGCAGGTTGAAAAGATCGAAGAACTGGTGGTTTTTTTTCCCCTACAAAACAGATTTGTTTATGAAAAGTTTTTAAAATTCTTACTGTACTTGTGTTTCTCCCCCTTCTCTTCATGAGGAAGGTGATCAGCTGAAAAAGCTGACCACTGAGAAGGGCAGGCAAAGATGATTTCTAGCCTTGCTTTGTAAAAATATGAAGTTTTCTGAGAAGAACCAGTAAAAGTTAAATGTTAAAATCTGCATCGAATGTCACTGATAAATGTTCAAGACTTGTTAGTGTCCACATATAACAGTGCCAATCAGTGTACATTCCACAAGTCTGTCTCGTTCCTTAGTATTAAGAAACACTTAGAATTTTGATCTACTCGTTTCTTCTTTGTTTGTCTCCTCTCTTTTGCATTCTCCGTTCTCACAGCTTGCCTAAGTAAAGTTTTATTTGCCTAATTTACAGCAAACCCAATCTGTCTCATTGGCATTGACACAGTCTGTGGCTAGCAGATAGTGCACAGAAAATTTGCTACTTAAAATAATATCACTATTGTATCTTTAAATCAGCAAAAGTATAAACATAAGGATAACAGCAGTGTTTCAAGGAATCTGGATAATGCAACAGACAAACATTTGGGCTTCAAAGTTTAAAGCTAACCCTTGTTTACATGGAATTAGAAGGAAGTGGTGTTAGGGGCAGGCACTGAACTCGAACTTTCTGAGGCATCCGGTCATGACCAGTGGTTAGACACATCAACCTCTAAAAATAAAAACTGGAAGACTTCAATCAGATCACACTCATTTCATGATTTGTTGTTTGAAGTCTGCAGGAATTCAGCTTCACAATGCTAAGCAAAAGTGGATGAGAAACAGAGCTCACACTGCACAGCAAATGGGTAGCAAGGGCTAAGGTTTCAGCTAAAACTTCACAGCAGCTAGTCCCCTCAGCAGGCATCCTCCCTGATCAGTCTGCCTATTTGCAACAGTCCAAATGTATTATGGACTAGAAGAGAATTTTATATTTCCCAGCATTGCTTCTGACAGCTCAGAATCCTGTTTGCTGATATAGCAAGTTAAAAGCCCATAATATTTAAGACTGATGAATGTGTTTAACTTTTTTACCCTAAATAGAGCATAAAAGGAAATGCCAAAGGAAGAACAGTGTTTTCTAGTTATTCAAAAGAGCATTTAATTTAAAAAAACCCCCATATGTTAAAAATTTCAGTATAATTTCTAAAGTAGCCTTTTTTATCCTGAAAAAGTACCCTATATACCCAGTTTTGTGTAAATCTGGGCATCATTGTGTATCAAAACACTGTGACAATACAAACTTGAGCTGGAAGAGAAATTAAAAGATACATCTCAATTAGATCAGATTGGAAAGACTTAATCAGTAATGGACCAAGGGCGTGGTGGAAGAAATCTCTACAATCCCAATCCTTTCCTATGTATTTTCTCCTCTGCTTCAAAGAGAAAGGGAGAAAAAATAAAGCCAAGGGTAATTTTTTGCTATAGTGTGTAAACTATAGTCTATCTGTTTCTGGAGAATGTCATTCTGCCTGCTCTATAAAGTGTATAATTCTGTAACATGCAGAGGGTTAATGGACTTTACCCAGTTATGGCAAAGTCTCAATCACCAGGGAATAGAATATGACAGACTATTTTAGTTGGAAGGGACCTATAATGATCATCTAGTCCAACTACCTGACTAATTGAGGGCTAACCAAGTTGTTGTTAAGGGCATTGTCCAAATGCCTCTTAAAATGCTGACAGGTTTGGGGCTTTGGCCACTCTAGAAAGCCTGTTCCAGCATTTGACTACCCTCTCAGTAAAGAAATGCTTCCTAGGGAAAAAACAGGTTTCAGCTAGCAGAGGATGTACCTCAGATAACTTATTTGCCAAGTGTGTAATTCTCACGTATTTTAAGAGTGGAGTTTCTGTAACTAAAAATATGACTTTGCAAAGTAGTTACATTTTTGTCACAACTTACAGAGAGATTACAATAGCTGTCTTTTGAGGAAACACAGGTACGCACTTGGGGTGACTTTGTAGGTCTTGGAGTCTGGCATTCTGGTCATGGCTTACTCAGCATTAAGCATCCCATGGCACAGAGAAGGGGAGAGATGGGGACATGCCTGAGTCCAGGACACTGCTTAGGCATAACTATACCCTTCCAAAACTTATTAATAGATGGAGCACACAGACTCAGGAACCAGACCCATTTGCAACAGACTGCGCAGAAGAACTGAGCTACCTCAATACTTATAGCTTCAGGCAATTTGCACCTTCTCACCTCATAAAAAAGGAGAGAGAGAAAAAAAAAGTACAGATCTTTAGTCACCTTTGTACACCATGAAAGGGATCATCTTCTGGACATGCTTATTTCTCCCCATTGACTGTATTAGCAACCTACAGTGACTAACTGACTTGAAATTCAATTTTCATGTGTCATCCAATTCTCCCAAATGTCAGTTTCTGAACAGATTAATTCAACAGGGGTTGAATGCCTCAAGTATCTTGGGAGGAATCTACTGTATCAGAGACCAAATTAATCTAGGATTCATATCATGCACATGAAAACAGACATTTTAGAGAGAAAGGAGGATTACTGAGAAGTTTTATGAGGGTGCTTCATTCCATGAATTTTCATACCAAATAGAAGTAGAAAAGGCTATGAACTACACAGCCTTCACTCTTGTTTCTACATTTATTTTCAAACAGAAAATATTAAAATAAACATATCTGAACGGTAGTACAAATTGTGCAATAAGTCTGGAGCTGCTTTCTGCTCACCAAAAGCAGCATAGTATTCATACATTACTATACATCAAAGAATTTTGAATCCTCACTTTCTGCTGAAGATGATGGCTTCTTCTAGGAAATTTAAAGCAAGTTTTCAATGCATCTGCTATCAAGGATACAGATTAAATAAATTAGAAAAAAAATTTCGATCTCTAAGGCAAAAAAAAAATTACACCTAACTAAGAAAAAACTTCACCCTTCCTAACAAAAAAANTAGCTGTCTTTTGAGGAAACACAGGTACGCACTTGGGGTGACTTTGTAGGTCTTGGAGTCTGGCATTCTGGTCATGGCTTACTCAGCATTAAGCATCCCATGGCACAGAGAAGGGGAGAGATGGGGACATGCCTGAGTCCAGGACACTGCTTAGGCATAACTATACCCTTCCAAAACTTATTAATAGATGGAGCACACAGACTCAGGAACCAGACCCATTTGCAACAGACTGCGCAGAAGAACTGAGCTACCTCAATACTTATAGCTTCAGGCAATTTGCACCTTCTCACCTCATAAAAAAGGAGAGAGAGAAAAAAAAAGTACAGATCTTTAGTCACCTTTGTACACCATGAAAGGGATCATCTTCTGGACATGCTTATTTCTCCCCATTGACTGTATTAGCAACCTACAGTGACTAACTGACTTGAAATTCAATTTTCATGTGTCATCCAATTCTCCCAAATGTCAGTTTCTGAACAGATTAATTCAACAGGGGTTGAATGCCTCAAGTATCTTGGGAGGAATCTACTGTATCAGAGACCAAATTAATCTAGGATTCATATCATGCACATGAAAACAGACATTTTAGAGAGAAAGGAGGATTACTGAGAAGTTTTATGAGGGTGCTTCATTCCATGAATTTTCATACCAAATAGAAGTAGAAAAGGCTATGAACTACACAGCCTTCACTCTTGTTTCTACATTTATTTTCAAACAGAAAATATTAAAATAAACATATCTGAACGGTAGTACAAATTGTGCAATAAGTCTGGAGCTGCTTTCTGCTCACCAAAAGCAGCATAGTATTCATACATTACTATACATCAAAGAATTTTGAATCCTCACTTTCTGCTGAAGATGATGGCTTCTTCTAGGAAATTTAAAGCAAGTTTTCAATGCATCTGCTATCAAGGATACAGATTAAATAAATTAGAAAAAAAATTTCGATCTCTAAGGCAAAAAAAAAATTACACCTAACTAAGAAAAAACTTCACCCTTCCTAACAAAAAAATATTATTAAGTCAGAGGAAGGATCTACTAACCCTGAGTCAGCAAAACTCATGTATTTTTAGCTTTTCTTTCTGATGTTATTCTTTTAAAAAAATCATAGCCAACAACCAGTTTAAAACACCCATGGAAGAGATTTTTTTGTATACGGAATGTATCATATAATATTGATTATGTATTTTCCAGCAATGGTTGCAACACAGAAGTGCTAATCAATCTTGGGGAAAAATACAGCTTGATAATGAGCTTCTATAAGCTGGCACTGAAGCACTGCATGCCTGAGAGCTCCAATGGTTCCAGTGAACACACTTCTGCTGCGCTTCAGTGCTATGAAGCCAATGAAGAATGGAAGAATAATTGTCAACTAAAACAAACTTCAATGAATCTCCAAAATGAGAAATTAGATGTATCTGCTAACTCAATAGAGCCAAGGGGGAAGAACAAAAAAAAGGCAAAAAACCTCAGCCAAAAAGGACAGAAGCAGCCATGCGCATACTCTGTGTTCTGTGAAATCAAAGCACAGATAAAAGAAAGGAAAACAGCACAATGTGGAAAGTTATAACACTATATGTTGTTAAACAACTTTTAACACCGATTTTTTTTCTTGTAGAGGAAAAGATCATGAAACATATTGCAGTTCTAGGCTTGATTTTCAGCAGCAAGGCAAAACCAAAGCAAGCTGGAACTTGATAATGTACCATATGGTTTTCAGAAGCAGAAGTGCCAGAACAAAAACTGAGGAAACTCATTTAGCAATCTGTTCTAGATTTATATTTTCCAACACCATCTTCACCATTATATTTCTGCTGTAATGCTACATATGTAAACAATCTGAAAGCCAAAAAAGGGGATTACTTCATTTGTTTTATAGCCATCTATTACTCTGCTTACTGAAGATATCCTCCTATGATAACAGGTTAATAATAACAACTTTAATATCAGAGGTTTAAATATTTAAAGAAGAAATTGGTTTTAGGAACACTAACTTGTAGATTTGATGTTAAATATCTATTTAAACCCACACACAATATACACACACACTACATATATATACACACAGAGTGGGATTTCTGGAAAACCCACCAAGCATCTAAACTTCTCAATGAAATTTGAAGGATAAGCAACCATCCTCCCAAGCTAGAAGTGTTACTTTATCCCTATACCTTGCCAAGAAATAAAGTCAACTAAAGGTCAAACATTATGTCCCATTCCCCAGAGAAAAGGAAATGGTTAACAGGTACTGGGCTACTTTGAAAGTGCTATCTACGTTTTCTGGTAATAAAGGACACATAGGTGATATAGGAATGTCTCACTTTGCAACTGCTAGCTTTAGTGGGAAGTTGCTCTGAGGGTCCAGAACTCCAGGGCTGCTGCATACTTGTGTCAGCAATTTACTAATTTGTTTTGGAATAGCACTGGGCACTGTAGCAACTTTCCAAAACAATTTAACATCAGTGCGTTAAAGTACTTTGAACTCTTGCCTCCTCTTTTCCTCTCCTTCCACCAAATCAGGGCTCACATAATCAGGCACATCCTTCCTGTCCAGCCTCAGCAATAATCAGTAAAGCATCACTGTACTCGTTACCCTTACGTGAAAAACCCTGAAGCACTTCTATCCTCATATCATGTTTTCCCAGTTTCACTCGGTTTCTATCAACTCCTATAGATCTACTCCATTCTCAATCTACAACCCTACTCACTATCAAGACCTAAGAAGTACATTATCCCCTCATGTTGAACACAGTGATAGGAAGGTGTAAAAGCAATACTTCTGTGCTTAACAGAGGAGGAGCAGCCAGCGGGCCTGGTCTTTGCTTTTTCTTTTCACTGGTTTTATCCCAAGAAACTAACAGCAGTCCCTTTTTCTGTGGGACATAGAACCAGGCAATCTCCCACAACAGCACTGAGTGACATACAAACATCCACACAGTGTAAGTTCCCCATGTTTTCTGACTGAACACTCACACATTCCTCAGACTTTGTGGATTGTTTTGTTTTAAAGCATGGTGGAAAGTTACAGCTTTAACCTGATCAGACACTTACGCTATTTGAAGCATATGACCTTTCATCTTAACATGTTCAAATATTTGTACTACTATTTCACATTTACACTGCTAGCAGAACTTCAAGTATTTGAAATAGATTATCTTGAAGATATGAACTGTTCCAGAAAAGTACTGACTAGTCTGTATCCATCTGGTAACTCAGTTATGCAGTATAAACAATCTAAGTCACCATAAATACAAGAGTTAATTCTGGTAAAATGCAAGAAGGGGTAAATTGATTTTAAAAATCCTCAGATGTTTTACATCTGAACAAAAACTTGCAAGTTTAGGATACAGTTAGCTAGTCTAACACAGAAAATACCAACATAGAAGCAAAATAGTTAAATAACAAATTTTCTACTGGTTTTCAATACCTTTTCAGTCAGGACTGACTAAAACTAATTAGTTCAGCTACAGACCAACTTATACACTATGAATATAGAAGAAAATATCCATTTCTTTACATGGACAAAACAGCTCTGAATTTTGATTGCAGGAACACAAATTTTGTCAGCTCTACAGGTAAAGTTACAGTTTATGCAATCCAACACCAATGCTATTATGAAAGGAACTGGAGAAGTACTTTTCACATATCAAGGAAGTAATCCCTACAAAATGTGTGTACTGTAGCTAAGCAGAGAGACTTACAGAAAAATTAGTAACTCCATCGTAAAGGTAGAAGTCTCTTCCCTTTTTATAGTTTCAAAGTTACAAGGGAGAACAAAGGAATACAGTGAACTAATATTCAAGTTTAAAATATTTTTTGAAAAAATATGAAAAAGGCTCAATGCTACAGTGTTTTGTACTTGAATACATCATACTTTCAAATGCAGTATCTACCCCTTTCATGAGTACCATATAAAACAAACATAAATGATTTTAAGACTGTCATAAATAAATAAGCAACTGCCTGACCTTTTTGTGGCCTAAGTCTTAAATGGGCAACCTTGACAGAGAACATAGTCCCTGCAATTCTGGACTTCCCATATTTCAGATATACAAAGTATTTTCTACCTACTGATGGCTTTTAAATCACCAGATGCAGAAAGGGTTTCCATTAAAGTTTCCTGCCACCGAACAAATGCACTTCCTGACTCTTCATGAATCTTGTACCAGATGTGAAGGAAGTGCAGAGAAAGTTGCAACTTTCACTCGACATTGTGAAACACGGAACAGGAGACAACATTGTGGTCTATAACCACCAGCTATCATGAAATGGGGAAAGAAAATTACTTTCCCTATTGATGACCAATGCTCAATGAAAAGTCTCTTTTTTAAAATACACGATTACTACCAGTTCCATTTTAGACAGCAGTTGTAATGAGCTGCCTTTTGTTTTTAATAAAAAAGGACAATAACAGCATATATGTTGTTTTTCCCCATAAGAAGATTAACACAAACCCCCACAGATTCATTTCTTTGAAGAAATACTTTTGTTTTCCAGTTTTAATCTTACTTGGCAGGAGAAAGAGCTAACATTTTAAAGAAAATGTATATCCAAAAGAACATTTAAACTCATATCTGACTCAAAATCTGGCATGATTACAGTGTAAGCTTGACAGGACAGCCTGGCAGTCTTATTTTTATGGAGGGCAGAACAAGTAACTCGGTCTCAACTATGTTTGAAAAGCCCTGGTGAACGTGGAAAGTTCCCAAGGACTAGAAGAAAGCAAATGTCAGTGCAATCTTCAAAAAAAGGGCAAGAAGGAAGATCCAGGGAGCTAGAAGCTGGTCAAGATCACCTTCAGCTCTGGGAAGATGAGTGAACAAAGCTTCCTATAAGCCATTTCCGAATGCATTAAAGACAAAAAGGTGATCTGGGGTAGTCCGTATGGATTCACAAAGGGTAAATCATGCCAGACAAACCTGGATGGCCTTCTACAGTGAAAATACTAGCTTGGTGAATGAGGGGAGAACATAGCTAATGTTTATCATGACTTTAACAGGGCTTTTGACACTCCTTTGAATAACACAGAAACTGATGAAGCACAGAGCATAGGCATCAAGGTAGACTGAAAACTGGACCAAGTGCCAGTCTTGAAATGTTGTGATCAGCAGTGCAAAGGAGCACTCCTTCTAGGAGGAGGCCATCCTCTGGTCACCTACTGCAGTGGCTGACACTGGGGCAGACAAGGACTACAGTCTTCTTTAAAGACCTGGATGATGGAACAAAGAGCATCATGAACAAGTGACACAAATCTGAGTGGAGCAGCTGATGCACTAGATGGTTGCACTGCCACTGAGAAATACAAATTCAAGAAGTGTCCAGGCAGACACTAACACACAAAAGTAAGTCCCACTATTCAAGCTACCCAGTTGTAAGCAAGTATCAATCTGGAGACCACAGTTACTAGCACATGTTGTGCTTTAGCTACTATACCATAGGGAAAGGTTTAGTCACCTTAGTAAGATCATCCAGTAATATAAATATATAACTTCCAAACTAGGACACAATCATGGCTTGACAACTTGGCAGCTGTTTGGTCCCATTCTTCCATGAAGAAATTCTTTCACAACACAGGTTTTCTGCTTCATACTTCTTACAAATCTCATCTCTGCACCAGTTCTGCCTTCACCTCAATCTCTAAACACACGTGTATGCCCAAAGCTGCACAAATATACTCCAGATGAAGGATTACTATCTTTTACAATGTCAACATGTCAGTGATGCTGTTGGAAGGAAAAAAAAAAATATACTGAAGTTTCCTTACCTGTTGTGCTCCATCCCCACTAACAATAGGGGAAGTCAGAAGAGGGATTTCACTACTTATAATTGAAGTGGTATCCAGTAACGGTGGATGTTCTGCCATCATTGATGGTACACTGATTCACAAGATCACCTGCAAAGAAAAGTTACTCAGATGGTTAAACGATATTTCTGAATCATTATCCTTAAAACCTGCCTCACTTTAGAAATAACAACAACAAAAGAAGATTATTAGACACCTTAAGAAAGTACGTTTCCACAACAGCCCAGCAATCACACAAGCCTGAAGACTTGCTTTGTCAGCTAGTACAAGCCCTAGTAACATAGAGAGGGTGGTTTACACCCCCTCTAGCGGCTGAACCTCAGAAGAAGATATATCATACATGTTAGCCGCAAAGCTAACAAACCCGAATCTTTTAACTATGTAACAAACCAAGGTTTCATCTGAGTGGCACTGCTGACAAAACGCCTACCGAGGAAAAAAGAGAGAAAAGAAAAAAGCAGTTTCTTTAGAACCTACATATATAGTGTTCTTGTTTATGTGAAACTGGTAAAAACCCAAGATTTACTAACAGGGACACTTGCTTTTTTTCTTTTTTAATAATCAACCCACTTTCCCTATTATTATAATGAATGAATACTTACTTTAGGAACAACTAGTTACTAGAAAATGTCCAAGTGAGGCAAAAATGAATAATAAGAATAAAAAAAAAATCTTCTGCACAATCTGACATTTCATCATTTTAAAATTTATTAGACCGAGACATAAAGCTGTGTCACTTTGATAACCAGTGGCCCTTTAATCAGCAGCTAAAACTTCGGGAGGAAGGGAAGAGGTAATGCACACACACACAATTATAATCCTCATAACCATACTACAAAAAAAGCCCTCGCTAGCACACATTGTAAAGTTACAAGAAACCTGATAACAAGAAAAAAAGCCACAGAGGCAAGAGGCCCATGAAAGCAGTGATACACTTCAACTCTGAGGAATATCACATAACAACGTTACAGAAAGCAGGATTCAGCCGAGCACTCCTTTCAATTATATTAACGAGCCACAAGTAATGTGCTTTCTGATATTTTGCATCTTAGCACTATATGAAGACTGGATGGAAAAATTAAGACCAAAAAAGCTGAAGATTAACATTTTTCTATGCTGGAAGTAAGTACTGCAAGTCTAATAAGCTGCTTTTGAAATTGCATTTAATTTTGTTCAAAAAAAAAAAAAACCAACACTGAATTACATTGGTTAACTCTACTGGTCTTAACTCAGTCTCAGCTAGACCTAGTACACTTAGCTTTTGAAACAAAAAAAAAAATTAGATCAACAAGAATTGAGAAACTGATATTTCTTAACAAAACAGAAAGACAGATGGAAAGAATTCACTAAGGGTGAATGGCACATTCAGAATTCCCACAAGTTAATCACATTTTGCATCTGAAAACAGTGCTTTACACCAAACATAGACATAAAGATTACGCTGAGAAGAAGCTTGTACAATATTTCTAAAGCAGAACTGCCTCTCTTAGCCAGTACTTAGAGTAGCCTGGTGAAAAAAAAGTAAACACAATTTCGGAGTTATACAGTCTGACAGACAAGAGTGTTACAAGCTTTTACAAGTTTTGTCTTGATATCTGGCTAATGAAACTCCCTACAAGGACTTCCAAACTTCTAGTTCAGATATACTGTCTGCTCATAAACAAGACATATTTACTAGTTACAGCATTAACTTTAAATGAAGAAATACCCAATAAAATGGAAGCATTGTCAGCTTCATGACAATGACTTCAGTACCATACTCTAGAGATATTTGGTTAACTGGTACAGCTTACTATTCAGAGGCATCCTCTAAAACTTCACCCCACCCAGTGGACTGGTTTTACTCACTTGTCCCTCTAAGGCAGATGTTGTAGCTCTGCTGTGGGTTGAAATCTGTAGTACAGGGCTCTCAGTACAAGAGGACTCACGCATTAACAAAGCGCTACAGGCCTCTTGCACAGCTACACATATACAGACAGCTTAACTATTCCCATACAGATGGTGGTCCTACTGTAAAACTAGGAACTTCAAAAAAAAAGCATTCTAACATTATTTTAGATGATTCATTTCCTTCCATGGTATAATCTGCAAAAGTTTAAAGTTGGGAAGAAAGAAAAATCTCTCTAGGTTAAAACACTCAAATCTGTGATTACTTAAGAATTCATCAACGCCTATGCCAAGTCATTTATACCTGCTTAGCCAGACTAATTGGTCTCTCAAGCAATAAGGACAGGGTTTTTTATTCCTGCCTTACTTTAAAAGCTTTCCTCATCATCAAATAAATTCTCCAGGCTACAGTCAGTCTCCACCACTTCTGCAGGTGGGCAGAGGGCTAATCAAAGTTACTTATATCATCTTTCAAGCCAGTAAATTTGATGGTAAGTTTCCCAGGATATTATCCAATGACTGTTTAATGCAAAATGAATGCACAGCCTGAAAGCAGAGGTTAGAATCAAGGCATCCCTCCTTCCACAACAGCTACAACCCAGCTTGATGTTGTGCCATTTCTTGGTTTTACAGCTCCAAATATTTTGTACTATTTTCTAAAGTGTCACAGAGAGAAAGGTAATTCCAATATTCCAAACAATCATGCAACACACTCCTGAACCAAGCTGGCTTGAACTTCCCCAGATTTAAGGCAAATGCAGCTCATTATTTCCAAGCCACCATGCTAAAAACTAGGCTCTTGTATCAGAAAGCACTAATTGCCTTTATCACACACTTTTGACTGAATTCAAAACTTATGATGCACTCAGTGCGATCACCCTTTATTAGGCATAAATCAAAACATGTCTATCAAACTGAACAGCAGTGAGAATTAAACATAACCTAAACTGACTCAAATACAAATGTCATTACAACCTGTTCAGGCCTTCCAAGACAGGAGTAGCTCTGAACATGTCTAACACCTGGTCTCAGGTTCATTCATTCCTAGAATCATTTAGGTTGAAAAAGACCTTTAAGATCATCAAGTCCAACCATTAACCCAGCAACAACACATGTCCCTAAGCACCACATCTACCTCTTAAATATCTCCAAGGATGGTGACTCCACCCACTTCCCTGGACAGCTTGTGCCAATGCTTAACAATCCTTTTGGTGAAGAATTTTTTCCTACTATCCAGTCTAAACTTCTCCTGGTGCAACTTGACGACATTTCCTCTTGTCCTATCACTTGTTACCTGGGAGAAGAGACTGACCCCCACCTGACTACACCCTCCTTTCCGGCAGTTGTAGAAAGTGGTAAGGTCTCCCCTGAGCCTCCTTTTCTCCAGACTAAACACCCCCAGCTCTCTCAGGTGCCCCTCACCATACTTGTGCCCCAGACCTTTCCCCAGCTCTGTTACCCTTCTCTGGACACGCTCCAGCACCTCAAAGTCCTTGTAGTGAGGGACCAAGAAGTGGACACAGGGTTGAGGTGTGGCCTCACCAGTGCGAAGCACAGAGGGACAATCCCTACCCTGCTCCTGCTGGCCACACTGTTGCTGATACAGGCCAGGATGCCATCAGCCTTCTTGGGCACACTCTGGCTCATGTTCAGCTGCTGTTGACCAGCATCCCCAGGTTCTCTGCCACCAGGCAGCTTTCCATGCTCTTGCACAGGTGTTTAATGATTTGATTTGTATCAAAATTAGGCTCCCATGGACACCCAAGTGCTTAGGTCGGTAGTCCACCTTTGGAACCCAAGTCTTTAGTGCCTTAGCTGGGACACAGCTAAATTCCATGTCTGGATTCAAGCATTTGATTTATTCTGGAGACAGACCATACTGCTTGTCGATAAACACTGACAGGAGGTACTATGTAGAATGTTATTTCTGACACCCTCTACAACAATAATAAAAGTGCTACCTGTCAGACTGTGTAATCAATCTAGGAAAAAAAAAGTTTTCTTGACAATACAATATTAGATTTCTCTGCAATGTCACTGAACTAGTTTCGAAGACTAAAGGTTTAAACTTCACACCAATGTGGATCTATACTACACGTTCATCAAAAGCCTTTTGCCCATCAGTAGTCAAGAGGCAGCAATCTGTACAAGTCAGTGCACATAATATGGTCACACAGTAAGATGTGGTATGTTCACCCATAGAAGGTGCCTTTTTTTTTTGCTATGAGGACAAAGTAAGATACCAATTTGAAAAGAGAGAATGTATGGCAGGAGGAAAAGTCAGCTAAAATGGACAAAAGGTTAGCATCCAGATCAGCAGAAGTGCTCAATAAACGTATCTTGGAAATAAATTATATCACATTCAATGCAAGGACCTCAAATGTGTGGAGACAGAGCCTTTAGATCAGCAGATCCCAGTAGCATGCATTCAAGACCTCTTGAAGACATCTATCTAGACCTTTGAAAAAGAGTTGCAAATAACTTGGGTCCTAGGAAAGTCTCGGAGGTCTGGAAGAAAACTAGAAGATTTGCATTAAACACTGTGTTGTAAAAAGGACAAATTAGTCCTGTTAGCAAACAACAATCTGAGGCCAAATAAAAATGGTCAACACTGGATATTGTTTGTAAAGAACTAAAATACAATTAAGATTGATTGAAAAAACTTTGTCCAATTAACTTCATACAAACCTTCTGGTGATGGATATTGCTGGAAAAGGTACTAATAAGTGGACTGGAAAAACAATCTTAAAATCTTATTTGGCATTAGAGAGATTTCTCTTCAACAGAAAAACAGAGCAGATATTACATGGACAAATACTGGATGGAAAGTACTTAAATATTAACAGTAAATACAGAGTTGTTGAGCCATGTGAGTTTCCAAGAGGAAGGGAAGGTATCAGTTCTTGGCTTCTCATTACAGAACATGTTTTTAACTTGGCTCTCACAAAAAATAAAAAAAAAGGAAATCAAAAGGAAGTCTGGAAATGACAAGCCGTAAGAGTGATAAGAGAGTGAGTCATTTCACTCAACTAAAATAGCATGAATAGCTTAAAAAGTTAGGCATAGCAAAAAGTATTAATGCATAAAGGTAAAGCTACTCTTTCTAAAACTAAAAAGAATGAACTCAATCCCGTGAAGGGTTGATTCTGACAAGGACAGAATAATAAAAGTGGACAGTCAAACACAAGCTTGCCAAAAGGCTTTATCAGTTATATCAACAGGTCGACCTCCCTTAGCAACATGGAGGGGAGGATGTTTGTCCTGCCTCTGGCTGCAAATACCTACCATCTCTACTGGAATAACTTCACAAGCTTTGTCTCCAATTTTCTGACTTAAAATTGCTGCTAACTGTTCCAAGTGTGAGCAACAACTTCTTGAACATGTTGTTCCATACTGAAAATACTGAAAGCAAAGTATATGCATGCGGTAATTTCAGCCTTAATCCTCATAAAACTGCTGCGGATGATGTAACTGTCCTCCAACTCCATCTAGTTTCTGGATATACTCAGGACTTAACGAGGTAATGAAAAGGGCACAAGAAAAACAACTTGCATTTGGACAACAGGTAAGGTTCAGCCTGCAGAACCACTACAAACAATTCACTAGCCTGTTGTCAGATTTCCTGCACCATTGAAAACTTTGATGCAGCAGCCTTCAAAAAGGGTAAAATAACATGTGGGATCAACCAAAGGATTTATTTAAGGCCTACTCACTGCACCATTCTTGTGGACATATTAGAAGGGACCAGACAAGGAAGAGGACACAGTAGATGAAGAGATAGGTAACTCTCAGTTGCTAAGCACAGAAGCAGCCAAGAAGTAATTTGCTACTGGTGAACATTAAACACATGGTTATGTAGAAATCTACACTATTTCATGCACAGCAACAACTGCTGCATGAACAGCTATTTCATTTCTTGTCTTGATGCTGCATATACTGAACTAGTAGCAGACATTCAAAGTGAATTCAAGACTGCAAACTCAGTCTACACTGAATCTGCACTGAGTCTGTTCCACAATGCAAGGAAAGTACAGGGTCTCTTGAGATTACAACCAAATTGTGTAGGTTAATGCTTGGTACAAGACTTACACTGTAAACTACCTATTGCACACTACCCCCACCTGAACTGCTATTAATTTTCCCTATCATCATATGAATTTGAAAGTATCTTGAAAGAGTTTTCTGAAGTCTATCAAAGCTGAAACAAAGTGAGGGTATCTAAATTTACTGGATGTGATTTGTTTAGACTCCAGGGCTTATGCCTGAGGAACCTTTAAGGAATGAACTACACTAACAAGGCAAAAGGCTAAATGATGTTAAAGGTCAAGAATTGTATTCCAATCCATAGTCCAGTAAACAAGTTTGCCTTCCTGAACTGTAATGACAATTTAACTCAATCAATCCTTAAATGCCTTCAGATTTGGTCCTTTAATGTTTCTGTGGCATTACCCTCAAGCTGTAAAGCACAATACAACGCTGCTTTTTACTCAGCCAGTAGTTCACTAAGGGTTAAGGAGTGTTGTAAGGCTGAGATCATTGGGCAGTGCATTCAGTGATTTCCTCTGCACATGCAAAGGATCAGCATTTCCATCTCCAAGAGACTAGCAGCTGATCTTAAGGGTAGTCTCTGAAAAACACATCAGCATTATATCAGCTGGATCACCAAAGTAAAACAACATGAGTCAGCAACACGTGTCCTGTAGCAACGAAGGCATATGGGGCTGTATTAGCAGAGAAGGACAGCCAATGGGCTGAGGGAGGCAATCATTCCCTGCTACTCAGTGGTAATAAGGTGGAATCTGGAATACCACGTGCAGTTTTCTCTTCTCAGCCACCTCCTCCTCCCAGTATAAGAGAGATGTTGCAAAGACTGTTCCTGGACTTAGGCCCATGAAAGACAAGGAGAAGCTAAGAGCACTAGAGTAGCCAGGGGTCACCGACTAGCTGGATACAACTACCGGAAGGATGCTTGTTGAGAGCCTTGAATCAAACTCTTCCTAGAGGCATGTTGCAGAAGTACAAGTGTTTGGACAGTGCTCTCAGACACAAGGCATGACTCCTGCGGTGTCCTGGACAGCACCAGGAGCTGGACTCTATGATCATGACAGGTCCCTTCCAACTCAGCATATTCTGTGATTCTGTGATGGGCATGCACTGCACCACTGGAAATTCTGTCTGTCCATAAAGATAAAAAAATGGCATCTTGACAATGAGAGTCGTGTAGCACTGGCATACATTGCCCTGAGAGGCTGCAAAATTCTTAATCCTGTAGATCAGCAGTCTCCAAAGAGGGGTAAACACACCTCAGTACAAGTCAAACTCTTGGCATGTCAGAAGAAAATATATTTTGTCACTGAAAAAAGCCCCCTTTTGAATAGTGATTTTCATCTCTATCTTATAATTTCTTTTTTTTATTTTTGCATATGCTTTATAGTATACACATATTAATAGAGTAGCATATGCATACAATTAAAAAGATTACATGTATTGGAGGTGCACACTCAAAACATCTTTGCTTATGGGGTGCATGACCAAAAAATTTGAAGACTAGTGCTGTAGAAAATCAAAACTTGACCATGCAAGGTCCTAAAAAAGGGCTGAAGAAGGCAACCTCCAAAGGCCCTGTCAAGCAGAATTCTCCTGTGAATTCCAGAATATTTGTCAAACAAAATACAACACATAATGCCAAAGTTAAATGGTTTATAGTAGATCAGAACCCAGAGAGGGGGCCATAGCTTGCCTCCAAGCTCTTGAAAGCTGTCAGATTCTCAGATCAAATTTCAAAGCAACAATGGCAATGCTAATCAAAACTCAAACTTGGACACTTAAGACTCAAACTTTGGAAGACATACCCATAACTCTGTCCATAACAGAACTGCTTTATAATCTGGCCTTTCTCCTAAGAAGAAGAGGAAGGCTGCATTAGAGGATAGTTACAAATTAAAAAGTTACACGTCTGCATTAAACATCCTACACAAACAGGCTTTCCAGTTCAGCTGGGATGCAGGCACTACTGTGATAAATGTAGTGACAGCTAATAACAGTGCTGTGTACAAGAAAAACATACGGACCACTCCTTTCCTAGAGATTCACTGCTTCTGGTTATTGAGTTTGATACAAAATATAATTAATTGATTTTCCCACAACTAGAGGACTTATAAGGCCACACTCCATAGTGGTATTGCTGGTGCCTACTGACAGAGAAACTTGCGTTGCTGTTTTTTTCCTCAGTTTTTATGATTTACAGAGTACTGCTTCTCT
Organism: Aleadryas rufinucha; assembly: GCA_013397815.1. Taxonomy (NCBI): domain Eukaryota; kingdom Metazoa; phylum Chordata; class Aves; order Passeriformes; genus Aleadryas; species Aleadryas rufinucha. The sequence continues at coordinate 51,002 of VZTH01005358.1, forward strand.
ACCTACCTAATTATCATCACAATGCTTACAGCAACTTAATACTCTTTCACATCCTAATTCTGTCAAATCTAGTGAACAACAGACACAAACTTTTATTATTCCAGACAGCTGTTCACAAGAGCCTTGATTCTATACAACACGAGGACAGAAGTTTAAGCAGGAACAAGACAAAAGCATTTAACACAGAAGGGTGCAGTGTAAGAAACTGGCTTAAGGAAATCAATACTAAATGCTTCCAAACTGCATATTGCTCTTACACAAGAAGTAACAAACCTAGGGCTTTTCTATGATTTCTTTGTCAGTTCTGCAGTTTCATACATGTTTCAACCAGTATCATATTACAGCTGCCAATTCAAGGTTGCCATAAGGTGAGTTTTCCTAGCGGGTTCAGCACAGCAGAGCAGGTGTGCATTCCTTATTCACCTGGGTCTTCATGCAGCTACATTCCCCCAGGAACCACAGGCAAAGCTCATCCTCCAGTCCAGATAACTTCCAGTAAGAAAGAAAAACTTCTCTGAACAAGAGACAACACTTCTTATGTTTTGCCAAAGACCAAGGAAAGAATTTACAGAACCTAAAAGACCATAAAACCATCACCCAATCCTAATGCATGAAATGCTTTGATTCTGCCTTCTCCAACATGAAGACAGCAGATGCACTTGAAAAACAAACATCTTTTAAATGGCTGAAGCAAAAAAGCCCTATTTTATCCAGATTAGAGCCTCACATCTGACTCCTCAAGAAGATGCAAGCTACTATCTAAACTTTTCCTGTGATTGAGACATTTATAAGTAAATACACACCATGTCCGTTCTTCAGTGCCTACTGTGAGATAAATTTATTCTTTATTATTTTCTACAGTCCTTAAAATGTCTGAAGTTGTCAGGCAGGAGATATTTGTAAAAATTACGAATTCCTTCCAATCTGTCAAATCAGCCATCCAGTTCAGAATTTACAAGACAAGAGCGGACAAATAGAAGTGCCCAAGATGTACAAATATGCTAAAATGAGGAAAATTCTAGAATATTCCAATGCAGCCCTAGGGTGAAGAAGAAAGAACAAAGAATATACAACAGCTGTTAGTAATATCACTTAATGCACTACTGGAAAAAGCTCAGATAGAGTGATGCAGCTGGTGTAGAAATGTATTAGAATATAATTACCCAGAGATCCATAAGGTTGTAGCTGAGCTATTAAAGTTATGAAGCATGCTGAAGAGTTTTGTGTTTGTTTTTAAGAATCAGAACTGAGCAGAAGGATTTTAATTTCTTCTCCTCCCTGTACATTTACCACATTTTCCAGTCAAAGAGTTTCAGATGTGACAATTACAGCACACTAGCTTTTCTTTTTCAGTTCTGAACTAGTTATTTCAATTAATATGCAATTTATTTAAAATAGACACTTTGTTCCTGATAAAGTACTTTTCCTGTTTTAGAAAAGTTTTCCTGGGACACTTGATAAAATATTTTCCAACAGAACAGAGAAGGCTTATTTTTTGTTAGAAGAAAGGTGTTCTGTGGAATATTTCTCCTTAACTAATTTGTAAATCTCCTTTTAAGTACAGTGAAAACAAAATGGCTATTCCCTTCAGTGCTGGTCATAATACTAAAGTCACAGATAGGCAATACAGGAAAATTATAAAAATAGTATTGTTTCATGAAGTATAGTCAAAGTCAAAGTCTGACAGTCACTTAAAAATGAAGATACGCTAAAGGTTTTAATAAGCACTGGAAGTTCCTATCAAAAAAGAAGAATCTACAACATCTACTATGAATATAGAAATCTTTCAAATGGTGTCACAGACACTCACTCAACATAATCCTCAAAGTCTGAGAAATACAATACACAACTCCGTTCATACTATGTTACCACTGGGAGGTGAGCACTAAAAGGTATAAAGTTAATGCAGTACTGTTATGAAGGAAACACTGACTGCTGAGCAAGAGCAAGTTGCACGTCAACAGCCAAACAGTTACCAGATCTAACTCATGCCCAATCGTCGCCCCCTGATCTACTCAGAGCGAGAATGGCCAAGCCCCACAACAGCAAACCTTAGCATTGCAGGAGTTTAGTGTGATATAGTAAATTAATACTTATTTCAGGTTACCTTCAGACTATAAACTGCAAAGATTTAGGAGCAGTTTCAAATGCAGTTCATGCATTCATGCCATGGGTACTATAACCTATATGAGAATGCATAGTAGGTAATCGGAAATACCCCAGCGGTTCAAGTTTAATGCATTCGTATTTATGAGCCAGCAGTTTTTGAATCTGAGCCAAAGCGGATAAGTTTTTAATAGTAGCTGATGTAGGAAACTAAACTTTTGAAGGTGAAGACTACATAGAGGAAAAACTAGACAGTGATAAACCAGTCATCCGTAAAGGCACAATATGTTCATGGACACTTACTACCTCAGCTTGCCCAGCATAACTGCTGAACGCTTGACTGTACACACATAGCAAGACCAGTGCAACCAAGACTACTTCAAAACACCATATTCTGGTTTTAAATGTTGTTATTATTATCTTATTAAAAAAACATCCACACTCTTTATCTGGATGAAGTACATAAAACTTGAAGCTGTTGCCTACGAGGAATTCAGTACTTCCCACCTATGTGCCCCTCCCTCTTATACCTTCAAAGAAGTCTAAACTGGTTCTGTAGCTTTTAGTAAGTGGTAAGTGCAAACCTAACACAAACTGGAATTAATCTGTTAATTTTATTTGGAACTAATTTGATAGCATGCATTTTACGATCAATGAGCAAACTGCCAGCAGCCAGGTGTAAACCTATACCTGGTCTTTAGCAGGTACATTAATCCAATGCACTGACATACACAGGGTGCAACACTGTGACCTCCTTTGTTCTGGAGAACAGCTTCCATTTAGATACTCATGGGAATCCTCCCCAAAAAGAAACGAGGAGAATGAACTGCATAGTGTATTTTTTGCACCACTTGTAAAAGATCTGCAATGCAATTCTTTCTTTATGCTACATTGATCTAAACTATGTTTTGTTTTACACTCTTGTAACTCTCAAGAATTTCCTTAAACCATCCTAGTTTTACTTTTATACCAGTTAAATTAGATTCTTCTAAGCTTCTGCCAGGACTGGATTTCCTTCAGTTTGTTTTCTGAAAATCACATGGCTTCAAAACCAACTTGGCCTTTCCCACTTAACTGTTACTCTTGCCTTCATTTCTGTTTAATAACATGCTTAGTTTTTGAGAAAACAAGCAAATTCAATGCCAAGAATCAAGCTACTTCCTAGTTTGTTATTGACTCCTTTTTCTGAGAGGCTATGACTAGCAAGGACAAATTTCCAAAGCAATTTTTCATATGATACCTTTAGGGCAAACTAAAAACATGGATATATTTTTATTAATGCCTGTAACTGGTCGGTGAGATAAATTTATTGCAGAGACGGCTGCTGGTGTTGGAGCTACAAAGGGTGCATGACTCAAGCAGAATGAGCAGCTTTTAAAGAACTCTTATGAAACAGCTTTTTCCTGCCCATTCTGGAAAATGAAAATTGTGCTATCCAAATGTAAGGTGACGTAGGATCAAAGAGGCTACAAGTCTAAGACTTTAAAAATTTCTCTCCACTGATTGTTTTGGAAAAGCTGTAGATCTCTGCTTCCATAAGGAACAGGACAACAGAACAGAACATGACAAATCAAGACAGACATATGAAAAGTACTTCCCAAGAGTAAAACTTCAACAAGAAAGGTCTTTTGAGGCCTAACAAACACATTTGAAGGGCATTCTATTACCACGAATTTAAACTGCGGTAAGTCAGTTCTGCTAAATCATTCTAGCAGATCCCACTTGCACCACTGCAAGCATCTGGTCAACAAAGTGAATTAAACTGTAGGACAGATGCAATTTAAAATTAGTCATATAAAAATTGGTCCATTTTAACACAGGAGTTTCCTGATCAATTTCACTTTTGCAAATAAATAAATGAATGCCAAGTGTAGGAATAAATAGCCAGGAAGTGCTTCAAGAGGAACGGCTTCTGCCAGCATCAATGCATCACATTCATGAAGTTACAGATCATGATAGTAAAAAAGGTCAAGAGGCACCCTGCTAGGTGCTTCACTTTCCTAATACTAAACTCAGACACAATGGTACTGAACCAGTTACTTGTACCCCAGAGAAAAAAATTTAAAAAGCAGAACAGCCAATCAGCATGTCAACCTGAATGCAACTCTTGAGGTCTGAATGAGCTCCTCATGCAAGAATTCTCCAAAGGAGGAGTGTCTGCAACTACTGAAGGGGAAGATCAGCAAAATGAGAGTGGGTTTCTCAGATGATATTAGCACTTCCTTCTCCCAGGTTCCACACCACCCTCCTAGAAAAATTTTAGTTAATCAAAACACCATGGGACCAACTAGTTTGATTGCCCAATCAAGTCAAGAGGACAAAGCTGCTTCCTCTTTTACATATGAAGTTGCAATACTGAATAGCTATCAATTTGTTAACAACAATACAGTCACAAAGTCAGAAACTGATTTGCTTTGAGCTGTATTGCCATGATGTACATACTTAAATGTACTGCGGTACTTTTAAGATCTATTGCTTGATTTATGGTAATTTATCCTCACCACTGAAATGCCGCCACTGAGTGGAATGTGCACATATACTAATATTCTTAAATGGGGGCAGTCAAGTTATTAGCAAGCCTGAACAAACTAAAACAATATAAATTTCAGCTGCATCTAAGACTAATCATTGCCAACAGTCACCACTCACTTCCACAGCTTCTTTTAGTCCTAACTTCTTTGAACTTCATTTCAACATCTTCGATCCACTCTCATACTAGACTAAATGGGTAAATACTTGTCTTACAGTGTCGTATTGCCCATTTACATTTTTAATAGACTCTACAAGATTTGCAGAGGCATGGTAACTCTTGTGTTTTATGACATTTATCCTTACTGTACAAAGTCCCCTAACAGCCTATCAATATGTATTTTGAAATATTAATGAATAGTTATAGTCGTGGCTCTCTCTCATTGCCAAGACATTGCAGGTCACCAAAGTTTGTGCTGAACCTTCTCATCCATTCAATTTTTGCTTACAAATAAGTTTCCAGCTACATGTGCACTTTTTTTCAGATCATTACTACTTGATTTGTTATCCCTACCTAAAATGTGTTCCTCTGCCACAGAGTATAATTAGTCCACTTGCTATTCTGTTGTCTCCAGTTCCTTCTGTGAAGTCATCTAGTAGATACAGTTCTTCCAGTTAAAAGGACAACAAACTATGAAAAACAAAACCCTGCAGTTTAAAAACTGGAAGTTAGAAAAGAAGGATTTATTTTATAATCAGAGGAGTAAGATATGGTATGGATTATACTATGTTAGCAAGGAGAAATGAGACAACAGCTGGACAGCAGCCCATGCTTATAGCATCCTGTATACTACAGACATTGGGTCGATACACTGGGGAAACTCAATCCCAGTTACAAGGGAGTATTTACACTTGAGAACTACAGAGGTTTTTTACTTTTTACTGCCAGTAACAGTAAAGCTATAGGTTTGCTAAGTTCATTTTCACTTCAAGTTATTCAAAAATCAAAAGCAAATAAGAGCTAAGCTTCACAGATTTAAATTCAACCAAGGTACAAAAAACCCCAAAGCAAATTCAAAAAGAACTGTTATGCAGAAGGTAAAGTTAACATTCGTGCCCTGCATACTCCTTTTCACTCCCAGTTACAGAATAAAGTTACTATCTATCCATACCTGTGAAAGTATAAATACTTTTCGACCTTGTTGAAGACATTTATTACATCTTAGAAAGTGCTGGGCTCCTCTAATTAATGGCTAATAAAAATTACCTCTTCTGGTCAAACTGGGATTGCAAACTTGTAGATAATTTCATTTTTGACAACTCGTTATGCCCCAAGTAATTAAATATGTAATAAAGTACAACATTTTCCACTGTCTCTAAATGCTGAATTTTGCAACATATCTTTCCATCTGTCCTAAATGTTTTGGAATAACTCTGGCAGCAAAGTTGGGGGGAGGTACACTATAGGCATATTCAGTGCTCCTGTTTAACTTCTGCAAACTGCTGTTGGGATGGTATTTGACACCCAAGGTACTAAACTGAAAGAGAGGGTACCAATGTTAACATAAGTGATGTTTTGATTGCAGAACAACATGAGCAGGAGGTTCACATATCCTGAAAAAGTAAAAATTTAAAGGGAGACAAAAATATAAATTCTGTTAAGCAAACTGGTAGATATATTGGTATATATCCCAGGTATATAGTCTTGTGAGACCGAGGCCAACAAATGTGCTCGCCTAGACATAAACAGTGAAAGTTTACTTGGAGCCATGAACAAAGAGGGCTAAGCACGTCCAGTCTAACTTAGTTTGAAATGTACTGTGAAGTCATCACTAATGAGCATGGTGCTAAAATTTTAATAAAATATTTAGAAAATAAAAGGATACTCCATTCCTGAGGTACTGCAATTCCAACTACAAATGCCTTCTAAACCAATACATCCAAGAAGAGTAATAACACAGTCCTCTACACAACTGTGCCATCAAAGTGAAGACCAACAGTTTCTGCAGCATGTGTTGTAACCAAAACAGATTATCAGTACAACCAAGAAAAGGTGCATAACCTAACAAGTGAGTACATCAGGAGTCCACCATGAAAGGAACAGCTAAAAACTCTATTTAATTATTGACAAAAAAGCACAGCAAATTCTATTTTAATTTACATCTCATTAAAGTCTTCTATGACGGGTTAGCAAAAAGTCTGCAGATTTTCAGTGGTTACAGGCTCAAGAGTGTGACAGCAGCTGGAATGGGACCAGATTTCTGGGGGCAAACAAAATGACTTCAAAAATATTTGTTCCATCTGAAACCAAATGTAAATTAACGGGAGCAATTAAAGATGACAACCTACAAGAAACATGTAATAGTATTAAGTGTTACAGACATTTCCTAAACATCCTGCTACCTCATCAGCCCTACAAAATACAGACCTCAGGATGACAATCCAAAATACTACTAGACATAAACATAACCATTAAATTTCATGAATAGACAAGATTAAGAAAAAGGCTGATAGTGTTTTTCTACTGACATCAAGTGAACATCAGCATTAAGGAAGCTCAAAGTTTACTGTATATGGCAAAGAACAAGCAAAAAATCACTCATTTCTGTAGCTCAGGAAACATAGGCCCCATGAGCAAAATAAACACTGTTCATGTTTGCTGAACAGAAAAAGCAGCAGTGTACTCATTCCAAACTATTATCACTTTCCTGAGATACAGACAGTATCTTTTAGTTAAGCTAAAGACTTGACAGTCCAAGTCAAATTCGTTTTTACTGAGATCTGGTCCTCAAGGAAAAACTCATGCACTCTAAATTGCAGTGAAGTTGAATTTTACTACAAATTGCCTGGGAATTTCCCCAAGCCAATAGTCTTAAAGAAATCAATGATAAAATATAGAACTGTTATTGACATCTGTAACAGAGAGCATCCAATTCATATTCTAGATAACAGAAATGCAGTGATGGAACATGACATTATCTGTAGACATTTTGGCAGAGACTGACTAGAAACCGCACAACAATTAGATGCTGGAGGTCAAAAGAAGATACAAAGTTGCTAGAGTAGGATAAGAATTCCTGAGGTTTCAGGAGGCACTGACTAGGAACATCAATGGATGCAGACGCTACTGTCTGGGAAGTAGGCCTGCATCCTCACAAAACCTGTCTTCTCTAGTATCTGTCTGTCTGGGAATGAACAAGACTGCATGTTTGCCAGATCCACCCAAAAAGGGGGACAGGGCTGGGTTACAGGATTTGTCACTGACAGAGGCATCAACAGACAATCAGAACACCAGTGCTTAACACCTTCCCAGCATTCAATACTTCTAGAGGCCAACACATGTACAATAGCACATACTATTTCAAAAGTGACCTGCCAGCAGGGTAAATTGTGGCATCATCTAAAAGCATTTAGATGTTAAAACTGAGAAAGTACTGCCAAGGATGGAAAATTGAACCTCTCCTAGTCAGGCTTTAAGAGTTTTTCTTAAGTCCTAAGACAGAACACTGTAGAAACATGTTCAGTTAAGCAGTTAAAGCTGCAAGAACAATTACAAAGGATCTCTTTGAGATCTTGAGCCAAAATGACCATCAGCATAACACTCAGTTAGTCAATGGAGGTCCAAATTAAAGCAAAATTAAATGTCCACAAGGCAAAGATTAACAAAGAAAAGCATCCCAAGATCCACAGGACTCACAGGCCAAAGCAAATGAGTTATTAGTCCAAATCATAATTCAAGTTTCTGCAGCTCCACTACATCACTGCCTATAAAAATCTAAAGCTTTTAAGTTCACAAACTAGTAGAAACTCCAACTTGAAAAAGGCAGAAATGCTATAAATGGACTGAAATCAGGTAACTTTAGTGCTGGGCGTAATGACCTGAGCCTCATGCAACTCATACACCTAGAGCTTGTCATACAGCAAAAGGCCTCAGAAGAGCACCATTTGACCTGAAAAAAAACCCTGAGACACTAATCTAATTGTTTTAATATTATCATCTATAGTAGTCAGCCTGTGACTCTGCTCAAAGCAGATTGCTTACCTCCTGACCAAGTGACCTAAGCAACAGATCACTGAGTCCTGGCTTTTTTGAGGACAAGGATCTGTGTCTCTCTTAACCAGGGCTTCATCTGCCAAAAATCAGTGTCCAGTGCCCCAATGGAATGGATACAGCACATCAATTTTCTCCCCCAAAGTCACCAGAAAAATCATTCTGGTGTAGTTTGCCAAAACAACTCCCAGATTCAATACATGTGTGTCGAGATGACTTGTGTACAGAGAGTGAAACTAGACTAGATGTTGGGTTTTCAAACTTGACCAGCACCCTTCCTGCTCCCTCATGCTTAGTAGAAACACCAGCTGTCAAGAACTCTATCCAATTTGCCAACATTGAGTGCTAGAGATACTCAGCTACTTCTGACTTTCACATGTGTGTACAGCTTTCTCCCTACCTGACAACTTGCTACTTCCCCATTCATCATGTGATTAAATTTCATAATTCTTTGAGACCATTTCCTTAAAAAATGAAAAAGAGGCAGAAAAAATGTAACTGATCATCCTCTCTGAATTTTAAGGACCACTGATTTGCTGTGACTCATGCTATTTCACAACACAGAAAATAAACACACCTATGGATGCAGATTCACATCAGATAAATTTCTACGCTGTGTAAAGCATAAAGTTTCCCATCACCACAACAACAAAATAGCTTCTTTTAAGCAGAAAGCTGAGCAGGACTGGGTCCTACAGCTTCTAAGTCAGAAGCTGCCAAATACTCAGCAGCAAAAAATTTAGAGATTTTAAGTCGCCTTGAAAATTTAAGGCATTTCTAATCAGGTATGTATTTGATCAAATGCAGACTTAAATTCTAAAAACAAAGAACATTTCACAGAAATTACTTCGTAACATGAAATGTTCTGGAGTAACACTTGACATCCAAGGTGGTTAATAAATTGCCTTTGACAGGGTTAAGCAAATGACTAACACGTCTTGAGGTGCCATTTGTAACATTTGCTCCTACCAAATATATTTTCCCAAGTTTCTACCGCTTATTTTCTTTACTTCGCACAATAAAAATCAGCTGAAAAGTTTCATTTTTGCTTTTAGTTGGTTTCACTTTCTAAGTTGCCTATAAGCAACGAAAAGTTTCTGTTTAGGTTGGGCGATACCCAGGGAAGGGGGAATCGGGAGTAAATCTGGCTGAAAGAATAATGCCTCTGCTACCAGTCGGCAAAATGATTACCGTGTTTTCGGGAAGATTATTTTACCTACACAGAGCAGCTCAATCCCTTTAGCTGGGCGTTACGAGGGAACCTTTACGGCTTAGGCGGAGAGCAACAACAACAATAACAACAACAACAACAACGAGAAAGAGGTGTCGAACACCACCACTGCCTTCTCCTCCCCGCCTGTCACAGCCGGCTCAGCTGTTCTGGTCGCGCTCCGCATCTGCTTCTTTCTCCGGCTCAACCACCGCCTCCTCCCGCGGCCGCCGCGCCGCAGCCCGCCGCTGACAGCAGGCGGATCCCCGAGCCCCGGCCGGCAGAGGCACCTCCGAGCGACGGAGGGGAGGGAGACACAAAGTTTCTTTCGCGGGGCTCGGTCGGAGGCGCCGGCTCCCGGTCCTCTCCTGCGGGGAGCGCCGCTCCTCAGGCACCGGGGGCAGGTAGCGGCGCTGCCCCGATCCCCTCGCACCCCTCTCGCCACCCCGCGGAGGGGAAGGCGGCGGTTCGCCATCAGCGCCTACTCACCGCCATGGCCCCGCGGCTCTNGGCTCGGCCGCAGTCGCGCCTTGACCTTAGCCCTGTACTGGGGTCTGGGGTCAGGGCTTGCTTGTGTAAGCCCTGCTTAGAAATAANGCCGGGGCGGGGAGCGCCGGGGGGAGTTCCCGATGGCGCAGCTCGGGCAGGGGCGGCGCTTCCCCCACCCCNACAAAAACATCTCTACATTTTAAGCCATGTGTTCAGCATACACCCAAAACATAGTCCCATACAAGCCACCGTGAAGAAATTTAACTCTACCCCAGCCACATCCAGCACGTTCCACCCCTAATTCCGTACTATTCACACCATGCCCAGGCCCCACGTTATTCAAGACAACTTCATTAACCACCACCCTTCTTCTCATAATTTGATATAATACACCGATGTTATTCTGTTAGTCAATGGACCACCCTTGCAAAATGTCCATAGAATGTCCTTTTACTCCATGCAGTCCATGACTTTGGGTTCCATCAGTTATTGGGATAGGAGAGGTGTATTGTGTGGAGATACTGGGCACTAAAGCCACCTCACTGATGCACTTGCATGGCTTCTTGTAAGGTTTCTCCTCCACTATTTTGGGTGGTTTCTGCAGTAGTAATTCCTGAAACATGCAACTCAAATCATGGGGGTGGGCTTGCCCAGGCTGGGCTCTTGCTGGTTAGAGTCACGGGTAGGAAGGGCTGTCTCTTTCCCATACAACCATTGTCACAGTGAAAGTCAAAGGACGGAGGCTGAGCAGAGCAGGACTATGGGCACCTGAGGTGTCCCCTGCCTGCTGCCCAAGCACATAGTGTCCAACATCTGAGAGGAAAGGGGAAGAAACGTGCTTTTCCAGGCACTTGTGCAGGGAGTAACTATCTTCTCTTAACACCTGCAATGTTCAGCTGGTGTCCTGAATGCTAATTTGTGGTTATCCTTTGCTTAATGTTTGTCCTTTCATCCATTATGGATCAAAATTATTTTACTACAATGTTTGGCTTAATGACCTTCTGCAGCAGTGGACCAAACAGAATGAGATGTTTTATAAAGTGGTTTTGTTAATTTCCCTTAAAGCTCTCTGTTATTAACTTACTAAGTTTCTATTTCTCTTGCATTTCATCAGTGTTCATATAATTTTTACAGCTTCACACTGGGCAGATGGTAGCTCCTATCAACAAAGGATGCACCAACCAGTGTTTGGTCATCTCCTGGTTTCTCACTATAGGCCCCCTTTCCCAAATGCAGAATTTTACTGGTGAATAGCATACTAGACTATGGTATCTCAGATCTCAAAAACTAGAGAGACTTGGGACTGATCAATATTTGGATGAGCTACCTTGTTAGATACTGCGGAAAATGCTGCTGGTGATTCATTCAGTGGCATTCTTCTGTCTATGAGTCAGGGCTGAACAAATGCCACTGCACAGCATTAGTGGGTCGTACCATTCAGGGGCATAAACTGGAGATTTTTGCCAGTTGCAGCTGTTGGGAGATCAGTGATTTTCCTACCTCATTTCAGTTTCAGTACAGCTTTCCGGAATTGGCCAGCAGTTGCGGTGGAACACAGCAAAGGGTTTCCTTTTGTCAGGCACCACTCACTGGTGGCAGTGGAGCCAAGAACAGCAGTGGCAGCAGTGGCCATGGGCACCACTGTAGGCAGCCACAGATCCTGGCTTTGTGTCAGTCTGTAAAGTTTTGAACTGATGATGCAGTGCTGATTGTACATGCCTCACTCCTGAGAGCCCTGGGAGGGATCATCCTTCATTCCTCCTCCTGACTACCCAAGGGTGCTTCCCCTGCACTTCCCTTGCAGGTGAAATCAAGAAATCTGTGCAGTGTTTTGGGTGTATGGGTGCAGATATAGAGCTGGGACAGGGGATGGATGAGAGTGTTTAGGGCTCTTCTCCTCATCCAAACGCTGGTCCTCGTGTGTTTGTATAAGTTTGCCCTGCATGACACAGTCCTTCACCTGCTTCCTTCATTTTTAGCTCATAGGTGTATAAATAAGTGTATGTGAAATTCTATTTTCTGCCGGAAACCCAGTTAAAGTCACCTACAAATTATTATGAATAATATTAAAAGTCGGTGGAAGGCATTGGGAACCAATATAAGGACCTCTGTGTCTCTCTTTAGGGGCTTGTGAATAAATGGATTTTTCTAAACCAAAACTAAACTAGATTGGAATTATTTACAAACCTAACTTGCTTATATGATTCTCAGGTACTTCTAGACGATTGACCAAATGCTCTTGCTTTCATCCACTGCAGAACTTCCCAGAAGGACTCATTCAAGACAGAATTTCTTTACAGTAATGTGCCAGATACACATCCAAGTGCTAATGATGAACATTCATGGAATTGATATTGTAGCTAAATCCAGCAGAGGAGAGGTGAGGAGACAAATACAAAAATGTATTGCAGAGTTCCCCCTTAAGATATAGTCATGACTGTATAGCAATGCCCCCCTTCTTTGGCTCTCATTTTTTCAGTCAAACCAAGTTACTGTCTCCAGATAACTGTGAAGAGTCGGTGTTGCAACAGTCATCATTTCAGGTTTGCATTGAGTTGTATTTATCCAGCAAAATATGTAGCAATCTGGTGCTGGGACCAGAACTGAGCAACTCATGCTAGTTTTAAAACCCGCATCACTTGATCCAATCCTCCAGTTCTCTCCATCCTTGCAAGATGCCCCATCCCTAGAAACATTTAAGGCTAGGTTGGATGGAGCTCTAATAAGCCTGATCTAGTTGAAGATGTCCCTGTTCATTGCAGGGGAGTGGACTAGAACTTTAAAGATCCCTTCAAAACCAAACTATTCTGTGAAGTATTCAATAGTTAAATGGAGAAAACCTCAGGTTCTAAAGTTAAAATAATGTGGCTTAAGTTGGAGAGTTCGGCAAGTTTCTCACACACAACATGCACTTCCATAATGAATGACCCATTTTCACACTTCAGCTGAATTTGTAATCACCTGTAGCACCCCTGCCAGGAGGGAGAATGGTGACCTCTCCCAGTAGTGGCAGCTCTGTTGCTGTCACAGCTTCCTGAGCCTGTAAGGGCAGTGGTTGCCCAAAGTAGATCTGCAGACCTGCAGTCAAATGTTACAGTGTCTTTACAAACAGGTTTGTCATCTAAACTTCACTTGAAAACACTAGTGGGAACATTAACCATGGTCTCACAGGCCACAAGGACAGCAAAATGGACTACTCATGGTTTTTGTGGACTACAAAAACCATGAGTTCAGTAGCACAGCTGCCTTCTACCAGACAGGTAGCATCAGTGTAATACACAACAATTAAAGAAATACAGCTGGTGCTTATTTTCTAAAACAAGTAACTAATGTATGAATATAACTCCCTTAAAGTAAACTTGCTATAGATGATAGCAAGATGAATGAGGTTTAATTTTGATGTGTTGGCAAAAAAACTGCAGAAAATTTTTTTCTCACAAAACTGAGTTACTGATTCCTCTGAGTCATCAGGCATACTGTGTCTTCACCTGAGCTGCATAACACTCCTTTTTTTGTCCAGGTTGCTTTCAAAGAGGCTGCCAATCAGTATGAACTATTTGCTGGTTTCTGATTTGTATGAACTGGTTTTGAACAGTAAAAATCCAACTTTAATATCAGAATGTTTTATCAAAATAAAGGTTTGCTGACAGCAGTTTAATGCTAGGCATGATTCACTTCAATGGTAAAATACGTGTTTGTGGGGAAAAGGGAATCTGAGATTTAATTTATATGATCAGCTGTGTTTTTACACAATTTGGTGAATTAGTAGTATTCAGAACACATTGAGCAATGGCATATAATAAAATACTTATCATGTCTATAATTGTTTTTTGACACTAGTTATAGAATAAGTATTGTATGACATATTTTACCATGCTTTTCTCAAAATGCTGATGGACACAAATCCACAACTCATTATCTTCTTTACCAGCTTTTCAGGACATGGATGATGAAGTAAAGAATTGTATGATAGGATTGAACCAGCTGAAACTTTATAATGATGGTACCAAGAAGAAAGGGAGGATTAAATGGATAAAAATACTAATTCCATCAGAGGCAACAAAATTCAACCATTCAACTCCGCATTACAGAAGTAACTCCAACACAGAATCAGGAATTTGAGGGAAATTGCAGTTTCTTAAATTCAGAGGTTAGCTGGAATCTGCCATTTCCCTCCTACTGATTAATTTCATTTTCTGGATGAAATTCCCCTGATTTCAGTGGGATTACTTTTAGAACTGGTGTTGAATAACAAGAACAGGTATGGAAATGTGCACTTAAGATGTTCAAGCACTAAACCAAACCAAACTCTTTAAGAAAAATTACAAAAATTTTTAATCTTTGTGCCATGATTTAGACTTCGAAAACATTCACTGGAGCACATATGACAGAACAACCTGATTGTGTGGAATTTGTTTATCTGATATGTTCATTTGCCAACAGGAAAAGCAAAATACATACACACAAGGATGAAATACGTGCTTTAGAACTCAAATTAATTTATTTTACTTTATTAAAATTGAAAAAATATAAGCTGCAAACATACTTGTTATAATATTGCTTTTCAAACTCAAGTCAAAAGACTAAAATGCAAACAGTGAAAAATGCCTTACGGTTACATTCACCTTGGCATTCTTGCAACTGATCATTTTGTACCTTGCAAATCTTTATTTGTTGAAATCAGCCACTTAGTTGAACTGTGATTTTCCCATCATGAATTAAAGCTATGTTTTCTTATTATTTTTTACCTTGAAATGATATTTAAAACAGTGGTTGTAGACACCAACAGTGGTTGTAGACACCAACAAAGCAATATTTATTGTCCTCATCACTTTTTAGAAAACACTGATGTTTGTTTTGGCTTTGTGAATGGAGGTATTTCTGAACTGTCTTTAGTGGTCTCCTAGTTAACAGTTGGCTTGTGATAGATAAAGCTGAATAATCAGCCAGCCCTGGCTGTAATCAAATTGTTTACCAGAAGCATACTTTGAGTTTGTCCTTCTGCTTGCTGTTGGTTGGAAATAATTTTGTAGCCTTCCTTTTCAAACTATGGTGAGAAGTTAGACATTAAAAGCTCCATTGTATGGAAACAGAAAGACTTAGAAAATTCAGGTGCAGAATTAAGGTGGATAGGTTACTGAACCACATTTATTTAGGACCTTTTTCCTTCTTGAATATTCAGGAATTTCTTACCCAGGTTTAGATTTTTCCAGGAGATTTGCTCTTGGGATAATGATAGCTTTCAGCTGATGGACCACTGAGAGTCAAATGTGAATTTCTTTTGGTGAAGAGCTGTATCTGGCAGAGTTTAGGAGGGACTGATTGTGCTTAGGACTTTTTGACCTAGTTGAGTAGAGAGGAAGTTACCTGTCCTATTTGAGCAGCTGTGCCCCTTTATTGAGGGGTTCTAAGAAGTACAAGATTTCCATTATCTCATCCTGAAATGCTGGATTTGGGGGTTGTACTGCAACTCTTTTTTCCCAGCCCTTTGAAATACCTGACTCATGTTGTTCTTGAAAACAAAGAAGTTGAAGAAAGTTTTCATCAGCCTCTTCACAGAAGGGTGTATTTCAAGCTTGTTCAATAAAAAAACCTTGCAGCGCAAGTCGTTGTCTGGCAAGATAACAGCCTGAGTTCAATGTGCTCAGGGAATACTAATTAATCTCTTCATTCAGATTTTCCTGGTTCGATTTTTTTGTTTGGTTGGTTTTTCACCAAGAAGTCTGAATATTTAGCATGTTGCCACCATTCTTCATGGTTTTCCAGAAGAATTTAGCTGCTTCTTGGTGGCTTGGAAGTTCCTCTCATATTTATTTCGAGTATTTTTCTTCCAAATGAAGGATCCAGATGATCTGAAGGCATAATCCATGTGTTTAGACAAACGCTGTTCACACCTAAAAACTCCATGACAGTGGAAATCAAACTGGCTTCAGAATAATGAAGCCATTGAAAAATCTTCAAACTAGGATGAGCACAAAGAACAGTCTTGTCTTCTGAAGTTCGGTGCAGTAAAAAGCTGAAGTCGTATTTGATGAGGTGTCTCAGAGATGTTATCAGTGTCAAACAACTGGCAAGTGGTTCCTGTGACAGGAAATAGCTAAGGCAGATCAGTGCTACAAGCAGTAGAAACTGCCTGTATTGTTGTTGGAATTGTAGTTTCCTCCTTTTTAATCGTCATGTTTTGTAAGTGAATTTGTTTCAGCCCCCAGAAAAAAACATGTCTTGCTTTTATGTGGTCTCTGTTCATTTGGTAATAATAGTACTGGCTAATGTACACACAACTCCTCAGCAAACTGAAATATTTAGATGGTCACTTGTATTGGCTGCAGAAAAATTTGCAATGTGGCAGGATGAAAAAGGGGAGTAACCTTGCCAGGAAGGGCTTTTAAAAAGAGACACCACCTCTGGCTTAGCAGTCTTTGAGATACAAATTTCTAAAGGATGGGAAAATTTTGGTAATATTTCTGTGCAGCTGCCTATTAGCATTGCTGTTGGCAATTGCTGGAGACAGGGCTGCAGCAAGGCTTTTACAAAGATCTGCCCTTTGGTCTGATCTACTGTGCCTTTTCAGCTACATCTGCTTTTATATATTTTATGTGTAAAATGATTGTAACAAAAAATAGGCTATCAAGAAATTAGATTACATTGTATTCGTCTGTAAGGGAAAACTACCCCTTGAAATGAAAGGCCCCAGCCAAGGTTTTGTCTAGCTCTGTATGCTGGTGTAGTTGGTGATGAGCATTAGTGTGTGTGAGGCATGAGCAGAAAACATACCTACCTGCTATGGTCTTAGATTCTTGCCGGGAAAAATTGCTTAAGAAAGTTAAATCCTTCTGTTTACCTTGAAGCATCTCTTTGGTTCTAGCTGATTTTGTTATAAATCCATAAACTCTTTTATTCTGCTTTAATTTTCTCCCAAGCAGCCTGTAATCTTTACATGCACTTCAAGCAGAGACAGTAGGTAGTTAAACCTTGTCTGTGTCTGATTTGGAAGACTACTGCAGACACTCCTGGGCAAACTAGAAGACTCCACTGAGTCTCCACTGCAGAAGTGAGCAGCTTCTGTTTATTTTTGCATGTTCTTACAAATAGACAACTGACAAGTGGTTCCTAATAAAGTATTAAGAATAATAAACAAAAAGGAATATAAACAAACAGTCTGAGCTTCTATTTGATACTTTTTCACTTCAGTGTTCTTTGAATCCAAGCAATGGATATGTTCAGTGATGGTAACTCAAGCAGATTTCTTGTATGCTAACTTTCCAAATGATAGCAGCCCTAGAATTCTTGGACTTGTCTTTGGAAACAGGGGTCACGCAGCTTGAAATTTTGCTGGTGGTGTAAAAAAGAGCAAACTGTATTTCTTCTTCATTGTCTTTGATCTTGTAGGAATCGCTCCTCATTTGTTCCAGGGTAGATGAGCACCACTCCAAAGGCCCCAGCAAGTGAGAAGAGTCTGGGGTTACAATCTACATAGCGTGACCCTCTTGCCTCAGTAGACAGCCCTTAAGCTCTGTGTTATGCTGGGGAGTTCCACCACTGTTTCACCCTGTATTGTGCAAAAAATACCTGTCCCTGTTTGCAGATCAGATTCTCCCTTGGAAAGATGAAACTCAGGATGTAGTGGAGCTCTCTGTGGGCAAAGCTGTGATTTGGAACTTTTGTCTGAGAAAGAAGCATCGAGTCCACAAGAAACAGCAGCTGTGTTGTACATCTTTTCTTCACGAGTATTTTCTTTCTAGGGTAAGTACTTCAGTGTTCTCACCATTTATTAAGATATAGACAAAGGAATTTCAAAAATATAGGAGTTTTACATTATTATAATGTTTCTTAATTAATTCTCCCCCTCTCCTTCATTCTTCCTCAACTTACAAATTTAGGTGTAAGTCTGTTCTTCATATTAGTAACTGAAGTGAAAGAAGCATGAATGTCATCCTTCAAAAGAAAAAAGGTTGCTTCAGACTTTTTTCATTTAGTGTTTTGGGATTTCGTGTTGCTGAGGATATTCGAGCATGGTCCTTACACAGTAACATTTATTCTGGAGTGAGCAATTTGTTTCATGCAAAATTTGAGATGTCTGGGGAAATGTTAATTTTGGGTTTCCTGGTAAAAGGCATGAAAATTATGTGATTTTTCCCCATTTTCGATTCTAGTCACAGTGTGGCCTGTCATCAAAGCCTTTGTTAACTCTTTCTCCTCTTTTCATCCAGGATACTGGGTATTCACTCTTAGATCAGTCACAGATCCTTTAAATTTGGTATAATTTTTTATACCTTTGATTTAGACACTAGGCTTCTATTTTATTTTCAGTGTGATGCAGCCCATCTAATTTTTTTTCTTTTCCATATTTTTGACTTCTCTCTGACTTTAGGTGAAAATGAGTAGAGAACAAGTCTGCCCAAATAGTCTGGTGTCAGACATAAAAGTCTCTTTCAATCTTCCTTTCCACTGGCACTTACTGATGGAAGATACAGAGTGATGCAATGCATAGATGTTTTTTTGTTGCCTGATGTGTGTATCTGTAGGGATTCAGCTCCTCTGGCGCTTTCACTAGTTTAACTCTTCAATTTAAGATTATTGTCTTTAACTGATTTCTGCTGCTGGCACAATGGTATGTTCATTAACCATTACAACCCAAGGTGCTTGAAAACGAATTCTCTTTCTATGGTGACACAGTTTCAACAGTTTTTGCCTAGCAGAACACGCACTTTTACAGAGGTTCTCCTCTGGATATTTTTGTGTGTCTGGACAGAGAGCCCACTGAAAGGTATGACTGACTGCTACAGGGAGAACAGTTTGGCTGCAAGATAAGAAAATCAGTCTAGACAGATCTGTCTCGGCACACAGGATAAGATTATTTTGCCCATCTAAAGTTCTGTTCCAGTCGTTTAGGGCATATTTATATTTTCAGTAATGGCATCTTTTTTCTTCAAGGGTTTTTATGAGAAGCAGTAAGACTCCTCTAGCCTCACAACCTCCTACAATTTGTAGGATGTTTGAGATTTTAGGTCCTGTGCTCAGGGCTGTGAGCCTCATTAAGGTAATTTGCTTTCAGCGGAGGAAGAATTTCCACATTTCTGATAAAGAATTTTGGTGTGCAATAGCTGGAGAATTTATGTTTATTCTAGTATTAGGTGTTTTAACATTTCATACTGTGGGGGCATTTGATGCAAGATATGTCAAAAAGAGGTGGGACTGTTTGGGAAATGCTAAAAGCTAATGTGGGCCATGTTAAGATACTACATTTTTACAGAATCTGTCAGTGCCTTTCTTGGAACAGATTTGTGCATACCATGAGAGTAATCCCCAAATATCTGCAAGACTAAACTTGTGGGCTGCTAGGCAGAGAACCTGTCATACAGTCTTGCACACATTTCTTGGACCACTTTTTCACTTTTCCAGGAAATTTTTGTTGCCTGTAGACAGTCTGCCAAGGAGTCACATATTAGTGGAAAGTGAGACTATGTCCAGCAGCATTTTAGAAAACCTTGCTGGAGAGTGATATAGCTGGAATCACTGTGTTGAACTCAGATCCTCTCTGAAATAAGAATACTGCAGGAAAAGGTTTAGAGGAAGGAACAAAAATAGGCTGCTGTTTGAGGCAGAGACAGAAAGGTCAGGCTATTAGATGCTGTGAAGGAACAAACAAAGGATGATACAGTAGGTATAAGCAAAATTTTCCTTAGGTTCTGCAAAAGAATAAGCTCAAGGAAGTTTCTGGTGAGGTTAAAATGGCAATACCCCTCAAACTGATGAAATGTATCTCTCCAAAAAGCACACAGACTTACAGAACTCATTACTCAAGCATGTGTTTTAGCAGGAGTTGAATAAGAATTTCTGCTGCTGCCCTAAATAGAAAATAACATGCAAAAAGTTATAAAACTTCATGTTCCAGGATGAAAGTCAGACACTTCCTATTTAGGGTCAGGAAGACGCTTCCTCTGGAGGTAGACTAATAAGAATTGTCTGTTACATGACTTTTTAGCTTTCTATCTCAATCCAAATATTGTCAGTGACTGTGT
This sequence comes from Aleadryas rufinucha, assembly GCA_013397815.1. Taxonomy (NCBI): domain Eukaryota; kingdom Metazoa; phylum Chordata; class Aves; order Passeriformes; genus Aleadryas; species Aleadryas rufinucha. Next base: position 71,349 of record VZTH01005358.1, read on the forward strand.
TTCTCTAGATGAATGACCGTTTGGCAACTGCTAGTCTGCTCTCTTCTAAATTTAAATATCCTTCTCAAATGTCTCAGACCCTACTGCCCTAAAACTCATATTTTTATTTTGTCATACACAAGCATAAGAAATAACAGGAAATAGTTTCCCTGCTGATCTGAACACATTCCTACCAACTTGTTTAATTAGGATTATTTGCGTAGAGACGGTTTTCTGATAGTTTCTTTTCCCTAAAATCTTGTAGGCTAAATTCCATCCACTCTGGGTAACAAAAGTTAGATTGAAGCAGTAGTCCCTGGTTTAGTATCAGTGTATTTGTACATGTGAGAGCAATAAAACACTCCTACATTTTTTGCTCTGGTACTTACCATGAGGGAGCAAACTACCTGTTAAAGGCAGTAGTGACTCACCTTAGTCAGTACTAAGTGTCTGTCCTGACATGAGGAGGTAGAAAGTGGATAGGACATTGTCGGAATGGACAACAGCAAGGTAATGTGGTATCAGTACAGAAAGCAGGAAAAGGCAATTAATCCTTGGAGTATGAGAAAATATGCTGTGATTTTCTGCAAAATAACCCCAATCAACTGAAAATTGTTTCAGCCAGTTTTTTAAGTGGTAAAATATTAAGTAAGCCTGATCTTTCAGAGACACTGATTTCTGATCTGCTTTAAAAGGTCAATATGAAAGCTGTTTGGCATCTTCCCTGAAGCACTTGTAAAGAAGAATCTTGTTCACAAGATAACCATCCTCTTTTCCTTGATCCTCTACATCAGATGATCTTTATGATCTCTCTGTGATCTCTCCATCACTATATTGGCAGCGGTACACATATTTTGGGCTATATGGCAAAGCTTGCGTCATGAAAGTTGAGGTGTGTAGAAAAAAGCTTTGGTACCCCAATAAAGCTGTATCTCCGAGTGGTAAAACTGTATATCTCTTATTTTATTAGGTAGATTGCTTACAGGGTTGTAGCTATCACCCAGCAGTTAAATCACAGGAGTATTTGTTATATTTCACTCTTTTTCTTAGTCTTCTCCATACTTAAATTGCTCTCTCAAAAGAGAACTTATTTTGCACGTGGAACACTAAAATGAACTTTGCTAAACCATTATGCTACTGGAAGAAGTAGTATTTCTTTAAAAATACAGATATATTCCTATGGGTTTATGCAGTGAGTAACTCAAAATAACTTGTGTTTACTACAGCACAGCAATCACAGGCGCAGTCCTTCCCACAGAGGATCTTTCTTACGTTTGAAAAACACCAACTTTGAAATCAAAGGATCTGGTTCTTGTTTCCATGGCTGTGCCAAGAGGCCTCATAGTGGTTGCAGAGGACATTGCACAGACCTCCTGGTCTTGAGTGCTGAAGCATGAGATCTTCAGAGTATATGACCTGGGCCTGGGTGCAGTAGAGCCCTGTGATCCTTTCCTGGGAGTGTGCTGTGGAGCCCACCCCGGTCTTTGGACCCTTTGATGGAACATTTCCACTAGTTTCTCCTGGCAGTACCATGTGGATTTCTTTACATTCTCGATATTGTCTCACCTCCATGTTACTATCTGATTGAATGTTTTTTTCAGGATCTGGCTATGTCATGATTTCATATGTGTAGGTGCATTTGTATTACTTCATCACTCAAAATGCTGAATAAAGGTACCTTTTATCACATTCAGAGAAGTGTGCCTACCTGGTTTGTGCGCACTGGGGTTGCACACATTTAGAAGCAAAGTCACTTCATTGTGGAGTAGAACTTCTCCAAAAAGTTTTGAGCAAGGTCATTACTGTAACAGCAATTTTCATTCCCTGTTGCGAGGGTTCAGTGCTCCAGCAATAACTTATGAGTAGAGATGCTTCTAATTTGCAGCCCCCTGGAGCAGGAGTTTTCATCCTTTACCTCCGATACCTATTTAGGATTTACTAATCTCACTTACTTCAGATTAGTAAGTTTCATTTATTAGGTATCGTTATATATATGTGTGTGTATATATAGATAAGATTTTATGAGCTAAGTTATTTAATATGGGTTTTAGCTTAATTTCTGTTTATATGGTGATGATTTCCATCTTCTGTCTCCACTCTATCATTTCTCAGCTGTAATATTTTCTTCACTTTGCAGCCAACTTATTGAAGTAATTCACCATGGAAGGTTTTGAAACATATTATTTATGAGTGCGTTCTGTCACCCTCAGACAAGATTCTGAGATCATGTAATACATCTACACATAGCATTTCTATATTTTCCTATGCTTTGTTATTTTTTCTATACTTTCCCTTTAAAAAATATAAAGTACATTAATTATTTTATTTTGTGCTAGAATTCTGTAAGAAGACACATAAAAGCTCTGCTCCATTTTTGACATTTTTGGATTAATTCCTATAGTGCAAAAGGTCTAGGTAAGTTCTGATCAGTTCAATTGAGTGTATAAAGCAGCTCCATACTTCTTATATTTGTTATATCTGGATTTGCCATTTCAAAGTGTTTTTGAGACTATTTTCATTGTTAGGAAGAGAAGTGACTTTTTTTAGAATTCTTCAATGGCTGAGTTCACAGTTAGCATGACATATGAGACTCATTTCCTCATTTGTTACTATTTAAAATGTATACTTATCCTCCCACTCTTCCTGAAAAAAGTTCTGTTTCTTGTAGATTCTCTGCCCAAAAACTCTATAAAAGCTGACAAAACTCCTTAATCTGACAGACAGTGTGCAGTCCCTTTGAATAATGAGTAGGAACAGTTGATGCCTGTGAAGGTCATATTTCCACGGACATTTGATAGGGGTTCCTGTGGCAATGCTGTGCATGTTCTGTGCACCAGCCAGGCACTCTAAGTTTCCTTACAGTCATGGAGAGGAATGGGCGCTTCTTGGGTGCATTTCATCTGCACTGAAAGCAGAAATGTTAAAGATATGGATTTCTCTCTCTCTCTGCCTGTGAGTTTCCCTTGTTCCCTGGTCCTGAAGTCAATCCCTGCCTGGTGCCAGGCTTAGCTCAAAACTTCTCAGAGCTGCAGTACCTACCTATAACTTTGGTACAGCTTGCAAAAGCGACTGGGGTGCAATGCCCAGACATCCTACTTGGTGGAAATAAGTATTACTCACTTTATGGGACTGCATTTCCTGGGTTCATGGATTCCTCCTTCACCCCAAGCTTTGCACCATGGGTGTTCTCAATTGTAGAGCTCATTCTGCACTTAGAATATTTGTAAACTATGCTGCATTACACTGCAACACTGGTTGGAAGTACAGTGTTTTTCATCCCAGCTGCCCCTTCTTTTTTTATATCAGTGCTGTTGTGTGATCTGGACTTTTGAGATTTGCATATGTAAAAACTCTTACCCTGGGTTTAGTCATTCTTACAAAATTGCAGGCAGATGCAGTGTATGAAGAAAAAGAATACTGATTTGCAGAGTGCTATTTAATGAAAACTTGCCAAGGGTATCTTCTGGAGATTTAATGAAATCCCAAGTTGTTTGTGATGACCCTATAATTAAAAGGAAAATGTTCTCTTCTCTTGTGGTCACTGATGTATTGATATGTTTAGTTGCAGCAGATTAAGTTGCATTTGAAATTTTGTTTCCTTCATCATGTTTGCTGGAAGATCCACACAGAGTGTTTTAATGTGTTTCCTCCTCTTAGCTTTCATTGAGTTCCTTTGGTTTCTATTACCTGAGGTTTGTAAAATCAGTCAGATTTTTTTGCTTGTTTCACTTTGAATTCCAACCTGAATTCCTCAACATTTTACTATTCTTACTTCACATGTAAATCATTGTTTTCTCCAACTGTCCTTTAGAGAAAGCATCAGGAAAATAATACGCAACCATTGTAGAAAACTGTCTCCGAAATGGAGAACTATTTTCAGTCTTGCAGACAAAATAGCTACTCTCCAGTTGCTTTAGAGAAAATGTAGCTACACATTTTTTCTGGTTTGTTTGTCTGATTTTTTTGGTTTTGGTTTGGTTTGGTTTTTGGTTTTTTTTCCTCTAGAATCATAGGTAAAATAGTGGATTTGGTTCCCAAGAATTTTTAAATGTGTCAGTGATTTTTTTTCTCCTTCAGAGCTTTTATGAAGGAAGATTTCTCCCAACAGGGGAGAAAAAAGAAAAAAAGCCAAAATTTTGATGCTCCTTCTATACTTTTTCAAGCAATGTTCCTGCTCACAGTGTCCCATATTGATTTTATAGTCCAGACCCTGTCTGTGATAAATCTACTTGATAGACTTATTTGGCTAAAATATAACAATTAACAGGCAAATGGTGTTCTTAAGATTTAGCAATTGGTTAATTAAATACAGTTGTCCACTAACTAAGTCATACACGATTTTAATATAACCTCTGGTTTTTTTTAATTTGTCTTTTCCTTGTTCTACTTGAATGCTTAATTAAAGCAATCAATTTTGGGTGTAAATGGGACATAAGTTATGAGGAATGCATGAGTCCAAGCTAAGCTTGCTGCACCATGTTGAGAGCATAGAACATGGTCAGGGCTCTCCAGTGACTCTCTTACTGCACAGAGAAAGGTTTGGGAATTTTTCAGAACATATGCTTTGCTTATCTGCAAGAGAGATATTAATGGAAGCATCAGTACTGACAATAGTTTTGATCTGAATTGTAAAATAGTATTTCCTCTTTAAAATAATTTTTCAGTGCTGGTGATTTAGAGCAGACAGGTTTGTCAGGTTATTGATGTTGCAGGGACGTCTTCAGAAAACAGCCTAGGAGCAGGGGGAAGAAAGATACAAAACCTGGGCGGGGACACCTGAAAGAGAGCTTCATCTTCCTACACAAGTAATGGATGAGAACATGCCCAAGTGTTAGTGCCTACTCTGAGCTGTCCTTGGGAATGACTTTCCCCTTTCCACTGACTGCCAAGGGAGGTAGGAAGGGTGGTTTTCTAACTTAGGCACCTAAGTCAGGTACTGGCAATTGGTAAGACAGGAATGGTGACAAAGTAATGGGTTTGTACTTATGAATTTGCCTGTGAGATGTGCTGGCCAGTAAATACTTGCTGACGGCCGTGTTGATGACGACTCATCAAGTTTAGAGCAGGAAATTGGAGCTGACATCTTGGTGCCACCAAACCGCAATACTGACTCTGTGCAATTTGGTATTTCACCCATTGCTATGAAATGCAGCAAGATATACATTCATCCTGTCCTGGCCTTCCTGATTGGTGCTCTCTGTGAGCACTTTGGGATGTGTAGGGAAAAGATGCTCAGACCCACAATTTCAGTTTACCCCACTTGCACAGAAAGAATTCAATTATCTCCATTATTGCAGAGAAACACAGAGGTGAACGGAAGATGTTACTAAGAAATGAATGTGGAAAGCAATTTGTCGTTTTCACATCCAAATCTGTATGACAGTGATACTCTCTTAATTGAAAACAGTGTTTTTCTTCAAAAGAAAAAGAAAGCCTGTCTTTTCTACCTCACAAAGTTCATTTTAGTTGCTAAAGAAAAGAGTTTTTGAAGAGACTTTAATGATTACTGAAGTCTGCTTTTACTGAGAGTTTTCCCTGGATCTCTCACAATAGAATGAAATGGTGGTCTGAGTAACTGATTATTAGCTATTACTGGACATATCCTTATCTTTTCCTTGAGATCAGAGATCACACAAATTGATTGACCTGAATTCTCTACTCAGAGGGAGAGAGCTTGCCAAGGGGTACATCTGAGGGCATGTTTGGGCTGTGCATGGTGTTAAAAATCCTTGCCTTAGGTCTGAACATGTGCCTGTTCCTGGCTCCAGATCTGGTGTTTTCAGGGTTGGTCTGGTGATCCACCAGAATCCTATGTGCCTATGCCCCCACTGTGCTGATATATTACCTGCAGATTTTTATGTAAAACTGTTGGGTAGGAGCTAACAGAAAGTGGTTTATCAGGTTCAAAATGATGTCTTATTCCTGAAAAGAGCAAAAGAAATTTTAATGGAGTTATCCAGCAACTTAAATATTAACACTTCTCACAGACCTTGCTGGAAAAAATAAGACAGCTGTCATGAAACAGCACACACAGATGGTCTACAAACTCCCCTGAACTTTTACTCGAGTCACCTTCTAATCCTTCTGCCACCACTGAACCCCAACTGCCATCTTAAAACAAATACAATTGTGGAAGAGGGATCAGCTACTGACCAAAGCTTTCTTTCCCAAATTTTGCATTTGGACCTGCAAGTGCTGTTCTGGCTTTCCTAGCAGGGTGAGATCAAAAAAGCAACTCCCCTATATCCAGAGCAGATTAGTTGCTGAGGGGGTATGCTTTTTAAAAGTAATTCTTTTCCCTGAAGTTGACTTGTATGACTCAGCCAGACACAAAAAAGGAAGAGTATGTAGGTGAGAGGTATGCACAAATTTATTGCACTCTCTCAATATTCTGTGTTTCTTGTCATCTGTCTGTAGTTTCAGAGAATCCAAAAATTAACCTTGGATGGAGAGCAAAGCATAGTTCTCAAATGCTTATTTTTCTTGTGTACTTTTATTTTCTGAGATGCATTTCTCAAAGTATACTTAACTGACTTCAAAAAACATTTGAGATGTGATTTACGCAGAGAGGATGACATGAGTCCCTCCCTCAAAGCACTGTGTGCAGAAGTGCCATGTCTGGTTTGTCTTGCAGGAAAACAGAGAGATGGATATTTGTGTCTTCTGTCTGGGAAAAATGCTCCTGAAGATATTGGTACTGTATTTTTGGGAGGGGGTTACTGTGTGGTTTCCTCAGGAGTCTTTGGGAAGGCTTTCTATAATATTAATTATTTTTCATAGGTGGCCCCTCAGAACATGTGAGAGCAGCTCCTTAATGAAGGAGACAAATGCAGATAGCATTGGGTTATCTGACAAGACCAGTGTAGGTAGAAGAGGAGAAATAAAGTTGGAGACACAGGGAAGTTCCCTGCAGGGGAAAACCTTCTGGAGTGTTTTAGCAACTTCACTCATAATCTTGGAGTATTTTGGTGGCAAAAGAATAACATCACATGGCCAACACCAACAGCAGGGAAAAAGGCCATTTATTTAGGAACAGAGTGAGTGCCTTGGAAAATGATCTGGGAAACAATAGTGGAGAAACAACCTGGAGTATAGAGTGGTGAGAAGCCAGGTGAAATAAAAAAATTTTTATAGATCAAAAGAAGACAGAAGATAGAGGTGAGAAAATATGAGAGGATGGAGAAGGTAGGAAAAAGGACTTAAGAGTTGGTTATTTATTTTCAGAAAGGAAGAAGACAAGAAAGAATAAGAGAGGTAATTGTAACCAGAAAGAGGTTAAGCCAGAAATAGAAGAAAAGGGATTTTGTAAGAAAAGTGGAGTTAAAGAAATGTTCTCGGAGATCAAACAGTAAGTAAATTTAGTAAAGTGTTAGAAAGAAAAATGGAAGAGTGAAGAAGAAAGTGGCATAAGGCAGAATTAATAAGAAGAGTGAACGAGTAAAGGAGAACAAAGTCAAGGGAGAGAATTTCTGTGCTCTAGGAAGCTTGATTCTGACCTATTTTGATGTAAAGTGTCTTTAATATATTGAACAGACAACACCAAGGAAACTTCGGGGGTTTGGGAATGCCAATCTGGCTCAATCTAAAAGACAGTGATGCTACCTGAAGCTCTGCAATGGGGAGGGCAAAGGGTGGCTCTGAATTGTCAGCCCCACCAGGTAAGCCTCACTGATCTTTGCAAACTTCCGTAGGGACTTTTACCAGGCCCTCTCTACCTGGTAACAGGGAGACAGGGGGTCAGGTTTCAGTTTTTAAGGTGCAAAAAACAGTGTCTCAGAGCACACCTAGAAACTGGTGAAGTCAAATCACTGCCTGGGCTATACATCCTTGTTTGCCAAAATGGGATGAAGTGAATTAGGCTTACCAGAATGGTACTGAACTCAGAAAGGAAAAAAGAAGGGGAAAAGACTATAATAAAAAAATAATTTAAATGAAAAGGGAGCTCTGCACACCTCCAAAACACAACTAGTACTGCAACCCCAGGCACCTTGGTCATGCCCTGCAGGACTCATTCCGGTATTCCAGAGTCTATCTTGGACTGAGGAGCCTGAAATCACACACAGTATTCCACATGAAGTTTTGCATCAGAGGCAGAGGCTTTGGGGCTTATGTGCAAATAAACCCTGAAGGTTATAAAGAGAGTGCAAATGCTGGAAAATATCTGTAGCTACTCTGTTATTAAATTTTCAAAGTATAGGCATTTCCATTTTAGCATAACTGCATTCAGTGTTGTAACTCTGATCCAAGTAAAATAATCTTCTAATGGTCATGCAGTTTAAAAACGATGCCCACTTACGAAGTAATTTCTTTAATCTGATATTTAACTTCTTCCTTCTCTCAGATTCCAGAGGGCTTTTTATAGGGAAAGGAAGTTTTGCCGTATCACATGTCCGATATTACAGAGATTGAAAATAGCAAAAAGCACCAACCAAAATTAGCATTACCTTGTGCTCAACCATGTTTCTGCTTATCTACTCTTTTACTATGAAATAATACAGTTTAGTGTCATATATTTACGGTTAGCCCACTTTTGATCAAACAAACCCCTCTTACTTGAGGCAAGAGAAAAGTCTATTAAACACAGACATAGACAAAAATGACTCAGGATATTTGTCTTTTTCAGGGATAATGTTAGAGTGTGGAGCCAAAACTTCATTCAGAGGCTGCCCTGAGGCCCCTTGGGGTTACATTTTTTTAAAAAGCAGCCAATAACTCTCGCCTCCAGAATGGCAAAACTTATTTCACTGACTCATCTTTCCAATAACAGTCACATCATCCCTTTGAAAACAAGCAAACCCAACGACCAAATCCAAACAATTTCCTTGAATGGAGTGTCAGTGAGGACTGAGCTTTTATTTTACCTACTAGCTCTACACTGACAGCCAGAGGTGCCTGGGGGGCACCTCAGGGGGTGAGGGAATGCACATGAAATAAAATCGTGGTAGGTGCTACCTTGTGGCATTAGAATCCCTATACCCTTAAGCAAACCCTGCTGTTATCACAGGGAACTTTTGCTCTGCATTACCCAACGCATACCATTTGCATTCTGAATACCCATTACATAAATATTTGTCATCCTTGCTTGTTTTGCTACGAGCTGTGTAAGCTCTTTAGGGCTGTGCCTTGTGATCTGGACACTGGGCTCATTTAGTCATGTTTGGGTCCACTTCCCTATGATTTCTCCCGTGACTTTTGACTGTTAGCAAAGTTTCTCTGTACTTCAGCTCACAACTTATAAAATAGGATCCAGGGCTCTTGCTGGCCAAAGAAAAAGCCATTAACCCTTACGAGGATCTTGCATACCCAGGTAAGAGGATTTAGGCAGACCAGTATCCTGGGGATTTAGGAAGACGAGTAGCTCTGTTAGAATAAAGGGCTGATATATTGTGTAAGGCCAGACATAGCCCTCTCTGACTGGGGGTGTCCCTTTCACCAGGCACATACATACATATGTCATAAGTATGTCCTTGCATAAGAAATGAGAAAAAGGATCTTCAGTTTCTCCCTACAAACATATGTACATGCATTAAAACTTACATACCTACCTGACCTAGCGGAAATTGTCCCTGCCCATGACAGGAGATTTGGAACTAGGTGATCTTTAAGGTCCCTTCCAAACCAAACCATGATTCTATGATTTATCAGCTGTCTTTCAAAAAATTGTAGATACAGCCACTGTCTATGTCTCCAGTGGTCCAGTTAATAAATTTCTGAACACTATAAAATGCCCATGATTATAAAATGCTCCTGATAGAGATGTTACAAGCTAGATACAGTATGATACAAGTATGACAGGTATGAGGTCACATGCAATTTTTTTGCATAGTCCAGTGTACCTGAAAGAGCACCTTTAAGCAAAGAAAAAGTTCACATTTACCACAGACAGATCAGTAGATGTGTGGCTGGCATGTATACATAAGGACAAGCTGCTACATCACAGGAAAGATTTAAGACTCTTTGTAATCTGGTCATGTTAGAATAATTTGCTCTTGACCTTGTGGAACTGAATAATAACCTGCCTTACAGAAAGGATGCTGTGAAGATACACTGGTTTTTAACCACCTTCACTAATGCATATGAAAGATAAGATGGTATCTCACACTATCAGTGCAGCAGAAATCAATGAGCTTACATTTCTTCACTGTGGTATCTGCTAGCACCAAAACACAGGACACAATTGTTACCCTCTCCTGAGCTGACATCAGTGTGGCCATTTTCACAGTGATATTCTTTGAGAAGCAGAGAGACGATTTTCAGGTTATTGAGGTCTTTGTCATCATTCCTCTTTTCTTGCAGATTTTTCTTTGAATTTTAAGTTCACAAAGTGAGGGATGAGAAGCACCGCTGACACATGAAGAGAGCAAAGGCATTACTTTTTCAGTCTCAGGGTCTTTCTCAAGATATTTTAAGATCAAGATATTTTCAGTACATGGCAAAATGATTGGAGGTGACGTTTATCCTTTTTAGAAATTTTCAATGGGCCCTGCCTATATCAATAATGCTTACTTTAGAACTGAGCTAGTTCCACACAGAAGAACATTTAAAAGAAATGTTTGTCTCTTCTCAATGCCTATTTTTTTTTAGACTTCAGGAGTCTTGAAACATAACAATTTTGCAAACAGCATTAATATTATATCAGTGTTGGCAACAACGTATGATTTCATTGTTCCTTGTAAGGTGTTTTTTTGGGGGGCTGTTTGTGTTGTCTTGTGGTGCCCCTTAGTCCCCACCCACACCTGTTACAGTGTCTGCTCTGCGGGATGGAAAGATTGATTTTGTCTAATTTTACCACCCACTCTGAAGTTGTTGGTTCATAACCTCTGCTGAGACTCTCTACTTCAGGCCAGATTTTGTGAATGGCAAAGAAGCCGAACAGCCAGCTTCTTAAATGTTGAGCCCCTTCTTTACAGAAAATTCCTTACAGAAAATTAAACCAATCACCCTCTGAACTCACTGTATGTATGGCGGTGGCCTACATGGTTTATTTAATTTTCCTTTTTTTCCTATCCCTGCTCACACATTTGTATATGTGCACATGCACATATACAAACACACACTCACACATGTTGAGGACTAGCAGAGCAATTCAATGTTCTCATTCTCAGCCCCTCTCTAAGCTATGAAGTTGTTAACAATGCTGACAATTAAATCAATATCACCAACATCTGACTGGGAACCCCTGAAACTAAAACTCAAAAACTGTAGTTTAGGGCTTTACAAGCTCCATCTATTTCTGCATCAGGCATCCACATCTCATAATTTGAGGTCATTCCAAAGGCACCACAGAGACAGGCTTTGATTTTTAGAAAAGAAAATAATGCAAGAGGTTTTTGAAAAAACATTATGTTTTCTTGTTAATGAAATGAAAAGGCAGAGGCTGGACAATCTCTGTAGGATTTATCTGCATCCAGGTCTTGTTCTGTTTCCCTTGGGAAATAGAGGTCGTGTTGTATGTCCTGAAAGCCATGCACCACGCTGAGTACAATAACATTTCAGCCCGGTAGGAGCTGCCTATGTGTGTCTGTGCAGCATAGAAAGACTCACAACTACAGCAGCCCTGCTCCCTGTGCCCCGGCTTGTAGGACTCCAGCGTAGGCTGCCTCTGGCTCCCCGCTGCTACCCTGCTGACAGCACTGCAGGAATCCCCACTCTGCCAGTTTTTGGGAGCTGCCAGACCTAAGTAACCCTAGAACTGAATGAGAAGGAAAGAGAATAAATCCAGAGCTTTGTGATGTGGGTCCTATTCAGTCTTGCCTTTCCCCAGCTGAATTTGATCAGTTCCAAACAAGTTTGTTAGAAGTGTCACAGGATGTTTAAAGGGCAAGCATTAGTCATGCTGGTGCAGAGCAGTGTGGTGAGACTAATATGAGACATGATCCATAACCTGGATTAACTGAGGATACTTTTCAATGAGAAGGTAAAAGGGGCAGCTCTGACATGAAAGAGTACATAACACTTAGCAACTGTTCATCTCCCGCAGAGAAATCAATTTGCGGTATATGAAACTGAATTATGATGACAGTGCCCGTCCTCATGTGAAATAACATGTGACTTGGTGTTAGCAGTTATCTCCATCAAGGACAGAGTCTTCATACAGATGTTCTCTGCTTTATGGAGATCTTAAAGCACGTAAAGTTGGGAAAGATGAATAAAAGTCTCTGCATCTCAATTTGCTTTGCAGAGGAAGATTTCATGCTAGAGCTGCTGACCTGAATGAGAGACAAAAAATAAAAATTAGTTGTTTCAAAGCTCTAGTGTGAAAAATGCAGCAACAGCTTTGCCTTGTGCTTTGACCAGTTCTACAATGAATGGTGACATTTGACAGTCTTCTCACTGTGAAGGGAAATTTAACACAACTGTGCTGGCGTCTTAAAGGTCAACTGTCCCTCTCTGACATTCCCTTCTTTAGTAAGAGAGCTGGCATCACTGCATGTGGGAACAGTCATGTTCATCTCAGGGTCTGCCCCTAAATAGCCCTCACTATTGTGCACAGTTGCATGAGTCCATTAACACATTCCTCTCAAATGCCCATCATTTTAATTTCAAGATCATTTAAAGATCAAGTATATTTTAGTCCCATACAAATCTTCATTCCCTTTCATTTTTAATGTGGAAAATTATGTTGTATCCTGTGGGGTACCCCCAATCCTGCAGCACCCCCCTAGCTCTGGCTGGCCAATGGACCTGCCCCCGTTCTCTACCCACCCCCGGCATGTTCCGTCCTTGGACCTGTCCCGTTGGACATACCCCTGCCATTGGCTCCTACCCCGTGACCCCGCCCC
>VZTH01005358.1:84154-319249 GCA_013397815.1 Aleadryas rufinucha
TCCAATACTACCCTCCCAAGGAAGAAGCTCTTTATGCCAGAGGCAAGAAATTCCATAGCAATAGAAGTTTCCCTTGTTAATGGGTTTTTTGATTTGTCACATGGGTAGAGTCCTCCGTTTGGCACACACTCAGCTGACTGGTATGAGTTGATGTTGCCTTTCAACAGTGTGAATTACAAACCTGTTATGAACTTAGACAGCAAAATTCATGCCTGCAATGATTTGTAGCAAACAAATTAGCTGTGCAATGACATCATTAAACCATACTGAGCACTTCTGTTTGCTTTTCACTGCATAAACAGGTGGAAGTCCTTGGACGAGAGCATGGAATGAGGTAACTTTGTGCAGTGTGCAAAGCTTAGGCTGTTGCTGTTTCTGTTTCGGGGGGAGAGAGAGGCACCTGACTCCCTGTCTGTTTCTCAGAGCTTTCACTGGGCCACTGTTTCCCTACAGAGCAAAAAGGTGGCTCTTCCGACAGGTATCTAACCAGGACTCTGCATCTAAGCTCCCTCTATGTCTTCATTAGCCACCGCATATCTGCTGGGCTGCCATCATCTCTATAAATGGCTGCATGCATGATGTTGTCATCTTCAGCCATCAGGTGATGGGATCTAGTGGTACCTAGTGCTGGATGGCATTACTTGCCACGGGGATGGGCTACGAGCACTCTGTGGTGTCACAGCTCTCCTTCTGCATTGTGGTGTGGGGAGGTGCTGGTGATGCCTTTCCTTGGTCTTAAAATCAAGAGCCAAACACGGTTACAAGGGAAAAAAGGGATTTTACCTCGGTACTTATTTTAAGGATCCTTGGTGCACTCCGTCCAGGTGGAACATGCTGGAATGCACATCCAAATGCACATCCAAATGCACCCCCGTGAGCACCCCCAAAATGCACACCCACAATAGTTTGGGTATAACATTATAGGCCTTACCAGTTAACCTATCTATCAAAGATTCCCCAATGAGAGGCTGAGCGAACCCCCCTCCCCGAGGAACTTTCCCCCCTGGACAGGCCTATCTTAGTTTACAGAATGTGTTCCAGAGAAGCCCTTGGTGTCTGAGGCTTCTAAGATGTTTGGTCTCCTGGCTTAACAGAATATTGGTTCTATGCTATTTATCAAACCTGAAGAATTAGAAGTATGTGGGCTAAAAGGCCCTTAAGAATACATAAAAGCTATATAAAAGAGTATATAAAGGGGATATATATAAAAGCGAAAAATCATGGCATCACTGGTAGCCCTACTGGAGATGCTAGGAGGTCTACTGCTGGGTTTACAGAAGAGTGTTTCATTTCTTGTCTGTGGTTGTGGAGAAATGTTGCTTGCACTCTTAAGCAGCTTCAATGCAAGAGGGCTGCGTGTCAGTGGTAAGCGAGAGGATCCCTTTGTGTAGCTAATCTTGCCAAGTGCTGTGGAGTTTGCCACGACGCTTAATCGCTACCTTACGCAGACCAGTTACTCAGCATAGTCCATGGGTGATTAAATCCAAAAGTTCCCTAAATATTTCACCTGGTCTGACTGGGGGAAAAAAACGAGAGAGTGCATAAAGCAGACTAGTATCACTACATGTTATATAAATCTCCCCTGTCTGATGTACAGAAAATCTCAGCAATCTTTATTTATTGCTTGCTTGCATCTACACAGATGCTTCTGCTTCTCTGTTAGGGGAGGAAGTGCCAAACTTCTTCTTCTGCCTGGCACTGCCTGTGGGTTGTCTCCTGCACCTCTCTGCAGAGGAACTGGTGCAAAATTTCAGTTCTTCTGAGATGTCAGACTTGAGGTTTTGCACACATAAGATTTGCAAGTCTTACTGTTTGTAAAAAGCAGCAAGGGTTGCTATGATTTAGCCATCATAGAGTTCAAACCTTTCAATTTTTCCCATAGCTTATGCTTTAACGCTCTGTTGAGGGACTGTGCCTGCTCCTGGAGCCATGTGTGCAATTCCTGTTGACTTTAATAAAAACTGTACTGGGTATCTGAAGCAGAAGTAATTTCATAACATTGTTTTCCTTTCTGCCCCATATTGCTCTATTCTGTAGCATCTGTTTAATAAACTTCTTTCTCCCACTGGAGATTCTCCTCAATCCACAGTGGACTGATGACTGCAAGCTAACTGACTTTTTTCATTTGAAATATTTTAGCTGAATAGTTGGGTCACAAAGAGTGAGAGCCCGGGCATGATTTTGCTTTATAGATATCCACCTGCCTCCACTGAATTCTTCACAGGATCCAGCTTGCAATGGTCACCTGGAAAGTTCATGCTGTCCTTTTTGCTTTTGGTTTTTTAATGGCAGGAGAGACGGTTGCATCCCACTTAAAGCTGAGTTTTAGACATCTCAGGAGCAAAAGCTGCTGATCAGGTGAAATTCCTCTGTGGTCCATGCTATGATTGCTAATGTGGGCTACAAACATGGGCTGTGTGGAAACCGTCAGTTTGCTTTTCCCAGAGGCACGAGCTGGGATCACACTGCTGAGGGTGTCACTGTGATGTAGAAGTGCTTGGAAATGAAAATGACAGCCCCTGTGCCATGACCTCTGCATTTGTCAGGGAGCAATGGGGTGTTAAAATGGCAGGGACACATGGTTGGGGTGGCCACACTTGCTGGAGATTAGAGCTTTGTCACACTGTGCAGCCCCAGCTCTGCAGCCACTGTTGGGTGGAATTTGGGCTTGAGGCATACAAGGAGCAATTATTCCAGTATTGAGTAGACAGCTGAAAAACATTTCAGTCAAGATTTCAATTGGAACTTCTTGCTTTTGTTTTAGTTTCCTCAATTTTTGAGCATAGTAATGCAGATGTCCACTTTCAGTCATATATCAACCTGAACGTGAAGTTTTAAGGGTGTTCGCGTGTTCAGGTTTGTTTGTTTCTGTATCCCTTCAGTCCTTCCATTCCCCCAAAAAATCTGTTGTCCTTGGGAAGACTTGAGGGATTTTCCTGGGCTTCCTCTAGAGGAAATGTACGTGTAAAATCATGGACATACAACCACTCCACTGATCGCTGCTAACTCAGCTGTCACTTCCCTCAGACGGCAGCTCTTTCTGGGTTGCTGTCAGAGAACCAAGCATTTCCTTCCCTTTCATTTCTCCCCTGCAGACCCACTGGAAAGAGGTGATGACTACAGGGTAACAGAAACATTTTCCAAGATAGGTGCTTGCTGCCCTGGGCATGAAGCAGGCTGGTTTTCAGTGAAGGCTTCACTGATGCTCACAATGAACAAAAGTTCAGTTAGGAGGAGGCTTTCCTTCATATATAAGAAATTGGTTGCTTTTAAAACTGAATTTATTTTGTATGGAAATGTCATTTCTAAGGGTGAGTGGCTGATGAAGCCTTTTCATCCTCCATGACTAATCCTAATTCTGCCCACATCTGTTGTGACTGAACATTTTACCAAGTCACGGTTTCTCAGTGACTTATTTTAAAAGAATGTAGGTGACTCAGTTCTAGCGACCTCATGGTGAAAGGTTATGCCATGGTTGGCCTCAATTAAGTGAATTACAGCAGGGGTGGACGCATCTTCTGGAGTAAGACCTCCAGTCATGGGCTACAGGGGCCAGGCAGGGTGAGCCAAGGGAACTTCTGCTGACAGTATTAATACCAGATCACTCTGGTAGTCCAGGAGATGGTGGCAATCCAGTGCCTGCTGTGTGCGTTGCATCCTGGTGAAATGGTGAGAAAAAAAAGACACTTAGGAAGGATTTTGCTGGGTAGCACAAGGCCAGGGATTCCATGGCAATGAGTCTATGTTCTCCTTCAGCCCTGTTGAAGCCTGAGGAAGCTGCTTATGGAGGCTGTTTGCACTTTTCCATAAGAAGTGTGGAGCTGTGGGAAACATAGACCTCTCTCAGCTTCTGTACCAACTGCATGCCAGATAGGATTACAGAAGAATAGGAACACGGAAGATATATTTTGCTGTGTAAGTTTGAAATTTGTCTTTGTTTAGAAATTAATCAACTTAAAAGTAATAGATTTTAACCTATGGGACAGCTGAGATCTTTACTGAATGCTCCATGATTTACTCTACTTTGTCACAGATGCTTCTTCAGGGTATTTCACAGTTTAAACTCGTAGCAAATGGAGAAAAGGTCTTGTGAAAAATGTATGTAATCAATATGCATTTTTGCACTGAGGCGGTAGAACAATTTCTTAGCACTCTTTAATCCCAAAGAGAGGGTCGGAGTCAGAGACAATCTACCAGGCTTCACTGATGCTAGCAGTGCAGGCAAAAATTAAGACTGGCAGGGTCCTACTACAGAGGGTAGAAAGGAAAGGTGTGCTGAAGATACTTTCTTGTGGTGTATTGGCAGTTGAAATCAAAGGGAGGAGGAGGAGGACAGGAAAACAAAGGATGGGGAGTCCCTGAGCTGGGAAGCCCAGAATTACTGCATGAGCTGCTCAAGGTCAACATCCATGGGTAGGACTGAATAGTGCTTTAGTCTAAAAGCACTAAAAATTATCAGCTCCCACATTCAACTCTGTAGATGACTGCAAGCATTTTGTAAGTTAATGTTATCATTCTATCAAGATCATGTGGCCTGAAGATCTAGGCTAGTCCTAGCTTCAGCCCTGTATTAGGGTGATTATGGCAAGGGTGCTTAGGGCTCCCTTATTGGGCAAGGCAAGTCCCTAATAGGATTGTTCATAATATTTTAGTGATGGAATAATAGCTATAGGACTTTGCCTAAGATTTGATGTTGCTGAGAAACGTGTTTATCTAATTGATGTCAGGCAAACTTTTGGTATATAAGGGAAGTCAAATAAAACATCCCCCTGCTGGCATTCCAACTGTTTAGCTCTTGCTCTGTTACTTTCTAAATTTATTTTGTAACCGAAGCAAAGACATTGATTTCCTTAAATCATTCTCCTGACTAAGCAAGGGGCTCTGTTCTCTCTGAGCCAGGGAAGCATTCTGTCTGTATCCATTCTGGAGGGTGCAATGATTCATAGACATTATAAAAAAGAAAAAAGCTCCAAGTGAGGAAATAAAGTTAAATTCACAGGAATCAGGCTGAGCTAGCTGCTTCAGGTCACTAAGACGTTGCTGTGTTGCTTGGTGTTACTGAAATGATGAATCCCAGCTTTAAAGCTTCCACACTCTCCTAATTTTGTCGTTCCCCCAAAATTAGAACCCCAGGTGACTTCTTTGTAATGGTTTCTGGTAGAGTTGCTGCAGAGTAAGTGTTCAAAGTGCAGAACTAACTGTATGGCTCAATGCTGTATTTAAGATCTAGCTTTTTAATAATCTGAAGAGAAAATGGAGTCTATTTATCTACAGACCCTAAAGACTTGAAATCCACCTTAAAACAAGTATCTCAGGAAGGCTCAGGCTACTTCTTGATGTGATCTCAAAAATTGCTATTTAGTAGTTATATTGCATGAGTAGCATAATGGGGTTTCTTTACTATCATGAATGTCTACAACCAGATGTGTTTCTTTCGTTACTTGATTTTAATTGACTTCACATTAGGAACAGGACTCATGTGAATTCGCCCCAGGCATTTGTAATCTAACTTGGGTATCACCACTGTGACACTTACAGGATGTGGCAGGAGCATAAAAAGACTTAGATGAGACACTCCAGGGAAAAAACATGGACGAGGTGAAGGGAGACACTTTCACAGTGCTCAGCTGGGAAAGGCAGAGTCTTCGCATTGTCTCATACTCCATGGGCAGCACTGGGTCCTCTCCTCAAGTCACCTCTGACCAGGTGCTGGCAGGATGTGCTCACTGGCTTTTTCAGCAGAAATTTCCATGCTGGTTCAGAAGAGCCAATTAAAAGTCCCCTTTCTGTCTTAAAGGTCACAAGGATGCTGAAAGCTGAGAAGTGAGTTGTAGTCTCTTGACTTTTAATGCCCACTTGTTCCCTGCACATCCCTCGGCAGAGGCTTTATCCTGAGATCTGTATCCACTTAGGATGGCCACAGACTAGGTGTCAAAACCCTGCCTGCCCCTGCACCAACTCTACAGCTGTAACATTACAGGACTTAAAGACAGAAGTTTGTGTTAGGTTACAGCAGCAACCAGAGATTTCTTCTGCTTCTAACACACTTGCTGTTTCATTTGAGGATGAGTAAAACAGGGATTTCAGCTTCCAGGGGAGCATATACTTGGATGTTTCCTCCCATTTTGGAGGAGCAGTTTTAGCCACAGGTCCATTCAGTCAAGGCCATTCTCAGGAGCCCATCTGGAGTGAGGAGCCTGCCAGACCAGTAAAAGAGGAAATCTTTGATCCAGCTGACTTCTTTTTCAGTCTCTTGTTATCATGGTTCAGATATGTCTCTGCTTGCTTGCCAGACAGAGCCCTGCATTCCAGTTCCCCAGCAGCCTGCCTAGTAATGGCAGAGAGGAGCATCTTTGAGCCCCCATACCCTCCACACGCAGCTTGCTCTGACTAAGAACTGCTCCAGCCAAAGCAATATGTATATTAATTAGCATGGATTTGCTCCTGGTGTCTTGCATCTGGGACAGAAAACCCCATGTGACTGCTCAAGATGAGAGCTGACTGGCTGGACAGCAGCTCATCAGAAGTGGTCCCCAAGGTGAGCATGTATGTGTGTGCCCTTGCAGAGACTGATGCATGCTGAAATACACAGAAAGAGAAGAACATAGCCAACAGACCAAGGGAAGAGACTAGTCCCCTCTACTTGTCACTAGTGAGATTGCATATCGATTACAGTGTCCAGCTTAGGGATGCCGGTGCAAGAAAGATGCTGAAAAGCTGGAGCAAGTCCAGCTCAGGACCACTAAAATACCCAGAGGGCTTAGATAGTCTGGAGAAGACAAAAGCTACAGGCAGGTTTTATAACCTCAAAGGGAGCTATACAGAAGATGTGGCCAGACAGCTCTCTGGGTACACTGAGAAAGATGAAAACCGAGCTGCAGCAAAGGAAATTCTGACTAGACATAAGGAAAACTTTTTCAGTGAGGGTGGTCAAACACTAAAGCAGGTTTCTCAAAAACCCCACAAATTCTTTGTCTTTAGAGGCATTAAAAACTTCACTCAATGAGGCTGTAAGCCAGCTGATTTAACTTTGGAAATAGTCCTTGGGGTATAAAGAGAATAGAGGTCAACCTGGGTGACTTCCAGAGGCCACTCCAATCTCCATTCTTTCATGATTCTATGGGTTTTTTCTCCTTCCAGTGTCCTGGATGCACTTGTGTGCTGTGTTATGGAGCAGTGTATATTTAGGCAAGCTGAGTGCAAACTCCTTGGAAAGTAGCATTCCCACAGTGTAAGGGAGAAAAGGCCCCATTCATTTCTACAAGAAGCTCCCCACTGTGCTAAGGAAGGGGGAGCTTATGTCATCCCCTCCCTCATCCTCTTCACTGTAGCTCTCTAGCACAGACTAACACTTATATGCTGAGTTTGAAGGCAACGGGCAAACTTGTTCTTATTTATTCTAGAAAGGTCACTTCAGACCTTGCATCTGGATTCTGGGAGGTCCAGCCATGACTCAATCATCCAGCCTAGCTGATTTAGGTAGCAAGGAGCCAACTGCATTGCTCATGTTCACACATCCAGCATGAGTCAGAAGTTTGGCTTAAAGTTGTAACTGCAAACCCCTGGCTGCCAGAGCTTTAGTCTGTCACCTGAGGCCTCCTTTTTGGTTTGACTCGACCGTGGTCCTAACTCAACACTTTCAGAAACCAGCTGTAGCAGTGTGACCTCTAATATGATAAATCTGCCCTATCCCAGTGGCTGAAGAAGCTAGGGATAGCTAGCAGACTTCCCAGGCAGGATGTCTGTCCAGCATGCACTGACAGCCCATTCTCCATTGTTCCATGAGCACCAGGCTAGCTTGCAGGGAATAAGGGTGAGCCAGTGCCCTCACTGGCAGCAGGTCCAGGCAGGACTGGCAAGCCCAATCCCAGCCACAAAGTCTGGCTTGAAGAGAGCAGTCACATCCGGGATAAGACTCCACTGAAATTTACAGATAGAATTTATTTGTTTGTTGCATACAGTCCTTCCGCTGCGCTTTGTAATGGAGCAATTACAGCTTGGGCACGATCCTTCAAGACATGCTACTTGCCTGCACAGCCCTGACTTGGGCATGTTGATTTGGGCTGTTATCTAAGGGCATTTGATTTGTCTAGTCAGGAACAGTTTCAGGATGAATTAATGTTTACATCTGTGAAACACATCCTGAAACGCTGTTTTCGTCAAGGCAATCTGACTTCTCATGAAGTAGAAGATCACTGTGTCCAACCTTGGAGCTTTTAAAAACAGGTTTTTTTAATATATATCCATTCATTTGTCCAGCCTTGGAGCTTTTGAAAGCAGAATTTAGATATTTAACATTTTTTAAAGTGAGCATTGTGAGGCCAAATTTGCCTATGTCCTTTTTCCTGTTTCTGTTTGAGTGGTCAGGAGGGAGGGATGGCCCTGCACTGCTAACTAAGGATAGGTTCAGGATTAGGCTTCTGGGGAAGCACAGCTGCTAAAAACCCATGCTGGATGAGGTTGAGAAGTCATTTGACTGGACTTATTCCTTTGTTTAGCCACTGGTGTTGCTCCAGTCACAATGGGCAAATAAAACAATATGTAGTTAGGAAAGCCTTATTTTAGATTTTGTTTTACAATACAAACCATCAACAAACAACAGTCACATGCAGTTTCTGTTTCTTCTAGGTTAGCAAAGTTTTGGAAAATAGAAAGTTTGCAGGTTGGCACAATGAATGTAAGACCAGCAGCTGTATTCTTCCTTTACAATTTTTCTGTTAAAATAGACTGCCAGAAGAGATGACCTCCCACCACAGCTTTCAAATCTTCCATTTACTGAGTTTAGATGACTTTTAACCAGATCATGTTCTGCAGCCCTCCCTTAAGTCATCCTCTATCTGCACAGGCTGCTGTCTCCTTCTCTTGTGAGAGGCTCATCTCCCTGATGATTAAACAACAAATATCATTTTCTCATAGGCTGTGTAATTGTTGTGCAGCAATGGAAAGAATAGAATAAAATGGAATTATGACTCAGTGCTTGGCAGGCTGTGGAGAAGAAGGGTGTACAAGAAGTGATTAATATTTTGAGGATTTCTGTACAGAAATTCAGTTTTTAAATACACACTTAGCTGATACAATTAATTAAAAGATAAAGTGCTTAAGCACTTGACTAATCTATCTGGATCAAGGGAATAAAGCAGTCTATATTTCTTTAGAAGTGTGCAAGTCAAAATAGCAGTGTCTACCACTACAGATAAATGCCTTGGCAGAATTCCTGTGATAACCCAGATTCCTAAGGCTTTCTAAGTCAGCTCTTTTCCTTTCTACAGCACATAGTCAGATGATTCCTCTGTTTTTAATGTGAAATCCATTTTTAATTAATTCATCTCTTATTTCTAAGAACTACTAGACACTTCTTTCTTCAGGTATACAAGCATAATTCCTGTTGATTTTAATGGCAGATGGCAATTATGGAACCAAGAAAAATCTGGTAGCATGTATTTGCAAAAAAAGCACAACAAAAACCCCTGTACTTTGAGAAGACTGTGTCTAGATGAGGCTTCCAAAAAAGTGCTTTGTTCACAGAATTTTGTTCTCAAAGTTAAAAATCTTCTTTTCTGAAATAAGGAGACAGCTACTGGCAGAAGCACTTAACTTGCTGGCTGACTTCATTACTAAAGAAATGAATGCTTCTCTCAGAAATTTTTCCCACCCTGCATAAAACAAAAATGCCTCCAAGAAAGCAGCTTACAGTCATTTTCCTTTTCCATAGAGCCATGACTAGAGTTGGTGCCTTTGTATCCCTATAGGAGAGCTACACCAGTGATGGAGTTCCAGGGCAACAGTTACTGAGAAGATGAAGAAAAAGGATTCAAATCAAGATAAAATGTACTGCTGACAAACTCATATGGAATTTAGTTAAAGTAGAAAGGCTGTATGAGTCTGTGGGGAGACAGATTAAATATTAAAATTTAAAAATTAAAGGCTCACCTAGAAAAAAAAAACCTGGAGTGGTAGATTTCATTTGTTGTCTTCAAGTCATCTACTCATGAAAAGATACTTGCTGTTTGGGTAGCTAGAGCTGTGGGACATGTCCTCCTTCTCTGTCATTTCCGGGGATGCTGTGAGCTTGAGCTTGTAAGATTTGCTGGGAGTGTCTACCTGGCTCATCCAAAAGCCCTGCATGAGCCCAAGAAGAAGTCCTCATGTACCAACCCAATGGCTTGTGGTGTGAAGCTGGGCACATTGTCCTTCTGACTTCACCACGAGTCCTGGGCTAATCCTCCTTCAGCCACAGAAGAGGAAGATCATCCGGAAGGGCTTGGATGAGAGATCACGTCAAACAGCTTCTCTCCTGGGATGAGGGACTTGTGCCTCCTGGTGACCTTGTGTGTTGTGTCTCCTCCTTGACTCTGGGGGCAGGAAGGTGTACTGGGTCACTGCTGTGATGGTCACTGCAGTCACATTAATTGGCATAATTTGTATGCACTGCTCCTGAAGTCCCCACACACTCATTGTTCTGCTCTCGTCTCTATTGTACTGTACTCCTGACGTCATCCCTACAGAACTGGGCAGTGTTCTTACACCCCTCCCAGGGTACCTGCCCCTGCTTCCACTGGATGAGTATTTCCTTCTTGCCCTTAAGTTTTACCAGTGGGTCTAGACACAGCCATGCCTGTCTCCTACCTTCCTTTCCTGATTTCTTGCGCCTGGGGATCAATGATTCTTGTGCTCTATGGAAAGAGTTCTCAAAGACCTGTCATCTCTGTTCTGCTCCCTTGTTTGTGAGGGCAGTTTCCCAGCTGGCCATATTGACCTACTCCTTGAACAGCTGGAAGTTTTTTCTAAAGTTCAGGGGGGTCCTGACTTTACTCTTTGCCTGACCCATCTTCCCCAGGACTGCCAAGTCCACCAGTGTGTGATGACTGCAGCCACACTCCTGTCACGGGATTTGTCACACTGAGTTTCAGTAATGGCAACTATGACCTAACCTTCTAGCAGCACAGTGGCTTTCAGCTCCTCCTGTTCGTTGTTTGTGCTGTGTGCATTGGTGTAAAGGCACTTCACCTGGGCTCTTGAATGTGTCACCTTCTTAGAGGAATACCCCTTAATTCTTTTGAGGTATTTCCCTGGTGTTTTGAGGTATTTACTGGTGTTTCCCTGTTGACTCCTATTACCAAAGGAGGCCCCGGCTCATCTCCATAAGATTTCAAGTGTGCTCCAGTCTGGGAACAGGCTGAGGGCCCTCAAAAGCACTCTGTCCCTATAAACTTGCTGTGGATATCCCACAGGTTTTCAGGCAAGCCAGATATTGTCTTCCTCCTCCTTCAAGGCTAGTTCAAAGCTCTGTCAAGGAGTACCTCAAGCTTGTGAGCAAAAATGCTCTTCCCCCGTCAGAAAGGTGGATCCCATCTGACACCTGCGGGCTTGGTGCTGTGTAGGCCAGCCCAAAATTGTGGTGGGGACATCAGCCACAGAGCCCTGTATTAGTAGACTGGGCCCGTCTGTTTCTTTCAATGTTGATGCCCAAAACTGGAAGGAGAGAGGAAAAAATAACCTGTGCTCCTGATTCCCTTGCCAACTGTCCTAACACTCTGAAGACTCTTTTCACTGCCCTTGGACTTCTTTGCCACCCAGATGAAGGAGTACTAACAGCTAACAGTCTGAGGGCTGTGCCTGTCTGGGAATTTCGTTAGTGGCATCCTTAACCTGGGCCCCAGGGAGGTAGCAAGTGAAAGTATCTAGGTCTTTTGGCTGGGATGGGATGTCAACTTCAAACCAATTTGTGCAGTCAAAGATGGTGTGAAAATGTGTTTTGCACTGTTTATACTGAAGTTTAGCACTTGGAAAAGGCTTGATACTGCCAACCTTTGCCAATCACAGAATCTATTTGAAGGAGACAGCCTTTATTAACCTTGAGCTTTGAGAACCCTTCTGTAATCTTTTGGCATTGGGTTGGCATTGCTGTTGCTGTAGTTTGCAAGCACTCTGAACTATATTGAAACGCTGAGGGCTCATGTGCCCCTTGTAGCCTTAGTGACTTCAATAAGATGTTCTCCACGCTGTATTTGTATTTGTCATGTGTCCCTCTTATACATGAACCAGGAGAACCAGGTGAACCAGGAGTGTGGCATGATGGAGGAAGGTATTTATCCCTCTAATATGGAGAATAACCTGCTTCATGCCTTTGTTGTATAAAACCAGTTAGAAGAAAAGACTTCTGGTTTAGGGGAATTGTGTGATTTATAGTTGCAGCTGTTTACTTTTTCTTTGTGTAAGCTCTTATGACATGCACTATAAAAAACAAGGGGAAAGTCAATTTTTGCTGGCGAGTGCTTGGAACGGGACTGTGTGTGTGGAAGGAGCAATTACTAGCATCTGTATGGGCATTGCCAAAGTTTTCTAAGACGTTAAGAATTTCCAGTCATTTCCATCTAGGATAAAAAAGTAGTAAGGGTGGATGAGACTGAAATAGAATTGTTACTCCTGACTACCGAAACACTACTTAAGGACGTGGCCAAGGCTGCACAGACATCAGAGGGGCAGGAGTCCTTTCCTTCTCTGTAGTTTTCAGTGTTTACACGCTGCCTCACAATAAATGTTGGCAGGACTGCAGTTTTTGACAGTGCTACCAGCGACATGTTTTATTTTTTCATTACAAGTGTGAATATTGCCATTAAATATATAGTGACTGAAGACCTTCTTGATGTGGAGAAAGGTTTATCTCTCTTCTTCCTGAATGACATACACTTATCTTTTAATTTCGCTACAGTGTATCACAAACTATGTTTTATTGGTACAGGTGTGCTGATCAATCCAGATCAATCCGTGGCAAGCTTTGTCCTCCTCATTACTTGTCTTCCACATTACTTACCTGTTACTCAGTAATTGGCTTAGTCATGACTTTTGCCAGCAGTGACTTTAGATATCTCCAAACCACTGATACAGATTCTGCAATAAAACTGCCACTACTTTGCATAGAAATGTGTATCTGTGCTCTCTCTCCAAGATGTTTATTTTCCATCTTTCCAAAGGAAGAACCTAAGAAGCTTTAAAATGGGAAAAAACAATCCTAATAATCCTATCCCTAAATTAATTTTTCCAGGAGATGATTCTGAAAACATCAAAAGGAAGCAGGAAAGCTTCATGCTGTAGCTTAGAATTCTTCGCAAGGGATGACACCTTTAAGCTGGTACATTAGGAAAAAGAGAAAACCAAATGCACTCTTTTTCTTCTCTGTAAAAGAGTTTGATCTCTGAGATAAAGTACAAGAAGGCCAATTCCAGTCCAGTCCTCAGGAGGCTCTCACAGAACATTTTCCAATCTCTGTGAGATGGAGAGAAAGAAAAAAAAAGAAGTGTGAAACAAATACTAAAAAAATGGAAAGAAAATTATTTTCTAGGTTGATATCTTCTGAAATAATACTTAGCAAAGTTATACTTAGCAATATTAACACCTACAGTTTGGTAATTTCATTTGTTAATCTTGTTAACATTATATTTTCTTTCTATTTCAGTTAATTAAGAAGACAGATATGACCTGACAATGGTCTCCATGGTGCTTGTAATCACACTTTGCTAAACCCTAATACACTGCTGTTTGTTATCACATTTTCTTAGGTTTCCCGTTGTTTTTGAAGACATTTGTCTCGACTGAATAAGAGCTGATAGGAGATAACATGCCAAATAAGATTGTGTGAGTTTTTGCTTTGAAAGCAACAGTAGTGAGAAAGGCATCATTAGGTAAGATTGCTGGGCAAGGGTTTCAGATAAGTACTTAACTGACAAAATACAGGCTGATGAGAACTAAGCTGACTGCAAATGTATAGAAAAAGCCAGAGCTGTCATATCTTTCAAAGAGTGAGTGAAATCATTGCACTGATCTTTTATTCTTTAATCCAACATAGTAAGAAGTGGCTTTCCAGTTTGGGTCCTGATGTATTTGCTTGCGTCACTGTTTATAAAAAAAATCAAGCAAAAAGTAAGAGAAAAGATCTCACTGTTAACCCTCACATCCTTGCAGTGTTTCCTTGACTGATTGCAAAGTGCTTTCCAAACACTAATTAATCATGTTATTAGGACACCACATATACTGATATTCTGTTGGTTTTCAGTGCCAAGTATCTTTGCAGCCAAGAGACAAGCAGAAGTTAATGAATGGAGGAGATGATATACAGGACTAATTCAACTGGTAAAACGTTGAGCAAGGAGAAAAATGAGATCCTCTAAGTAGAGCTAAAAAGAAAGAGACAAATGAATGATTTTAGTCTATGTCAAAAAGATTCCAGGTAGCATTATGGCTAAAGTATTTTTATTAAAAAATAAACAGGTTCCCACCTGAAACAAAATTAAACTTCAGTGAACTAGTCAAAGGAGAGAAAAACTCACTATTAGTGGTGTGGAAATTACCAGTGTAAAATTTCTTAAGCTACATGCAAAAGGCAATTTAACAGGGTGGCCTTGACTCTTTTTGCATATCTGAGATGTCCTGCAAACTCACAAAATTATTGAGCCATAGTAAAATCTGGGCTGGAAAGGGCCTCTGTAGGTCCTCTTGTCTAATCCCTCACTCAAAGCACATCCAGTTACAGCGTGTTGTCCAGGGCTGTGTCTAGATGAGTTTTGAATAGCTCTAAAAATGGAGATGCCAATACCTGTATCAATATTTTGCTGTCCTCATAGTGAAAAGGTGTTTCCTAAAATCTGTTTGGAATTCCTGTTTTTGCAGTTTGTGTCTGTTGCCTCTCATCCAATTCCTCTACACCTCTGGGAAGAGTTTGTCTTCTCTGCATCATACCATAATGTAGTTATGTCCAACAATGAGATTACTCCAACCTCTCTCTTCCTCAGGCTGAACAAGCCCAACTCCATCTCCTAATCCTCATATATCCATGTTCTTCTTCTGGATATCTGCTTTCTCAGATGACTATAGCATAACTTGAACTCCTGAATTAGGTGTCTAAACACCAACAGAACGAGTCTGTGTTAGCCAAAGAGAGGACAAAGTCGGAGGTCTTTAACATAATTTGAGACTTGTGATCAAAAACTGTTTCAGAAGCCCCAAGGTAAAAGAACGAATGACTGACCCAGAAGAATTCTGTGTTTCATGGTGATGACAGAAGAAACTCTGGGCAAGCTGAAGGGACTCATCCAAATCAAGCTTGTCTGGCAGTGAAGGCTTTTGCCTACTTAGCAGAATACCCCACTCTTGGATCATTTTGTTGGATTCGGATGGTTAAGGCAGTCACTAGTGAAATGGGTAACTCTGAAACAGGAGTTCTAGCAAAAAGACTGTGTTAAGAGCATTAGGAGCTCATGACTCTTGGACAGCTGTTGCTTTTGTCTGTAGAAAGATGTTGTACCCAGAAGACTGAAGAATCAAAGAGAATTAAACTCAAACAACTTCTGAAAAAGCTGAATTATAAATGTGTAATGGGAAACATGGCTTAGGAAAACAATTCACAGTCATTCCTTCTGAACTTGGTAACTTTCTCACAAATAGGAAACAGACTGCAGAACAGAAACCACTGTCTTACTGACATCTGCTCTGACAAATGGCTGTGTACACTTCTTCCCATTATGTCACCAAAAGGTCAGACTGATCTTATGGAGGAAGGATTTTAAGAAGAGGAAATGATCACTGTCCAAAATACCCCATGGTCATTGCAACATAGATATGATGAGAGAATAAGAAGCTGGTGATCAGCCTAGGGGTGAGGTAATGGAGTTAGGCAATAGCCAGATTATGCAGCATATTTTTTTTTTCAAGTGTCAACTAATACAGTCCAACATGATTTTTCCCTCACCACCTTTCTGTCCCTAGAAAATGACTCATGTGATGCATCAAGTGATGAGACACTGGGAATATGACACCAAGAACAGATTTGCCTGTGACTCTGAAAAGCTTCTCAGAGCTCTGCAGAGGGAACCTAGCTTCAGGCATGTAGCCAGCGATCAGTAAAAATGGCATTGTGTGTGTTGTTCTGATGGAGATACCTGGTACAAATTAAAATGGGTCCTCTCAACAGCAATTTATCCCATTTAAACTAAAGAGGGATTATTAGTTCGTTAAACTGTACAGGTTTCTGGGGACTGAGGTGTTTTGAAGCCCACAATGAACTGAATTTAAAACTTTCTCTCAAAGTAATGATTGACTAAAATTTTCAAGACCCGAGACTGAGTTCAGCTATACAGGAAAATTCCATACTGGACATTTGGGTCCAACATGATTAAAAGTGCGGTGTCCTTGCTCTTCCAAGAACTTCAGAGGAGCTCAGAAAAGCAACTAGTTTATGTACATTTTCACTTCTTAAAAAAGGTTAACTGAGTTCACTTTAACACATCATATCCTGTGCTTTTTCAATCACAACGAGCACTGACCATCCTTGTGCACAATGCTTTATCTGGGCTTGTGTGGGGACGGCGGAAGGAAGTAATAGGGAAAGAGATTCTCCTTTTTTTTTTGAAGTGGGTGAGATACAGCAAGGGTGATTTGAAAGGAGAAAATCTGGCACAAAGACAGAACTGCTTGTGCCTCCGTTCTCGATGGAGTTTTGAGTCATTCATGCAGTGCAGTAGCTAGGGAGCCTGAGTGACTCATACATTGCTAACTACGGAGAAAAAAATAAATTTTCTGAAACATTCAAGCATTACTCACATTTTCACTTAGTATCAGCTGATTCTAGTAGCCTTATTCCACCTTTTGGGATTTAGTACAATGGATTATATAAAAGACAGATTGGGCTCAAGCATCCTTTTAAATGATGTGCTAAATATGGCATCAGACGCCTTGCCTAGATTAGTAAGTGTTTTGAATGCTCCTCAGTCCAGCATGGAACTTATTATCTTTAACAGGGAAGAGCTGGAAAAATTGCAAAATTCGCATTAGAGTTGACTTCGAAAGCTCTTGATGACTGTCTTAACTTACATGTTGTGATTTTCACCCCAAAGGCTTCTCAAATGTTTGGCAACTGGTAAACAGAGCATATCCAGGGAGTTATTACCCACTGTTGAACTGGTACAACTTCTAGGGTGTTCGGAACCCAAAATCATGGAAACATAGGAAAAATTGGAGTCTTTTACAAGATAAACAAGCCCAACTCTTTCAGCCTCCCCTCATATGCCATGGACTAGTCACCTGGCCAGCTTGGTGGCCCTCCATGGGATTGCTCTACTATGCCCAAGTCTTTCAGTATGGCAGAGCCAAAATCAGACACATTTGGTCCAGATGTAGTCTCACAAGTGCTGAGTAAAGGGCAATGGCCTCTTCCCTTGACCTGTGGGCCATGCTTTTCTACCACAGCCCAGTGTTTGCTTGGTCTTTGCCATAAGGACCCACGCTGCTCAAGAGCATTTAGCAGTGACATGGCATGGGCCAGTGCAGGCACATCGTGTGGCTGTGCAATACAAAGATGGCCAGGAGATGCACATATGTTAGGAGATCTACATATGGCCACACTGTCCATAATTTCATCTACTTTGTGGAAGACTGTGTAGACTATTTGGTAGATCCCTGGAGTGAGACCGGAAGTTTGACATAAATAATTTCCTGATTTATTAGACAAAAATGAGTCATTTCAGTTTTAAAGAGAAGTGAAATGATGTAGACCCATTTTGCAAACAGTTTTGAGGTCTATGTAGAAGTGCTGTGTAAGAGCCAGACATCATTTTGCATAGATTTTTTTGTGAATGTTTGTGTGAGGTAGGTCGCTGCTACAAAATTCAGTCCCAAAGTAAATTTCCAAATTTGTACTGCATTATTCTAGGAACTTTAATATAACATTCTGGCCAGGAGTTTAGTATGAATCAAAAGAAAACTGGATGTTTTTCTGGACAATAGAAACACCCAGTTTGATTAACAGCCTGATGAACAGGAGAAAAAAAAAATCTGTTAGAGTATTTCCTCAATGGTCTGATTCAGTTTTGTGCTTCTTCCTCTGAAGTCCCTGATAGCCCTTCTCAGGGCCAAGACATTGACATCAGACTGGGAAGGTCCAAGATTTCCAGTGCTGAGAGACTGAAATATTTCACCAGAGACCACTGACAGCCTTCACTTGTGGTTGAAACTGGTCTCATGTACCATGGGTTGCCCAGATAAGAAACATGTGGACAGACTGATGTTGGTGCAGTGTTGTGCTCCCCTTGGCATGCTTTTCCTAGCCTTGCTGCCCATGGAGCTATCACTTTTGTAGATCTCTGAAGTCTTACCTTAACCATAATGGAGGCTTGGGTTTGAGACTGAAGTCCCTGGTACCATGAGTCGTCAAGGTCAGGAAGTTGTGGATGGAGTAATGCTGGTGCAGTGACATGCTCTCCTTGACATGCCTTTTTCAGCCCTGGTCTGTGGAGCTTGTAGGGCATGTTGGTTCTCTGAACCCAAACCCTAACTCTTTTAACCCTAATGGCAGCTTTGTACTGAGGCTGAGGTCTCTGCACCATGGGTAGCCCAGATAAGAAATACGTGGAAGGATCAAAACTGGTGCAGCGCTGCACTCTACTTGGCATGCATGTTCCAAGTGCCTCCCCATGACCCCCTCCTCTACTCAACAATACACAACAGCATTTTCCTGCAGTTGAATGAGGAAGAACCAGAGGTTTTGAGATGCTGAAGCCCAGAAAAACATGGATTTATATCTTCTGATTGCCTAGCAGAACACATAAGGAAATATGGGCATGGATGTGGACACAGCAAGCTCAGTCTGGCTCTGTAGTGTACTAAGTTAAGTCAGATGGCAATCACCAAGGCTAACACTACAACTAAGCCCAATTCCAACTCTGGATGCATTTGCTTAGGTGCCTTTCCTTTTCCTGATAGATAGATAGATAGATAGATAGATAGATAGATAGATAGATAGATACATACATACATACATACATACATACAGTTTTTTGAATTTAATTAATAATTTCTAATGGATTGGATTCCTTTTAAAGTCTGGCCAACATTTGTTGAAGCCAACAGGTTTCTATGGGGTAAAATAGTGCTTCATCCTCAGTATGGGGATCTCCAGTGCTCAGGACAGCCACAGGGGAGGCATAGGCAACACCAGGGGTTAGTCAGGCATGTTCTGGAGTGTGCATATTTCAGCTAGAGACAGATGGTTGTTTGCTCACTAGAAATATGTAGGTTAATTCCATAGAGGAATGCATGTATCTTTACCTGATTGCACTTCAGGGGAACTTTGAGTAGAACAACTTCAATGGGAATTGCGGGAAGCACTGGAAAGTCAGGTCACATTTCCTGTGGACCGAGGTGTAGTACTAGACAATGCAGTTTGAAACTGTTAGCTAAGAGGCAAGACAGTGCTATTGCAAAAAGGCTTAAAGGTTTTGTAAGGTAATTGTTGGGAAATGAATCATGAATAGGTCAAAAAATGTTATGTTACTACATAATGAGTAGTCCAACTGTGAATGCAGGATGCAGTGTTTTTCCCCTGTCTCAGAGCTAGAAGATCTTGAGACAAGGATATGAGTATAAAGTGCTCTCCTGACTAAAAGAAGCAAAGTGGATCAGGAGTCTCCACCTTGGGATACAGTCAGCTGAGGTTCTGCAGAGGTCTCTATGTCCCATTGAGGCCTATTGAACTTGGAATGCCAGAGAGAAGGGTGAAAGAAGTAAAGGTCATTTACTATTTCTCATGTTGTAAGAACCTGAGGGACTCCAGCCATCAGGAAGTTTTGTACAAAAGTACAAAAGAAAGTACTTTTTTCACAGAGTACCTATAAAATGATGGAACTGATTGCTGTACTAACTGTGAAGGTGGAAACCCTACAAAGCACTGAGCTGCTGTATCTCTGGCTTCATGTCCTGTGATAGCTACTGCTGTAGCAGAAGATGTCCTCACAACAAGACACAAAAATGACAGACTGAACAAATTACCTCTGACTACAATTGTTAAGAACGACATTGCAGGTACAATCTCCTGCTCAGAAAGTCCCTAATCCCTTGCAGTGGTTTGACACTGGCTGGATGACGGGTGTCCACCAAAGCTGCTCCATCACTTCCCTCCTCAGCTTGGCAGGGGAGAGAAAATACGATGAAAGGCTCATGGTCAAGACAAGGACAGGGAGAGATCATTTAACAATTACCATCATGGACAAAACAAATTCAGCTTGGGGAAATCAATTTAATTTATTGCCATTCAGATCACAGTAGGGTAATAAGAAACAAAACCAAATCTTAAAACAACTTACCCTCACCCATTCCTTGTTCCTGGGTTCAACTTCACTGCCAATTTTCTCCACTTCCTTCACCCCAGAGCTGAAGGGGGATGGGGAATGAGGACTGTGGTCAGTCATTACTCGTTTGTCTCTGCTGTTCCTTCTCAGGGGAGGACGCCTCATACCCTTCCCCTGCTCCGGAGTGGGTCCCTCCCACAGGAGACAGCCTTCCATGAACTTTTCCATTGTTAGAATTTCCCATGGGCTGCAGTTCTTCACAAACTGCTCCAGTGCGGGGAATCCTGCTGGTAATGGAACATAACAAAGGAAGGATCACAAGGAGTCAAGGCTCCTTAGGGCACTCTGGAGAGGGACAGCCTTGCAGGTGTTGTGGGACAGCCCAGCCACACACTTGTACTGGCCCTTGTCTCCCACTGCTTCTAAAGGGAGTTCATCTTTCTTTGCATGACACTGGGGAAAAAGTTATCTGCATCTGAGGGCATTCAATGCCCCATCCCACTCAGGTGACCAGTGTAGGTGCAGCCAGGGGTGTCTCCCCATGCAGGTCCCCGGCAGTGGTGAGCAGTAACAGAGACCAGGAGCAGTGGTGACAGGACCTGCACTGTGCTTACAGCCTCATTGCTTCTGCAGACCCACTCGATGGCAACAGCACAGGGGACACCTTGCTCATGACTTACCCTTCAGGCAGCTGTGCCCCACAGTGTGACCAGTCCATGTGCCCCAGCCACCTCAGCCACAACACGCTTCACCTCTTTATCCATAACCTCCATTTTCCTTCTGCCTCTGCCCAGCCTTATCCCACGGCTAAGCAGGGATAGACATAGCTGGGAAAGGAGCTGTGCAATGGTCCAGGCTTTGCTTTGTCAAATGTCACCATGCACATGTTGCGCAGGGCTGTGCAGTGGGGAAAGGAGGGCATCCTCTTGTTGCTCCCAACCTCTCTGTCACATTAAGCTTCTGCTTTAGAGTGAAAATGCTAGAGTACACTCTGCCATTTCCTATTATTCTGTGCATGACTTGGCACAATAAAGCCCTAAGTGGCAGGTCTCCAGGAGCTACTGTAACTCTCTGTATGCACCCTATATATTCTGGAGGAATCACTGGGGAATTAACACTGCTGTTTTCAGTTATTCATTATTCATTATTCATTATTTCCATGAATAATCATGGAAAAAATTTGCATTCATTCAACAGTGTATGTGAATGTTTAAATTATAAAACCCACTTTCATTTAATTAAGGGGGAAAAAAACCAACAAAAAAATATCATCATTCATGTTAGGTAGTCTGAGATCCTCAATTTGCTTTAAATGAAAAGGTCAATATCAGTTTAGGTTCAGTCTAGAAAGAGGAATAATTTGTTTGATCACTTGAGAAACAGGAGATCATGTTGCCCAGTAACTTGCTGTTATATTCCAGTGATACTGTCCTCACCCGAGGTTAACTAGAGTTGTAGAACTGACAAAGCACTGAGCTGCTCTATCTGGCTTCACGTCCTGTGATAGCTACTGCTGTAGCAGAAGATGTCCTCACAACAAGACACAAAAATATGCAGGAATAATAAAGAAAAACCTTTCTCTTGCACCTCTGTAAGTCCAGTTTACATATATGTGACTTGGCTGTATTTCTTATTTTAAAAATCCCCAAAAATGTAGGAATTCATAGTGGCCAATTATTTCTTGGAATCACAACATTTTGACCAAAGAAAGACCTTCAGGGGGTATTTGCATTTTTCTGTTCACAGAAGAATGGAATGTCATTGACATGGAGACTGTCTTCTCCTCTTGCCTGTACAGTGTAGGTCAGTCACATTTGCATCCTTCAACTGGACAATGCCTTAGTTAGAAGAAGATTCCAGATGTTAAGGTCTGTGGCAAAGTGACAGACGGGCAGCTCTGTGCCAGCCCATCTGCTCATGTGTCAGAGCTGTGGGACACCAGTGGGGATGGTACTGCAGGTGTGGATGGTGGTGGTGGACGATGGGGGTGCTAACAGAGGACCTTTCCTGAGCAGGATTTGCCCATCCACTCCCTTCTCGTTAGACATAAGTGCAATTGTAGGCTGCAGTTCGTCTCCTCCTAAGGTAACCCTTTAAATACATTTGGACCTATTCCACCACAGCAGCACTGTCTGACTCCCAGGGGAGCTGTGGGTGACCACCTCATGCCCTGTCTGCAAGCAAGGAGTCCAGGGAGTGTGCTCAGTCCTGCTTGGCATGTTGTGTGCCGCCAGCAGACAAAACATGCCCTGATTTGGGCAGCCTTTTCCCTGCATATGGCCTGGTCAGCTTGGCATTTACAGCTGCAGAGGGGCAGTGATGCCAATGCTGTGCCCTTGGTGGCAAAGCATCTCGTTGGCCTCTCTGAGAGCCCTTCACACCCAGGTGATAATTATCCGACACGTCACTGCAGCCTCTCCCCATCTCCTCCATGCTGTCATGCAAACAAAAGCCATTCTGTGAAAGGTGATGGTTTTCTCCCTAGGATCTGTGCTCGACTGCTGCCTCCACCCCACTGCCTGCTGCCAGTGTTTCCACTGCTCCCTGTGCTTATGCTGCTTGGACATGGAAACAAAGGAGTGGGTCTCTTGTTTCTAATGGGAACTCCTGGTTTCTGGGAAGCACGTAGGGTGCCCTTCATGATCAGAAGCAGTCATTGTAGCCTGGGGAGGGACTGCTGCTTTAGTCCTAGGCATTTTATTAACTAGAAGAGAATTTGTATGAAGACCTCAGACTGCAGGCAAATCTGGATTTGTATCCACTGCCAGGTATCCACTGTATCCACTGTAGTAGGTCCAGACTGTGGCTGATGTGTTCATGGGCTCAAGATGACCCTTCAGGCCTTCTCCTTCAAGGCACATCCTTTTCAGTATCCTCAGGTGACTGCTCCACCCTGAGAAGGTCCTCAACTAACACAGCACCTACTCGTCATACCTAAACACTGAGTCAGGAATCCTTTGTTCATACTTTTTCTTTTTAAATAATCCACCCTGAGTCCCACAGGCTTAGGATGTGAAGACTACTCTGGACTTTTCTAGTTCTTCTTATCCAAATACTGCAATTAGAATAAATCAATCCCTCTGCTCCTGCTCCTATGCTTTCTCTTTGCCATTTTCCTTTTCATAGTATTTCATCCATCCACAGTGCCTGATGTGTGCCTAGTGAGTTTTTCACAGCACAGACTATATTTAGTTTTTTGCATCACCTGCTAGAGAAGCTCCTTCAACCTGACCCTTTCCTCCACAGGCTGCTATGAAACAAACTGCTGTGAAGTGTAAGAGGAAAAGCACGGTCCAGCTGTGTAGGTGAACCAAAGGTGCCTTACTTGATCCACACCCAAATAAATACAGGTTGGTGAAGCTTGTGCATTCACTGCACAGTATGCATCTGACATGCAGTAGTAGCTATTTTCTGACAGCCTGCAGTTCCATCCTGGGGCTCTCTCCTCCAGGCAGCAATGTCAGGACTGCTACACAGCACTAACCTATGAGCCCTGTTGTTGCTGTGGATTTCAGGTGAGGTGGTGGCTGTTGTATGAAAAAGTGCCACTCAAGAAACCAAGCAGAGGCTGATAAGAAAAGACACTGGACAAGCTAGTACTTCCTAGCATATATGAAATATTTTCACGTTGTCTTTTCACTGCTATTTCACCCTCAGCCTCACTTTCTGTTTAAGACGTGTTGCAACAATCAAGGATTTTTGAACAGTACAAGGGTCTTTTTTCTTTTTCTAAGCCCAGCACCATCCAGAACAGTATCTCGCTGTACAGCAAAGCGTTTGTGAACTCTAGAAACAGCATCAGTACCGGGGATAATGAAAGGCTGAAAACCCCAAACTAATGTTTGTGAGACTGAGCTTCAGAAATGTGGGTGGTAGTCCAGCTTTGGCTTCCTGAATGCATTGTCTGAGAGGTGTTACAGAAACACAGAGGAACTTCATTCAGATACATGCAAACCAACAGGCCTCTTGCAGTCTCTCTTTCCCAAACACTCGTCTCAGCTCTTCTAAAGCTGCTCTTATTTTTCCTGACTTCATGTATTTCCTTTTAACTTAAAATTCATTAGGTGCAGTCTAAGTTCTTGTTTTAATGAGGTTGTCCAAGAAAGTAAGACAAATTCAGCTGGAAGCTAGGAGGATGTGTTCAGTGACCAGATGAATAAAGGGTAACTCAAGCTTTCCATTGAGTAGGTGGAATGAAAGAGCAAACCATCCTTGAGGATGGTGTGTGAAAGGAATAACACAATGAAGTTGCCTGAGATAGCCCAGGCATCCTTTTAGGCCTCATGATTCACATGACATTTGTGCCTTATTCTGAGCTTCTCAAATATCTGTCTCTTGCTGTTATTATTTTTAGCTTGGTTTGCTAGAGAAACAAGGCTGATGAGGCTGCCTATCTGG
The DNA here is from genome assembly GCA_013397815.1 of Aleadryas rufinucha. Classification (NCBI taxonomy): domain Eukaryota; kingdom Metazoa; phylum Chordata; class Aves; order Passeriformes; genus Aleadryas; species Aleadryas rufinucha. The sequence goes on from VZTH01005358.1 coordinate 108,670, forward strand.
CGGTCTATTGCTCCCACCTGTCCATTCTCCCCAAACCCCTGTGACCCTGTTTCATTCCAGTCGGATGGTGGGATGGACATCTCAGGGTGAATTATTCTACAGGTGCCATGACAATTGGCTGCTCCTCAGGGCAGGACGCAGCTCTTGCCGCAGGGTGAATCTAGGACAGGGTGAATCCAGCTGTTGATACTCTGTCTGTGATAGCACCTGGGTGGGTGCTTATTTATCAGGTCACTGGAGCACAGAACACTTGAAGCCTGAAACACATTATGCTGTCTCTTGCCTGTGGGATGATGTCCTAAAGGACACAGGGCAGCTGGGCTATTGGCATGCAAGGGCAAGGGGATGAAGGACACATTTCTCCAGATAAACAAGACTTCCCCGTGTCTGCAGCTCACTGAGCAACTCCTGCATCTGTAACCCCGGGTAACTAACGGGCAAAGGATTCAGCTCTCAGGATGCAGCTGATTCTGAGTGTTTGCATGCTGTTTTCTGCTTTGTGTGAACTGCTTCAGACATATATTTGATGTGACTCCTGAAGCTGTGCATGCCTTGTTTACACCACACACCTACTCAAGTGGGAGAGGAGCGTGAGGTCTCTTTGGGGAGCTTTACCATCCATGCAGGAGCACTGAGTGATCAGTCCCAACTCTGGATTTCCAGAGTTGTTGACTTGTCCACCTTTCACACAGCCAAGGTGGCATTTAAGCCCACAAACAGATGTTGTATTCTGGCAGAAATATAAATGCATGCTCAGGTTTGTCCAGTGGGGCTGCTCTGCGTCTAATGTTAACTGTGTGTCTTTGTAGGAATGAGACTGTTCTGTGCAACAGTCTCATGCCTCTGGAAGCTTTCAAGATTGTTTGTGTTTCCTCCTTTTACCAGACTTTTTACTTTTCATTCTTTCAAAGCTACATTTCTTTTTCTGCAGGGCATTTCCTTCCTTCTCAGGTTTTGCCTCATCTTTTTGCAGGTATGAAGGCTGTAATCCTACTCAGGTGCTCCCAGGATCCCCGTGTGACTGGCAGACAATGAAAGATCTTGTCTTTTCATTTTCATGCTTTTTTGCTTCAAAGTGACTCAACAGCCTCTGCAGATCCTCACCTTCCCTGCCAAAGGGAGCTCATCTCCTTTCCATGCCTTTTTAAACTTATTAAAATAAAGTCCATGTGTTTAACAAGGAAACAAGTGCAGGGTTATGTCCTGGCAAGGACATTAATGGCAAAGGCAGGATCTGTACAGGTAGCTGACAGAGAGAGACAGCTCTTTTTTTGTGCCCTGCTCCTTTTTTGCCACTTCCATTAGGATCCTGCTCTGTAAATGTCACGTTTAGTGTTTTGATGCCCAAGTTTCAACTTCAACCACGTGATCTGCTTGTCCATAAGCAAAAGACTTGCCTTGTTTTAAAATACAAATTACAGCAATGAATTCACCCTTGGCTAAAATGTGTGTTTATTCCTATACTGAGAACTCTGCTCCTGCAGAGAGGAAATCATTACACACGTCAATGCCCCCAAAAGGCAGGGGGGGGCTGAAGAGGAAGTAGCACAAACATCAGAGAAAAAGCCTAATGTGGTTGTTACGAATAAAATATCCAGCCCAGCTTTAATCATGGAACAGAATGGCTCCAAATGGCATTGGAGGCCTGGTTTATGAGGCATAGGGCTGATACTTCCTCCTCCTGCCATGAGAGTTTTATTTTAGGTGATAAAAATGAGGAAAAACCACTGAAAAGTCAGGTGAAAGTGAAAGGATGATTTGCAGCACCAGTGTCAGTTCGCATCTGTGCGGCGTGCTGCAGAAAAGCAGTTTCACCGCAGCCTGACCTCGCTAAAGCTCCATTCCCAAACGAGGGCTTTGCTGGCAGTCAGAAAGGAGCTGCTTGCAGGGGGCTGGAGAGCCTACTGTGCTGAGGCATGGGCAGGCAGGGGCTGGCTGGGGATTCTGCTGCTGCCTCCTACTTTGGTGATCCCTGCGTAAAGACGGGGCAGTTATCAGAACGCACCGCCCTGCAATACAGCTGAGGATTCCCCGTTGCTGGGGACATCTTCAGCAGTTTCCTTCCTGGCACTGCTGGAGGACACATAGCCACCGCATGAGGCATCCGTGGGTCACAGAAGTCTCCTCCTTTACATGAAAGGCTGATGAGGAGTGTGCAAGTTGTCAGGGAGCAGACTGATACAGATGACTCCACTCATGTATGGACACTGAGTGTGCCCTCTCCCACCTTTGGTTCCTCCTAGTTTCCAGGCTCCCTGGCTGGTGCAGTGCCTCCAGGCTTCCTTGAGTAGGCTGATGGCTTTGGTGGTGGGCTTGGGAGGAGCAGGGCAGGGTCTGACAGAAATTACTGGGCTCTTGCAAGGACTGTGTGTGCTACTGCAATGACACCAGATATGAATTTTTTGTCCAGTGCAGGATTCTCAGGTTAATGAAAACTGATTTGGACATTATAGCTGACATAAGGGATACTGAGCCCTCTCTTCCCTTTCCAAGGGTCATTTTTATTTCACTGGGGATGGTTTTAAAAATACCTTAGAGCTATCTTTTCTGCACACAAGCCTTTGTGCACCAGCACTAAGTAGCATTTATGCCCTACATCACAGCAGTGCTGTTTGGGGTGTCTCTTCCCAAAAGCAACCACATCTGGGTGGTGGTAAAGGCTTGGGGCACCTCCAAACATCTAATTCACCACTTACATTCCTCAAAGGACAACCAAGGGGGAGCCATCCCTTTCTGGTTTTTCTTCCAAATAAGCATTTGTTCTATGGTAATCTGTGTTATTGTACATGAAACTGTAACCAGCTTTGATAAATGACTTTAGTAATCCAGCTCTTGTTTTGTTTTATAGTTTAATGTAGCAACTATTAATTACCTTTTCTACAAAAAGAGTTTTCCCCCTAATTGTTTAATAGCATGAAGGACAAACACTTTTATGTTTCCAGTGCATTATTTGGTAGGTTTCTTGTGAGCATGTTTTTCCTCAGAGTCACTACTGGGTTGTGGTGAGATATTATAGGACTGGGGCAGAGCCCCGGGCCAGCAGCAGCCAAATAGCAATGTCCTTCAGTGTTCACTTGACATCACTGACTGGCCCTGAGTCCTTTCTTATCAACAGAGAGAGCTGCAGCAACACTGAACTCTATCTGAAATCAAAACCTGGAGGTGAAATAAAAGCCAGAACTGCTGACCTCTCTGTAGCACCATTAACTTACTTGGTTTCCATCAGTAAAGCTCTGCTACAGTTTTCACTAGTCAGAGGAAATCTATTGCTGTTTTGTTCTTTTTGCTGTCCTCAGGTCAAGAAGAGTCAAATACAGGTTTTGAATGGAGTTGAAAGCCCATAAGGATTTTGCACCTTTGCTTTGGCTATCTGATCCTATCCAGGTGCTGCCTTTGGGAAGACATCTCTGTCTTTCTCTTGGACAGTCTCTAGGGGCTCTTGTTGAACTCCAGTGTCTGATTCCTGCATGATTCCGCATGTAGGCCATTTTGGTAGCAAGGGGAAAGGCAGGAAGATTTTCTTTGGAGCATACCACACAATTCACTGGCATTAGCTGTGTACCTTCACCAGCTCTGGCTGGAGCAGCATCCCCAGATCCCATTAGTTCATGAAGTCAGCAGCAATGGCATGCTTCCCCCTACAGATGAAAGAACTTTAGCTCAATCCATGCTTGCCTGGTCCCAGACCTTGCATCCAGCTGCTGGCTGGAAGGGCACAGTTTCAGCTGTTAGTTCAAACATGCCCAGTTGTGCTAGCAATTTTCCTCATGGATTTTGCACATCCACAAATGCTATAGCCTATTTGGATGAACACATCACCCATGGCTGTCCCCTCTCTGGTTTAATATCCATCACTTGTGTTGGCAATAGCAATAATGGCACCTGGTCAAAATGCCTCTGAATTTCTCAATCAGCTCTGGTCGACCTCAGATCAAGGGTGGAGGAACCCAGTGATCCACAGACAGCTTTACCACTGATCATTTTCCTGGACCAATAGTGCCACTAAATACTATGAATCTGTGCAAAGGCTTGGATTTATTGAAGGTACTTAATACTGAGAGGCCTGAAAAGTATTAGTGAGAATTGAGCATCTCTGGCAGCAAGAAAACTTGTAATCATGTGTCTAAATCTGAATCTTGGCAACTGCGGAGATGGGGCCCCCTTTCACCACACCTCCCCTGCCATAGGGGAAAGCAGAGCACCAGCAGGGCTCTCTGCCACCCTGCAGTGACCACAGGGATGGTGCTGCAGCACAGGCAGGGACCTCTGGCTCTCCCATAGGTGTTGTTGCAAAGAACTCATTAATAGTCACCTCACTGTGAGTATTGCACCTTGTGAGACTTTGTACAGGTCATCAGCCCACTTGCATTCTGCTCTCAGCCTCCCCTGCTCAGTATTTTGCCTAGCTGTCAAGCTGGGGGTTAATACCTCTCAAATTAGCTGTAAAAATTCATATGAACATTAAGTTCTTAAAACATCCTGTTCTAGTATTTCCTTTGTTTACACTCAAATCCATTTCTGGCCTTATTTCAGATATCAATTGTTGCATGTATAGCATCCTTCTTCTTCAGCTTAATATGCAGGGAAATCCTGTCCCATCCCATCAAGGTTTCTTGTATTTGCACTGTCTTTTTTCTGTGGCAAGTTTGTGCCTGGATTACTGAAATGATTCCTTACGATTTCCAACACAGGGAGATGAAATTGGTGCATAGGTTCAGGACCCTGTTTCCCAACCTCTTGCCCTTCTGTAGGGCGACCTTCTCTCGTACATGTCCAAGTTACCAAAGCAACTCCCAGGGATGACAATTCCCTCCACTTGACATTGAGTATTTGTTGAAGCCTTTCTTAACAACATGGAGAGAAATCTCGCTCCTGTCTGGTTTGGTGTGAAAAGAGAAGTGCTGCCACAAGAGAGGGGGCTGCATTTTTGAGTGAAGGGAGCCAGCACCCACCACAGGCAGTGTGCTCTGCTAGACTGAGCAGGGGCAGGGATATGCCCTTCTGCTCTCCTGGCTCAGGGAGTACCTTGTCCTTTTCCCTTGGGGAGCTGCTTTTCAAGTAATTGGTCTGTAAAATAGGGATAAACCCACCTCTCATAGCCATTCCCAAAAGATCCAGTAATGTTTTCTCTAGTATTTTCAATATGTGGTAATCCCTGGGGATACTTCAGGGCCTTGCTTATGGTATCAAAGCCCAGCTCTCCCAGTAAGACCTTAGTCTCTGACTTGGTGTGACTCTCTGTGACTCAGCTCTGAAATAGTGTTTTTCCACTGATAGCTTTGATAAATATAACCTTAAACTGGGCTACATTACAGATGAGAACCCAAGAACATTTTTAATCTCCTGTTATTTACTTGCAACACCATGAATCACAGCATTGCACAGTGTACATTATATTCTCTGATGATACAATTGCAGAGCTCTCTGTATACCGTGCTTTCTTAATTCATTGTATTCAACATTCACCTTTTAGCAAGGCATGCTCTAATTCTCAAATTCATATTATTCTATTCAAGACTAAACATGGGAATTGAAAACAAGACTCTAGATATCACAGGCACATCACACTGGGTGTGTGTTTGCTGTGTTTGCCAGCCTCACACTGTAGCCTTTGCTCTCTTCCCACACATGAGCAGCACTGGGTACTTACAGGGTAGGTGGAGCTGTACTTTAGAATGTGTGACTGGAGCTTGTTCTCAGCCTCATCACCTGTGTGTGTTTTCATGATGAAAAATACCTCTGTGGTTGTTGTCAGTTGTGTGTTCTTGATGGGAGAGGTCTCAAAGATATGTGCTGGCAGTGCTGGGCAAGGGGGGAGTCTGGGCACCTCACTGGGGCCCTTAGCTCCCTCCTTGAAGACAGATACATAAAAACTTGTGAGGAGTACTAAAAGAAACGTTTTCCCACAGTGCTGCCACACATTGTGTCCCCTAAGGTCAATCAGGGAAGTGAAGTTCAGGGTCTTCACAGACTCAGGGGCCTGGAACTGTGGATGTGCAGGGCAGGGAGAAGCCTCTTATCTGATCTCCAGGCATGGCACAGACTCCATCAGGATAAGCAGGGCTCATGCCCAGATGGACAAGCTCCCATCCCTCCCCAAGAATTGCTGCTCTCACACCATTACAACTGACCTGCATGCTGGTTCTGTGTTCATCCAGCACCTTCACCTTCTCCCCTACCATTATTTCCAGGTCAGTCCCAGCTCATATTTCTACTATGAAATATTGCCAGAAAGGAGAAAGAGAGCAGCCTTTCCAGGTCCAGGCTGTACAGTTCCTCATCTGAGGCAAGTTCAAGAAAAGCTGAAAATGCTTGTTGAGGCTCAGTGTCAGATTTGAAAGGCTGCTGGTTACTGAGCTGCAGTGGATCTGCCTGGACAAATGCCCTTGAAATTGCAAGCAGCAGCATCTCCAGAGCCTCCTCCAAGTGTGCAAGTTGGAGGGGCCATCTGAGTCTGTGTTGAAGAGTAGCTGATCTGGGAGACTGCCTGCAAATTCCAGGGAAATGGCATTTGCTGTGGTAACCTTTGCTGAATCAAGCATTGATGCTTAAGCAGCACTCCAACACCCAGGCCTTTTACCCCAAGCTTTCTTAAAATTGTAAATTAATGGTTGGACTCTATGATACTAAAGGTCTTTTCTATCTTAAATGATTCCATGATTCATTATCTGCTGGGATCCCAGCTCTGCCTTAGCTCTCCCTTGGAGGTTACAAATACAAAGATTTGTAATAATATAATAATTAATTAATAATAATAACATAATCTAATTCTCTCTGTGCCTCCAAACTTCGCAGAGAAGATGCCAGTAATTTTCCAGATTTGTCCCCTCGCTCCACAGTTTAGCCAACACCAGCTGCTGCCATGTCACTGAGGGGCCACAGTCACCACAAAGGTGAGTAAACAAAATGCATGCAATCAGCAATTTGCCTTATGGGTGCTTTCCCATCAAGGACCACATCCTACAAAGCCTTGGATTTTCTTTTGTTTCCTTCCCTTCTCCCACATCTGATTTTCATACTTATGAACATGCAAATGCTACAGGGAAATTTAGGAAATCTGTTACTAAGGCAACTGATTAGGTGATGATGCAATTACCTTGTTATTTGAAAGTCAGGGTGCTGCGTGTTGCAATAAGCTCCAACCAAAGGGGAGAATAAAAGTTTTCACAGTACTTTTCCTCTCAGAGACAGCATGGCCCTAAAAATTACTTGCCTTGAGAATACACCAAGAATACCATAAGTCAGCAAAATCTGGCTGCCTTTATTGTAACAGGAGCCAAGGCAAAACCTCCTCCTTTCTCCAGTGACAACAAGATTGAGGAGAGGGTAACACATTCAGGAGATGTAAAGAACTTCATGGGAAAAAGCACTCATGTGACATGAGCAATTAACAAGACATCCACCTATAATTACATTTAATTATGAAGAAAAGAAATCATAGCAGCAAAGATTCAGGTCTTTGAACACAAATGTTGTACCTAAATGCAATTATACAGATGACATTGGACTCCAGCACCTCAATGCCTTGCTTGCAATGGGCAGCCCAGAACTGAACACAGGATTTGAGGTGTGGCCTCACCGGTGCTGAGTACAGAGGGACAATCACTGCCCTGGTCCTGCTGGCCACACTATTGCTGATACAGGCCAGGATTGGCCTTCTTGGCCACCTGGGCACACTCTGGTTCGTGTTCAGCTGCTGTCAACGAGCACCCCCAGGTCCTTTCCTGCTGAGCAGCTTTCCAGCCACTCTGCCCCCAGCCTGTAGTGCTGCAGGGGTTGTTGTGACCTAAGTACAGGACCTGGCACTTTTCCACGTTGAATGTCACACAACTGGCCTCAGCCTATGGATCCAGCAATGCAGTGGAGCCTGGCCTGGTTCTGCTGTTGCAGACCCTGCCTTTCCCTGGTTTGACCTCCTGTGGCCCTACCACAGGCTTCTCTTCTGTATTTTCCTTCCCCCTTCCTGATGTCTCCATGCATGCTGCCTCCCACCCTTCCACACAGTCTTGGGCCCATGCAGCACACCTTTCACTTGGCTGATGCCCAAAGGTTCTGTCTCTGCATCAGACCCTTGCCTGGGGAAGGAAGGGCCAGGAGCCAGCACAGATGACAGGGACCTGGTCAGCCTGCAGTGAGCACGGTATCTCCTTCCTTTTCCTCCATGCCTATCCTCAGTACATTCAGTCTCCTCACTGCCTGAGACACCAGGATTTTCAGTCCAAGTACCTGCTGCCCATGCTTCCATTTCTCACTGGACGAGTCACCTCAGGTCTGCTGCTTGCTTTGGGACCCTACTCAGCGCAATGACGCATGCAACTTGGCTGCCTCTGCTAACTCCCACTGTGAGTTTCCATGTTTCTCGGCACAGATCTGGCTCCTTCCTACATGCCAGGAGTCACATTCTGGGCTTTGTTTTTTACCTCTGTTTTCAATGTTTTTCTTAATGAGCTCTCGCACTGCTCATTTGCTCACAGACAAGCCACAATTGTTATTTCTGGGGACCAAGAAAAGGTGCTGGAAGAATCAATAAAAGTCAGCAGATACAGATCTGAAGTGGTAGGTGCTGTCAAGAGATGCCAGCTGTGGCTGTTGGGACTTCCTGAGGGCTGCTGGGGTAGCCAGGGGCAGGGAATCTATGCCATTGGAGAGTGCATGCTAAAGGAACAAGGATGGGAGAGAAAGCAAGCCTGCTGCTTTTGGTCCAAGATACCAGGAGCCTTGTAAAGGAGCAGGAGATGTTGACCTGCTGTTCTGGACTCAACATCACCTCTTTAGCCCACATTACTGCCCTTCTGCAGCCGCACAAGTCATTTGCAGTCATTGTTTTGAATAATTTCAAAAGCAAAATCCAACTTGAGTCAGGGCTTGCACAGTAAGTCTGGTATCACACAGCACCCCATGGGTCCTGAGATGTGTGCAGGGCAGCACTCAGGCTAGAAAACACAGGCATTGTGTGCTCTGCTTGGAGGTGGTGGTGGTGTCCAAAAACATTGTGGAGAAATACCTTCTGAGGGACCAGGCTGGAAGAGGTGCAGAAGACCTGCTTGCCCTGCTTTGCTGCCCAGCAGCTTCCCACAGCCAGACCAGAGTTCAGAGGATGCCACAGCAGTGACTGCACCATAGATCTCCACGTGTCAACTTTATCACTCAGTGCACTTCTCCCGGCTCCTCTTCCTTGATCACATCATCCTGGTCACCTCTTGTCTTCCAGGTGTGGTGCTGAGAGGGTGCCAGAGCTGCCACCACCCACAGGCCACACAAAACTGGCCCGTTGCTTCTGTAGGATGTTAATCTTGGAAGTGGTGTCATGGTCCAGGATAAGCTGCTTTTCCCAAGGACAGTGGCTGACCTGAGAATACAAAACATACTGTTCCTCCCTCTCTGTTGTGAAAGTGCCCCACAAAACTGCCGCAAAAGCATAGGACAGAACTCAAGAGAGATGCACACAGCCTTCAGTCTTAGGCAATGTGCCATGGCTTATGCCAGCAGAGGAGAGCAACTGCATGATCTTCTATCAACCATTTGAACTGGAGCCTGCATTTGGCTAAATCCACCATCTCCGGAATTTAGTTTGCCATTGAGTCTTCTTCTTACAGTGGAAAGGCAAAGCCTCTGGTGGGAATCCCCTTGCATGCAGACTCCTTGCATGATGCAGTAGGCACCTGATTTGGGGATGCTCCCTGTCCCCATCCCTGGTTCAGGGCTGGCACTGGCCCCTGCCATGTGTGTGTGTATGCAGCTCTGTGCTTCCTGCAGTGATTTCCCAGTGGGCCAGGGAGGAAAAATGAAAAGGAAAACGAAATTGCAAAACCACATCTGCTCTGTGGGAAGTGCTCAGGTAGTATGAATTGCAACAGAGATGAGGCAACCCCCTACCACTTTCTAAATAGAGCCAGCAAGCATATGCAGCACTAGTAAAACTAAAATGATCATCACCTTCCCCTTGAAGAATTCATACACTTCTGAATTTATTTTCCTGATTGCTGTACACTCTGCTCTTCCTTTCCTTTTCTTTTTTTTTTCTTCTTTTTTTTTGTAAGTACAGTATCTTATACCACTCTTCTACAGTTTTACAAGAGATGGCAACTTGACCACAGCTAGTCAGTGTGTGGATGCTGAAATCCAATACAGCAGGCAGGGCCACAGCAAGGTCCCATGGAGAGAAGCACTTGATGAAAAGTCAGTGAAAAGTGAAAAGGTAGTGAAAAAGTGGTTGGGGAAGGAACAAGGGTACCGGCAGGAAGTGGTCCCATGTAGCCTTCTTTCTGTTTGTTTCTGTCTGGGCAGGCCCTGGGCTTCCAAATGAGGCATTCAGATATGATGGCCTTAACAACTTTGCTTCTCAAAATATCCACACCTGTAACCCCCACCTTGCCTAGGATTTACTTGCACAGTGTTTCTGAAATGGCTTTCCTCTGGTGACATCCTTGTTGAATAATATGGACTATGCAATACATGAGGTGAGAGCAGCTGAGTCACGTCTTTCCTCTGTGCTCCCCAAAGTGGGAAGCTGGTCAGGCCTAGAGGCAAAAGCAAGGTTTGCTTTTAGCTACCTGAAACAAGCTTTTTGTCTTCACTCATTGCCTGTGGTGTTTTACTGAGTGCTCTGTGTCACAGCAAAGAGGGTGCAAGGCCATGACCTTGCCAAAATGTTTCCCACCTGCTGTCCTGGGAGTCCGAACAGCAGCGAGAGGGGCTCACTGGAGTGCTCCAGATGTGCACATCTGCTGGGGGCCTTATGGGCAGTTGGAACAGCCACTGAGACTCCCAGTCCCCAAGTGTTTCAGCCACCACATCTTGGCAATGACGGGGAGCACCCCAACCCTTGAACCATAGGCCCCCAGCACAGCTTGGAGGACCACTTCTACCTATAGACAACAGGAAAAGCCAGGCACAAAACCAGTTTAATTCAAGTCTACAAAAGGGTGATGTCAGGATGTCATGATGTCAGGAATTTCCTCCCTTTCTCAGTCCAGCTCAGAGCTCCTGCCCTCACATAACCCTCCTCTGCAAGTTGCTCCCTCAGCCTTTAGCTACAGTGAAGAGTCTGCTCCTGAAGCCACTGTTTTTCCTTCCTAGAGGCAAACATGGCTTGATCTTTTTGCATGCTTTCTGGGAAATATTGGCTTTGGTTTAGCTCAGAAGGGCTCTGTGGTGCCTTGGCAGAGCACCCCAAAGAGATGGAGATGCCCAGAGCGACCAATTAGGTTTTCTGCCTTTATGTATTTATTTTCCTGATTGTAATATACTTTTATGGCCAAAAAGATTTTGATACTTCAGATAGAAGTCATTCTTTGTTTGTATTGTAATATTTTATATTAATGGCAATAATAAAGGGTTAAATATGATGGTCTGTCTGCTTTCAACTTTTTATGCTTCTCAAACAATTTCTGTAACAAATTCCTTACGTACATGGGGCCATGTTGAAGCTCACTCTGAAGGGCTCTGCAAAACTGTACAGTTATAGGATATTTGATGTGCATTTTTATACTGCTTGGGATCAGTTCAGATCTGAACTGAAGGTGATTAATAGAAATTCACTGTCACTGAAATATTTTCCAGTGCTGAGCCCTTTACAAACCCTTCAGCCCACCTCTGTCTCTTCTATCATTTCATTTGTTCCTCTGTTCTTTAATCCAGGAGTTGATATTTTCACTGGCCTTTTGCAACAGAGTGTTGTACAATATCACGACTGCTTTCTGTGAGAAGGCACTAAACAAATACAGTCACAGAATCACACAATTGTTAGGGTTGGAAAAGATCCCCAAGATCAGCTGTCAACCCAGCACTGCCTAAGCCATGTCCCTGAGTGCCACATCTATACATCTTTGTGCCTCCACAGAGGGTGACTCAACCACTCCCTCAGGCAACCTGTTCCAACACTTGATGACCCTTTCCGTGAAGAAAATGTTCCTAATACCCGATCTAAACCTCCTTTGGTGCAACCCAAAGCCATTTCCTCTTGTCCTATTGCTTATTACTTGGGAGAAGAGACTGATCCTCACCTTGCCAGAACTTCCTTTCAGATAGTTCTAGAGATCCATAAAGGACTCACCTCAGTCTCCTTTTCTCCAGGCTAAACAACCCAAACTCCCTGAGCCGCTCCCCATATGGCTTGTGCTTCAGAACCTTCACCTTCAATCATGAAATTACAGAATAGTTGAGGCTGGAAGGGATGTCTGGAGGTCATCTTGTAGTGCATGAAGCCTGGCTGATAGACCAAAAGTGAGATCCTCTTCCTGCTTGTGGCAATATAAACGAGAAGTTAACATTTTCTGTCAGCTTTAGGTTGCAGACCCATGGTTAAGCCTGAGTTGATTTGTTTTGGCAATGTGCTTGGATTGCTTTGGGAGGCAAACTCCAGAACTCCCCAGAGGATCTCAGAAGTGAAGCTTTGCCTATTCCCCTGTGATACGGACTTCTAATTCAGACAGGATTCATTTGCCCTGCAAAATATGAACTCTCATTTTGCACAGCAAGTGCAATATTACTGACTTATAGAGCCAGAGAAGTACGTGGGCTAGGTAGGACCGATGAAGCTCATCCCTCCACCAATTTTCCACAAACTGGATGTGAGTGCAGTCCATCCCCTTCACCAGGCCATTGAGAGGCATCTGACAGGATTCTTATAGGAAATGGGAAAACATCTCCTGAGTACGGAGGTCAGTCTGAAGTCAGGAGGTACAACAGTGTAGGGAAGGAACAAACCTGAGCCAGGATCTGAGGTAGAGGCAGCCTGGCTGAGAGACTCACTGTTACCTGCGTGCAGCGGCAGCACACTCATCAATTGCTGCCAGCAGTGCCAAATCCTATTTTCCAGGTCATCAATCTTACCAGTCACTGCAAAACATTATATAACTCCACCTTACTTGATATTCAGCTTTCATCACATCTCTGTAAGGCTTAAGCCAAAGATCTGGGCAGATTTTGCAAAATCATATAGAGCCTGTTAACGGGTGCCTCACGTTTTTGTTGTTGTGGCTTAGTGTGTGCTGCTCCCTGTCTCTGAGGCACCATGCCTCATTCACATGGGTTGTGCAAGGGCTGTCAGGCATCCCCCCAGAAGCTTACTAAAGTGTGCTGCCAAGCTTAATATAGTGGGCCACCCTGTTAAATGTCTGGGAGTAGCACGCATCCACGTGATGAAATGAGTTACTCAGCTTTGCTGGAGTAGCTTTCTGTAGTGCTGAGCCTGTGGCAGCACCAGCACTGTCTGGCAGCATCCCAGCCTTACCCTCCATCCTCGCTGATGGGAGAAGTACACAGTCCAGAGTGAAGAGTAAACAGGGAGGGTATGCTCAAAGGAGGAGCTTGTCGCTTTGAAACCCCAGTAAAAAGCTGTGTGCTGTGTCAGAGCATTTCCCAGAGCATCCCTTAGGGCTGCCACACAGCCCACAGAGTTGGGTTTTTTTTTTGCTCTCTGCATCAGCATTGCCTAAAATATCAACTCACCTTCATTTCCGGTCCTTCAACCCACAGTCACCAGTCCAGTGTCACCCAACCACACAGAGCTCTACAGTTCCCTGTATCTCTTCTCCACCTTACCCTATCTGGAAATTTTGCTAAAGGCAGAGGACAGTTTCAAGGTGGGACAGTCCAAGAGGTAAGAAAATGAGGACAGCCTTAGAGGCCAGAACAGAAATTCATCTAAGCAGGAATTCTGATGGACTCTGGATGGAGGAGGAAGTTGATGCATAGGAAAGAGTGCAAAAACAGCATGGGAGAACCCATTGTATAGCTTTCCAGCTGGATAGCAAGCCTACTGCAGCTAATAACCATCCAAGACCATAAAAGTAGGAACAATCACAAATCTTCACACCCCCTGTGTGCAAGATGCATTGCTGTGTTTTTTTCTCAACATGCTGTGGGGGTGTGACAAAAAAACCCAATAAAAATGCTAAAAGTAAACTCTCCACAAAAATCACCACGGGGCTGCTAATGCAATTCTTTCCTACAGGACCAGCTGGGGGATCAGCCACACCTGACAGATGTGAGTTGCTTTGCCAGGGCACCATTAGACAGCACTCAGATTTGGAGGAGATGAAGGTCATGGCCAGCCCTGCCTGGAATTCAGATGTGNACAGAATCACACAATTGTTAGGGTTGGAAAAGATCCCCAAGATCAGCTGTCAACCCAGCACTGCCTAAGCCATGTCCCTGAGTGCCACATCTATACATCTTTGTGCCTCCACAGAGGGTGACTCAACCACTCCCTCAGGCAACCTGTTCCAACACTTGATGACCCTTTCCGTGAAGAAAATGTTCCTAATACCCGATCTAAACCTCCTTTGGTGCAACCCAAAGCCATTTCCTCTTGTCCTATTGCTTATTACTTGGGAGAAGAGACTGATCCTCACCTTGCCAGAACTTCCTTTCAGATAGTTCTAGAGATCCATAAAGGACTCACCTCAGTCTCCTTTTCTCCAGGCTAAACAACCCAAACTCCCTGAGCCGCTCCCCATATGGCTTGTGCTTCAGAACCTTCACCTTCAATCATGAAATTACAGAATAGTTGAGGCTGGAAGGGATGTCTGGAGGTCATCTTGTAGTGCATGAAGCCTGGCTGATAGACCAAAAGTGAGATCCTCTTCCTGCTTGTGGCAATATAAACGAGAAGTTAACATTTTCTGTCAGCTTTAGGTTGCAGACCCATGGTTAAGCCTGAGTTGATTTGTTTTGGCAATGTGCTTGGATTGCTTTGGGAGGCAAACTCCAGAACTCCCCAGAGGATCTCAGAAGTGAAGCTTTGCCTATTCCCCTGTGATACGGACTTCTAATTCAGACAGGATTCATTTGCCCTGCAAAATATGAACTCTCATTTTGCACAGCAAGTGCAATATTACTGACTTATAGAGCCAGAGAAGTACGTGGGCTAGGTAGGACCGATGAAGCTCATCCCTCCACCAATTTTCCACAAACTGGATGTGAGTGCAGTCCATCCCCTTCACCAGGCCATTGAGAGGCATCTGACAGGATTCTTATAGGAAATGGGAAAACATCTCCTGAGTACGGAGGTCAGTCTGAAGTCAGGAGGTACAACAGTGTAGGGAAGGAACAAACCTGAGCCAGGATCTGAGGTAGAGGCAGCCTGGCTGAGAGACTCACTGTTACCTGCGTGCAGCGGCAGCACACTCATCAATTGCTGCCAGCAGTGCCAAATCCTATTTTCCAGGTCATCAATCTTACCAGTCACTGCAAAACATTATATAACTCCACCTTACTTGATATTCAGCTTTCATCACATCTCTGTAAGGCTTAAGCCAAAGATCTGGGCAGATTTTGCAAAATCATATAGAGCCTGTTAACGGGTGCCTCACGTTTTTGTTGTTGTGGCTTAGTGTGTGCTGCTCCCTGTCTCTGAGGCACCATGCCTCATTCACATGGGTTGTGCAAGGGCTGTCAGGCATCCCCCCAGAAGCTTACTAAAGTGTGCTGCCAAGCTTAATATAGTGGGCCACCCTGTTAAATGTCTGGGAGTAGCACGCATCCACGTGATGAAATGAGTTACTCAGCTTTGCTGGAGTAGCTTTCTGTAGTGCTGAGCCTGTGGCAGCACCAGCACTGTCTGGCAGCATCCCAGCCTTACCCTCCATCCTCGCTGATGGGAGAAGTACACAGTCCAGAGTGAAGAGTAAACAGGGAGGGTATGCTCAAAGGAGGAGCTTGTCGCTTTGAAACCCCAGTAAAAAGCTGTGTGCTGTGTCAGAGCATTTCCCAGAGCATCCCTTAGGGCTGCCACACAGCCCACAGAGTTGGGTTTTTTTTTTGCTCTCTGCATCAGCATTGCCTAAAATATCAACTCACCTTCATTTCCGGTCCTTCAACCCACAGTCACCAGTCCAGTGTCACCCAACCACACAGAGCTCTACAGTTCCCTGTATCTCTTCTCCACCTTACCCTATCTGGAAATTTTGCTAAAGGCAGAGGACAGTTTCAAGGTGGGACAGTCCAAGAGGTAAGAAAATGAGGACAGCCTTAGAGGCCAGAACAGAAATTCATCTAAGCAGGAATTCTGATGGACTCTGGATGGAGGAGGAAGTTGATGCATAGGAAAGAGTGCAAAAACAGCATGGGAGAACCCATTGTATAGCTTTCCAGCTGGATAGCAAGCCTACTGCAGCTAATAACCATCCAAGACCATAAAAGTAGGAACAATCACAAATCTTCACACCCCCTGTGTGCAAGATGCATTGCTGTGTTTTTTTCTCAACATGCTGTGGGGGTGTGACAAAAAAACCCAATAAAAATGCTAAAAGTAAACTCTCCACAAAAATCACCACGGGGCTGCTAATGCAATTCTTTCCTACAGGACCAGCTGGGGGATCAGCCACACCTGACAGATGTGAGTTGCTTTGCCAGGGCACCATTAGACAGCACTCAGATTTGGAGGAGATGAAGGTCATGGCCAGCCCTGCCTGGAATTCAGATGTGGCTCCTGTTTGCAAAATCTTTCCCGCCTGCTCTCTGCTAACATTTAATATCTGTGCAGTTCATGCTCACAAACACTTTAAAGCCCTAGATAGTCACCACAGGCTAACTCTGCATTTAAATATTTGGGGAGAATAAACATCACATAATATGTTTAGGATAAGACAAATGGCTCTTTGCCTTGAGTTGGTTAGATGGATGACTGGTTGGTATGAATCACAAATGTTACAGTCCAATACATAATTCCAGACTGAGCACCGTGTTATGGCACATGGTTATGTTCCCTGATTTGATGGCTTATTTAACTAATCAGCACAGCAGGAGCAGTTCATTTCAACTATTCCAATAAATGAGGGCTCTGTAATTTGCACATGCAGCTGTAATAGTTGTAATGCTTCATTCCTGCTGTGCTGCTTAGTTACATAAACCATCTAGTTGGAATCAATACTTATTTACTGTACCTAATCAACACAGTTTGAATTATAAACATGCAGAATTTGCATATAAGCTGAGCTGCTGAGATTTCCCCCAGGTACAAATATCTGAGAGTTTCTTAATCCGTTCGAAAGGTCAGGAGAAAAGGATGTAAAAAGCAGCGGAATAACTAACAGCCCATGTGAAGGCTTTGTTAGGTCTTTTCATGGGAAATGCAGGGGTTTGACATTCATAACAAGTGGCTGCTGGAAACCACGAAGGAATGATGAGCAAGAGCAGCCTTTCCTGTGCTGCAGAAACTTTGACTAGTAATTTTCTGGCAGCTTTCAATTACCAGTGGATGGGCTGATGGGCTGGAGGCAGAAGCAGGAGATAAAGGTCCGGATCTCATCACGAAGCCTGGTGACATCTGACAGCACCTGAGGCAGGCAGGGGCTGGTGAAAACCTCTCTGCACATCAGAGCTTCTGTATTGCAGCTGGTGAACAGCACTCCCAGAGGAAGCCTGATAGTAATCGATCCTGTCCATTTCCTACCTGGTATCTAATAGATAGCAGAGATTCAATGTCCCTATCTAAGGCACATAGGGCTCATTCTCAGTAACACTGCTTCTTTTCAGACCCCCTCAGGACTGAGCTCTTGCCAAAACCGGTATTAGGAGCGAAAGATAGTTCTGACTATCTTTCGCTGACCACCCACTCCATAGCCCATTCTGGCATCCTCCTTGAAATGCTGGCCACAGGGTATCCCAGGTGCCATTGGGGTGAGCTGTGCTGGAGACATAGAGGTCTCTGCTCTCATGGACAGAGGGGCTGCTGGGCCAAGTGGGGGCCAGGGCTCTGCTGGACCAGTCAAGGTGGCAGCCAGGATCTGCCTGACTTCCCCTCACAGTGCACACCTTGAAAGATTAAAAGAGCACTCTACCCTATGTCCATTTGAAAAGGAACAGGACAATTTTGATTCCCAAGATAATTTCCTCCTTGTATAAAAATAATAGAGGGAAGAGGGGGAAGTTGAAAAGGACTTCATCCTCAAAAAGACACAGTTCTCAAACAGGTTTGCCTTGTCAGTTTTGTTTTGATTCCACTTTAAGATCTTTGTTTTAATAGAATATTCTCCTGGAGGAATGCACAGCCAGTTTGTCAGACACGTATTTAATCAGAGCAGATGGAAGGCAAAAGCTGGTGACTGCTGTGAGCTCATGCGCCTTCACATGGTACATCTGGGGCTGTCTTTCAGAACTGGCTCCAGGCTTCACAGCGGTCTATGCAAAACTGAGTTTTTCAGCCCAAAGTAGGCAGATGAAATGAGCTTGCCTGGGGAGGCAGGTTTTCTGCCCTGGCTGCCCTGGGCTGGGAGAAGATATTGTCTCTGCAGGTGTTCCAGCACAGCCCCTGGCCCCTTTGGGAACAGCAAGCTGGGGAGCTCTGCTTCTCAGGGTGTCAGTGCTTGGTGCCTCAGCCCTCAGGCTGAACACCCCTCTTCGCTCACCTGCACCAGCACCTGAATCTGTTTTCAATGCTTCAGCATGTCTGAGATGTGTGTTTGGAATGGCAGCCATGGCACAGGTCATGGGGCAGCAGCTAGGGGCAGGTCTGCTTCAATGGGGCATCTTAAATGCTCACCTATTGAGCACCATGTTTTAAAGCAGAGATAAAAAGAAGACCTTTCCTGGCAGAGAAACTGCTGGGTGTTGTATTCCTGTATTTGGAAAGCATTAAGATACATGGAAGAAGCATGTGGGCTCAAAATGTCTCCCTGAAGTAGAGCATCTGCTTCCTGTTCTTGCTGCACAATGGAAAAAATATCCCAGTACCATAGCACCAAAACACCTTGCAAACCACAGCCCTTTGGGCATTAGCCTGCTTTATGAGTCGCCCTCAGGCTTTTCCAGCAGTGCTAAAGGAAATTACACCAAACATGATAGCCTGCTCTCCTAGGCTTAACGGGGCATTACATGGCAGGTCCCTGTAAAGGGATAAAGCCTTTAAATGGGCGCTATCCCAGATGAAGGCCAATGCCCCTGATATGAGGGTGGGTTTTATTCCCATCCTACTGAAAGACTTCCTGAGGCAAAGACATGGCCTCTGCATGTGCTTTCCTCAGTAAACCACGACGAGACCTTTTCTGTAGCACAAAGCGAAGTATATGAGCCCGTGAGATCAGAAATCGGTGCTTCTGAGGCAAATGGAGCACACCAGTGAGCACACATGGGTATCTTCTAGAAACAATTTTAAGATCAGCATGTAGAATACCACGTCCCAGGGTTAATTTTTGTTATTATATGAATTCTTTTAATAATAGGCATCCTGTGATGTACCTGGAATGAACCTTGGACCCCCTTACCCCCACTACCTATGACTGCAGAGTTGGACATCTGCTCCGAAATTCAACAGAAGTGCCTTCAAAGCCCACAGTGTTGTTAGCAATAATTGCATCATGGCACTCAGTTGCAGCGTGCTTTTCACAGCATCCCATAACCTGAATGCATTTCCTAGCCAAGCTTCATGGGATGCTGGACAAAAAAAAAAAAAATTTGAGCACTTCTCAGATCTCAGCTTGCCCTTGTACCCACAGTGTGTAAATCTTGTGACCAAAAGAAACAGATTTAACACAAACTTGTACAGATTTTTCACCTACAAGCCCATACACTATGATGGCCTCTGTCTGAGTCTGAGGAAGATTTATTTAGGTTGAGGAAATTGAATCTCAGTATCACTTTGGGCATCATGGTGATGCCTATCCTTGGTCTTAAAATCAAGAGCCAAACACAGTTAGAAGGAAAAAAAGGGGTTTTACCTTGGTATTTATTTTAAGGATCCTTAGTGCACCCCGTCCATGTGGAACACGTTGGAATACACACCAAAATGCACACCCACAATAGTTCGGATATAACATTACAGGCCTTACCAATTAGCATATCTATCAAAGATTCCCCAATGAGAGGCTGAGTGAACCCCCCTCCCCGAGGAACGTTGCCCCCCTGGACAGGCCTATCTTAGCTTACAAAATGTGTTTCAGAGAAGACCTTGGTGTCTGAGGCTTCTAAGATGTTTGGTCTCCTGGCTTAATGGAATATATAAAAAAGCAAAAATCATCATGGCATCAATGGGATCCTCTTCCTCAGGATACAGGTATAAGCCAAGGTAGGCAATTACCCCTATGAGCATTCCTATGAGCACATATGTTCCCAGTACACCCGTACAGAGGAGACCGGCACCGAGCTGCCCGGCTGTGCAGGTACAAAGCCTTGAACACAGCCCAGAAGGTGCCTGCCCCTCTGCTCCTGCCCACTTCCCTCATTTGCTGGCGATCTTCTGTGCTTGACAGTTTTGCAGCATCACAGGTTCCTGCAGGCTGGTGAGACTTCTTTAAAACACATCACAGCTGCCATTGCATTTGCATCCTGAGTTTGTCCCAGCACACCCGGGTTTTGGCTTTGCTGCATTGTCAGGGGGATTCTGTTCACAAAATCTGTGCATTGGGGTGCTTGTTGCCATGTTCAGGTTATGTGTGGAAGCTGGCAGAAAAATGCAGGGGTTTCCCCCTTCACTTTTTATTTCACTCAAACGTGTTTCCACTCATTAGTTATTCTGTGTCCATGAGCATTTCAAATAACTGAGTGGAGGTGGATGCCATGTATGAGCTGTGGCCTTGTCAACCACCTTGGACTTTGCTGGCTTCAGCAGAGACAGGCCTCTCAGAACACTTCCTCCAAGACATAATAAAAAAATATAAAATACTAGTACAAAATTATTGTGATAGTAATATAAAAACCATAGATATAAATAATATAAATTATATTGACAATATAATGGAATAGCATAATTGTAACCATAAATAACATTTTATAAAATAACATGGTATAAACAATAACTAGGTTTGACCATTTCTCTGATGTTTCTGATATGTGTCTACACACACGTTGTATAAGAACAGAGCTGGATAAGTTGTAGTTTAAACTGATGCTCATTTGATTAAATCTCAGTTTTCTAAATTTCCTTGATCTTGTTCTTTTTCTTCCTAGCGGAACAATCATCCCTCTCTCTCTGCCAATCCTCTAGCCATTTTCCTGATGAGCAGGGTTGTGCTCATCACAACAGAGATTAGGAATCTTTACTGAATTTACTGACACAGCCCAGATTATCCACAGGGCACCAAGTCTGAGGAGCCATTGCAAATGGATTAAGCAAATGTGAGCCATGAATAAATTAAAAAGAATGTTTTTTAGAATAACTAAGAAAATGCATTTAAAAAAAAATGACTACATGAATAAAACGCAGAGGAAAATATTCTATACAGAGCTCCTGGTTTCTTCCATGGTGGCTGCCCATACCCGCCCAGGTTTGCAGCAGACTGAGGCAGGGGCTGGGAGCAATGGGCACCTTGTGGACCATGGGATGTTCATTGGAGCAAAGCCCCCCACAGTGGGGCCAGCACTAGTCAGCAGAGGGCAATGCCAATATGTATTTTACACATACTTAAAAGGATGGAGGATTTCTTCTTCAGCACAGTTGGTGGATGGTGAAGAGAGGATGGCTGCTGGGACATGACCAGCACCGGCAGAGCAATCTTCTCAGCCCAGGCTCAGGTTTCCCCTCTCTCCATGGCCATGACTGCGTGGTAAAGCTCAGCTCTCAGCAAAGCTCAGGTCCCAGCTGCCCCCATCCCCTGCCCCTTTCCCCTGGCATGGTGCATTTATAAAAGTGTGTGTATGCTGGCTTCTTCATACAACTGCCTGTCAGGCAAGTTGGCTGGTCTGTTATAAGCCTAGCAAGAAAGACAGTCAGACTCTATGCAGTATCATTTAAAATACTATTTATTAAGCCTAAAAGTATAAAGGAAGAGACAATAACATAGATAAGCTAACATCCCTTTAGGTGCTGGGAGCCTCACATCGAGCAGCGTCCAACTGCCCTCCCATTGGCTGCAGCACAATGTGGAGACTGCCCATAGAAAGGGTTACCTCATTTTGGTCATTCAAGATATTACGGGGTTTTCTTACAGGAAATCAACTCTGTTCATCATTTCTCCCACCCAACAGGCAGGCTGTTCACATGAGAACTTGTTGCTGCACTGTGAGATAAAGGCAAGGCCACACAGGTGGTGTAATTGTGGGACAGAGTGAGAGCTGCCTGTGGGATCCTTCACTGCAATGGCCTGGCTCAGCCTGTCCTGTATCAAGGGAGATGTGTTACAGCCCTGGAGCCAGCTGTGGGGATCACCAACCTTTCCCATTGGGATCACTGCAGGCAGGAACACCACACTCCCCTCTCCGCATTCCTTGGAGAAATAGTCATCACATTGGTGCTTGGGTTTACTCCACTGCTTCTGATACAGACAGCTGAAATATAAGACTAGGAAAACTCAAAGCATTTAGCAATGTTTTCATCTTTTTTTTTTCCCTCAAAAAAGGGTGTTATGTTTCCCTGTCATGTTGGTCCCAGATTTTAAATAGCTGTCTTCCCTCCTGACACAGCAGAAATTCTATCGTGTGAAAGACACTCCTTTCATTTTTATCTCCCATTTCTGCCAACAACCATATATATACCTATATTTAGTCATATGTCTCTATCCATGACAGGCAAGAAAGCAATTCTGGCATGAATATACTTGTTCACATGCTGAATTTTCATTTGCATGAATAAAATTCCCTCTCCAGACATCTGTTTATCCATCCATCCAACTACTCATCCATCCATACAAGCAGAAAAACCCATAAAAATATTTGCAGAAAAACAACCCAAAAGGGGTACAGTCACAGCTGTAATAAACTGTAGGTAATGGAGAATCCTATTTTTAGATTTTTGTGACAACCCATCCCTCCCTGAGTTATGCTATGCTGTCATTATAATTATGATAAGAAAACTAGTTGAAGAAAACAACTAGTTGTTGGCTGAGCAGTTTTTAAAACTCTGCTTTAGTGCTGCTGTTTACCTTTTGAAATATTAGGAAACTGTCAGAAAAGATAACTTGGAGAGAAATTCTGCTGAAATCTTTCCTCTGGTGTGTTTTTTCAGGCAGGTGTATTAAGTAATAGGAAGAGAGTTCTACTTTCTGACAGAATGCACATAGGTAAGAAATGCAAATGTTTTAACAACGAAGTTTGTTTAACCCCAGGAAGGGGGGCCTCAGGGGGGACCTCATTGCTCTCTGTAACTCACTGAAAGGAGGGTGTAGTGAGGTGGGGGTTGGTCTCTTCCACCGTGTCTGCAGTGAGAGGACCAGAGGAAATAGCCTTAAGCTGAGACAGGGGAGATGCAGATTAGATATTAGAAAAAATTGTTCACAGTAACAGTGGTCAGGCCTTGCAAGAGGTTGGACTCACCATCCCTGGAGGTATTTAAGAGGCATCTGGATCTGGTGCTCGGTGATGTGGTTTAGGGGTTACAGTGGTGGTGCTGGGTTGACGGCTGGACTTGATGATCTTAAAGGTCCCTTCCAACCCTGATGATTCTGTTATTCTGTGTGTGTCATTATGATAAACATGGTACTAGCAAAGGGTGGAGGGAAGAGCTCTGCAGTAATGCTCAGGTGGATTATCTGCCTGAATCTTCCAGGTGCAACTTCAGTGATCCTTCAGGAGTCAGAAACAGATATGGAAGAGGTTACACAAAATTAAGTCTGACAAAGGAATATATCTGAGGAGAAACATTTAAATATTTTTGACCCTTCATGTGGTTTTGGCACCACAGGCAGTAGATATTGTTGTGAAGATATGAAAATTACATCTTTTCTTCCCCTTTGACTGGTTGCAAGTTTGTGATACAATGTGGGACACCCCAAGAACACTTAAACAATGATAAATAGATTATCTTGGAATAAAATTGGCAATTTTTTCAGCATCCTTCACCTTCTCCCCTGCCTTCCCGAATGCCTCATAATTTCTTAGCCTCACCTCCCACAAAAGCATGACCAAAAATCAATGGCCTTACACCTCCTGTCCTTCACCAGGTCTTTGTTGCTTTAGCTCCTCCTTGGGCTTCATGGATTTTGCTCAGCCACCCTCCCTGGAAAACAGCATCTCTCCAGCTCCTTCATGCAAGACTCTTTTCCCTTTGGGTGGTCCCTGCCTCTCCCTTGGAATCCAACAGGAAGGGTGCAATAAATGGCAGGTGAGGGAGGTTCCTGAGGGGAATTTCCCCCTTGATCAGCTCCACTAAAGCCTCTGCTGGGAAGAGTCTTGGCCAAACACATGTCAAACACAGAAGCGTTTACATGTGCTTCCATGGAGATGATCTTACATCTTTTTTAGGCAGACTTGACATCATAGGGACCATCCTTACCAAAGTCAGCATGGGACATGCCAGAATCCAATCCTGAGCTTGCGCTGCTCTCTTGCCCTAACAGTGGCTCAGGACGCCTTCCATGATTTATTCCTTACACACCAAAGCCGTTGATTTATTGATATCTCCATCCTAAGGAAGTGTTCAGATTCCCTTGCAGCTTTGATACCATCAGTAATTTAGATGTTGCTTCAGCTGTGCGCATCACTTCTGCTGGTCCCCAAGCATTGTGCCCTGCCCTGGGCTGCTCTGGCTTGGGTGTCCTCATTATTTTACAGAGGACAGTTCATCTAGAAAAGCTGTTGACAAATATATGTCAGAAGGAAAGCAGAAAAATCCATAAGTAATCAGACTTTGACATCTTCAGTTTTAACATTAAGACTGTGGCACATTTCAATGCCATGGACTTTATGCTACCACTAGAAAGGTGTCTTGAAGCCTGTGGACTAAATAATCTTACAGGGAACTGGAACTTAGTCTCTGAATTAGGGAAATGGGGTAGTTCAGATATAAAAATGGAATGTGGTGAGCTAACACAGGAAAGTCAATTCCCTGTTAGCTCCCAGCATTTCCAGGTCAGTTTAGGGCATGCACATCATGGAACCTGACAGTGGAGAGAACACAGGCGTATTTCATTCCCCGTCTTTCAGAGTCCAATAGCAATGATGAACCCTGGCCAAAGCAGTTGTTTGGGAATTTATGATCAATTGAGGTTATTGGGCCTTGGTCTTAGGTCAAGCAGGTCTCTAGGGGGTCATTAATATCTATTAAATGCTCTGCATTTCTTTTATTGCTGTTTAAATGATGAATAGCTGTGAATTATAAGAATGTCTGCCACGTATCAAGTGGTTCAAGGTTGGTAAATCTGAAATACATTAACAGAGGCGAATTGAGCTCTAGTTAGAAGCTTGTTACCATTCATTTGTACTTTCTGCCACAGACTTGGTGGTTGGGCTGTACTGAAAGCTGATGTGAAATAAAACTTGCAATACTTTGCAGAAAGAAGAAAAAAGAGATACTGGAAAATACAATACAAATTATCTTCTGCAATGCCATTTATTAAATGAGGTCTCTAGCCTCTTCCATCTGAGATACACTTTATATTGGCAGCATAAGCCTTGGAGAAGGCATAAAGATGGGGGAAACAATGAAAAAGGGAGTGTATTTTACATACCTCTCATTTTCAGCAAAAGATAAAAGAAAACATGAAATGAAACAGTTTATTAATAGAGAATGCATTTTCAATAGCAAAAAAAACCCAAAAAACCCCATGTTCTGAAGATCCTTAACTTTATGTTAAATTGACCACAATGGACAAAGTAATATTTACAACATGATTTGGCACAACAGAGTGAAAGACAAGATGCTGTGAGCCAAAGGTGTCATTTACTAAAATGAAAAGTCCAATGCACCTCTCAGAAAAAAGCTAAGCAGTCTTGTGTAGGGGAAGTGCTTCTGGCCCTAAACTGAGAAGTCCATATGAAATTTCCCAGTCTTGGGTATAAACCTTTCCCTGAGGCATCCCTCTCCCCGGTGACTTTTTCTGTTGCAGGGTTGTGTATTCATGCTGGACTGGACACAGGGAGCAATTTTGGCAGCTATGATACCACTGACCTCTGCTGGGAGTAATCAGACACATTTAGCTTCTGTCATGGGTCCTGTGCTTCTCAGATGTGGTGGAGATTCCTCTGGCAGAGGCTGACGAGTGTGTGTGTGAGTGTGTGTGTGTGTGTATATATGTATATATAAGATATGCACACCTTTGTGCAGCTGCATACACCTTCCATCCTTGCTGTCACTGCAATTTCCCAGGTGGCCAAGTGGTGCAAAGAAGTAAAATCCATCCCAGACTTACAAAAAGGAATTTTCTTTGCAGTGAGGAAGATTCAGACCTCCTAAGGAGAAGAATCCCTACCAGTTTTCTCTAGAATATAACATCATACACATCTAAGTGTACAAGATTCATGGATCTTTGAGTTTGTAAGAGTTGAAGGGTGATGGACAGGATTCTAATGGCCTGGCCTGTAACTGATGTGATTGAAAAGCAGAGGTGTTTGTGATGATTGGCACAACTTCCAGTTTCCTGATGGACACACTGCAAATGCACCAAGCATGAGCAATACAGTTCCAGTTAAGTAAAGGTTTAAACTGGCAATGCACAAAACAGAGACAGATTGTGCAAATAAAAGAGCTCAAATAAAGAGGTGTCGTAGAGGAATTATCACCTTTCCTATCAAAGTGCAGCCAGTGCTGAACCATTTTGTAAATAAAGAAAAAAGATCTTTCTCTCCATGACATCCAGTGTGGGCATGTTCAGTCGGTGGCTCGGAGAAGAACACAAGCTGGAAGCAGCCCATTGGAGAAAGTGTTTTGACAGGAAGAGTCAGAGATTATAAACTGAATTAATTTGTTCCCTTATAAGGGATGAAGTAATTACTGTAGACCAGAAAACAGATCAGATGACCCTACAATGGAGTAGTAGAGGAAATTCAAAACACCATATGAAATTTTGTTCAATAATGTTGAAAAGTGGTACTGGCCCTACAATTAACAGCACAGAGAACAGGTCATCTAAGGTCTGCTTTGTCCATGAAGCAAAGTCAGGTTGTGATGGAACAACAAATCATTCAGATTGAACAAAAAAATGTAGACAAGCAGGATTTATTCCTGTACTGAAACATTCTAGCAGCATTCCAGTTATCTATGTACTACAGGAATTTATTGTCATAAGGACAGAAGATGAATCAGGTGTTAAGACTGGAGATAGCAATGAAAGAAGACTGATCTTGATTACACAAAAAAAAGAAATGACAAGATTTAATGAGACAAGATTTAGTGTAGTTGAAGAAGAGAAGAGAGGCCAGATTACAGGACAGAGACAAGAAAATGGAGTTGTCCACAGTGACAGATAATGAAGAAAAGGCCGAAGGGAAGAGATCTGGGTTTCATCATAAGGAACTTACATTGAGATGGTGGATAGACATGCACGAATGTTGAAGGAATTAAATGCAAAGCTGAAAAAGAGAAGTTGAGCTGGGTTTGAAGCTTGGCCAGAAAAACAGTATCTGAAACTGGGAGAGGTTACAGTTGCCATTAGAGAATATACAAGAGAAGAAAACAGAGAAATGAGAGGAGGAATCATGAGGGAGGAAAATATTTTAAATATGTAAGGAGAAGTGTGTTTTCCTTTGCAGACATTTGGGTGATCTGGCAACATCTTCACTTAAGTTGTCTCTTAATTATGGAGGGAAGCTGTTAGAAACAGAGGACTCCAGTGAGAAAGGACTGGAACTAAAACAAGCTGGTTGGACTGTACCTCAAACTGCAGCAGGATTTAGTTTCATTTTTAGGCAGAAAATAAAGAAGGTACCAGCTGCTAAACATTACTAATCAGCCATGGAGATCCATCCTGTGATAATGAAAATTTCCATGTGACCTTCAAATAGCCACACAAGAATAGCCAAGTTCAGCATTCTCCAGCTGGGAGGTGGCAGAAAAGACAACTGTGGCAAGTCCCACATGAAAAAGGAAAACCACATCCTTTGTGCTGTGCAGTCAGAAAAGACAGAGGGCTATTTCTCCTTCCTTCAGGCTCTATGGGTTTGGGTTTTTTTAAAGCATCTCAGCCTTTGACAAACAAGAGCCATCTGTGGGCTGTCATCTTGTCCTTCCCAGTGGCAATGGCCATACAGATACTGTCAAACTCCCACTTCCACCTCCTGGTGGGTAACACGGGTCTACTCTCAGGTGGCACAATATGGTCTTTCACCCACCTGTCTCTTCTAAACACAAACTACAGTTCAACATCTTTATTTATTTTTAGCTATTTTTTTGCTTATCTGAGGGAAAGGACACTCACTTTAATCCTCCCATTGCTTAAAATGCCTAAATATTTCTAAATAAATACTTTGGCCTATCCTTTGTGACCTCAAAAGACTTTTAGGCATGGTCACAGAGGCAGCTAGAACCAAGACTGCCTGTCCTTGTGCAGGCCAGATGGTAGCATTTTTTTCCCATGTACATTTTTGTCACATTCTATATTAAAGACATTGTTAGAGAGCTCTGCATTAGCACTGTGGCCTGTCCCTGTGCATGTTTCTGGCAGCTCCTAAGTCCTTATGAACATCCCAAATGAGACAGGAATGGATTTGCTGTGTGAGTTTGTCAGAGTCATAACTTAGCCATTTGGAAAGTCACTGGAGGAAAGAGATTTTGCCAAAACCAGGTGTACATAAAGATTTCCCACTGTGTTTTGACTGTGGTGAAATACTGAACTAACCCCAGCTGTTGGGCAGTAATTGTGGAGCAAGGTAAGTAGCACAAAATACTGGAAACAAAATTTCAGCAAAAAGCCTACAGCTTTTAAGAACATAAAACCTGTTGTTAATGTGCAGCCAATATCATGCTTATTAATAACAGATACTGCAGACTTAGCAGGGAAGGAGCACAGGACTAGTGTGGCAAAAGTTATTTTAGATTTGTTTATTTGGTTACCTGGAACACAGCACGGGTAGAAGCAGTAGGTGCCTCATACAGGCAGAACAGCATAGGTTGTACTCATCAATATTAAAGCAATTACCTGGACAGATGTAATACCAGTGATTTGTTACAGCACTGAAATATAAAGTGTTACTATATTGCTATTACATGCTCACCTTGTCAAATGACTAGGGAAGGATCCTGGATGGGCAAATGCCAAAACCCTCTCTTCAGTCTTTGTCTTAGGAGGTAATAGCTCAATTTACCAATCTGATTCGGTGGATTTCAATTTGGGAAGGAGACAAATAAAAGTGCTTGAGTGAGTGTTTTGTGGGTTGATTTGAGGCTTTGCTGATATTGATCAAACAGTACTGAAAACCTAGGGAAAAAGCTGCAGTTGCAAATTTCTTTGTGATTTAGATATTTGGGGTGGGATCCAGATCCAGCTTAGATTCCTCCACCTGGATGTCTGTGCTGCCAGGTCCAGCCATGTGCATCTCGTCACCTGATGCCCTCTGAGATGCGCTGTGGTCCCAGACACCTTCTCAGAGCTGGCAGATAGGACACAGTGAGTACAGTAGGTCCATGCCCTGATACACCTGGAAGGATATCCTGCACCATTTAAATCAACATCAGGTTGACACCACAAATGGCTCCAAGTTTGTAGAGATGTTTGGACAACTGAAACTGAGGTCCACATTGGTACAGCCAGAGGAGCTCAATGGGCCTCTGTGATGCCTGAAGAGGCTACTTGGANCCACCAATCATCTGAGATGAGCAGTTGTGAGAGGCGAGTCTCTGTTAGCATCTGTCATACCCTGGGATGCCCTTGGGTACCCCAAGGCTCGTTGTCATGTCTCTTGGCCCTGTGACCATGTTGAAGGATCGCTCAGTGGCACTACATAGGAGTGGCTAAATTGAGCCTTGAATCACCGCTGTTGAAACTTCAGACTTCTCACTGACATGGAGACTGATCCTACTCCAGCTGTGTGTGACAGTAGGAGAGCACTGAGTGTGTGTGGACCTGTTGAGAAAGGGGTTTCAAACAACGGCTCCAAGACCAGCAGGTGAGCACCATCAGGCTTGTTTGGGAATGGACTCATTCCTAGGAGACTTCCCTCCTGCCAGTGGAAAGTCTTTGATAGACCAGATTTGTCTCATGCCTCTCCTAGGTGTGGTAGTTTGGAGATGGCTATGCAATAAGAAGTTAAACAAATGCTTGTGAGAAAACTTTTGCCTGACAGCTTTTTCCAGGCTTCTCAGGCTTCCCTTATCTCAGTCCATGTGAATGGTAGGTGCTCAGGGAAATGGCTCTCTGCTGCCCCAGTGCCCAACCACGTCCATGGTGTGGCTTGCTGTGCTCTGCTCTTTCCATCTCTTGTGACTGGCAAAGCACTTTCCTGGTGTAAGGAGGTGGTGTGCACTTGTGTGTAGACATTTATAAGAGTTTACTCAACACCCAGGAAATCCCAATATAAAAGCAAGGCTTGCAGAAGCTTTTCAACTCTGGTGCCACTTCATCTGTCAGGTGTGGTACGATCCAGAGCTGCAAGTTCCTCAGCATATAGGAATTTTTCAAGTCAATGATCAAGTAAATTATCAAATATCCTGTTCATAATAGGTGGATAACTTAGCTGGGTGTATTGATGACTCCCTTTGTTTAGATCACAGACAAATTGTTCTCTTGAGTTCTTGAGTTTTGGTCCTTGGTAGGTGGGCAGCTGTCTGTGAGTGGAACATGCAGAGGCATGCTGAATGGGTGAGACATATGGAAATGTGTCTGACTCCAACCAGACATCGCAGATGAGAAAAACATTTTGAACTGCCACTCATGAGACCTTAGTTCTGTGCATGTGCATGTATGAATGTGTACATGTGTGAGCGAGGGAATGATTTGAGACCTTACTGCACTATCCCTATGGAGAAACCTTTCCAGGCTCCCTCCACCTAACAAATCCGGTGGCATCCCCAAATAAGCAGAGAAATGTCCTGATTTTTCACCTATTAGTTCTTTAACAGAAAGTCACTTTTCCTTGTACTGTGGGAAAACAAGATGTTTTATAATATGAAGAAATACTGAAACTCTGGGTTTTTACCACGGCAGCTTCAGATTCCTGTACCCTGCTCCTGTTCCCAGTGCACAAATCCCACACCCTTTTGTGTCCCTCACTATAAGAGAATGTTGATGGTCTAGCTGGGAGGGAAAGTGATGGCAGCCTTTAGCTCTGTGGGGCAGTGAATCTGGGCATCTCTCATCTCCCCAGTGTCATTATAAAATGTACATGCCTTTAATAAAGACTTATTTCTTAAAACCTTCGCCCCTCCATTGTCAAATGGGGTCAAAACTGTCTTGTACATTCAGTCGTTAGTGCAGGGAAATGACGGGCTGATGACATGGTAATTAAACTTTGTTTTTATAGTGAAGTGGGGTAAAAATACAGATGACAGCAAGCACTTACTAGGCTGAGCTCTTGGGAAGAAGCAGAGGTGGTACAGTCAGGGCAGAGGAAAAGACTATCCCCAAAAAGGCTGCTGGGAAACACCATCAATTAATCTCCTGGGTCCTCTGCTTTCAGCAGCTCTGGAAGTTTCTGGGATGCAGTAACCAGCTGTAGCAGGTGCTCAGACACCTCCTTCATCCATCTGCATCCTCCATTAGGTGGGCTCAGACATGGATCATTTTTTACAGGAGGTTCCAGCTGAGGAGCACCCATGAGTATCTTCAAAATCCTTCAATCGTTTAGCAGGTAACAGAAGTGACCCATGACCAGTTGAGGATATTTCCTTCAAATCTATTTCCTAACGTGCTCCTTTTGCTCCTCCTCCCTCCAGGCTGTAGTCTGTGTGTAATGGGATTTGTCGGTGATAATCAATAATTCATTGCCTTATACAATTAAGCCGTGTGTTTTCCTTGCAGAGTTTCTTTGTATATGGCTGAAAGCACCAGAACAAAATGATCCTAGAAGTGACTGTAACAATGCATTTCTCCTCCCTGATCACTTCATTTTCTGATGAAGAGTCTTTATTCACCTGGGTGCTTTCCCAGCTAATGGGCTATTAAAAAATCCATCACTAATATAGTGAAAAATATGTTTTCTCCCTCCAGAACAATGTCAGCAGCTTTCACATTAGCTGCACCTGGCGATGGCTGATGCAGTGAACCCTAGTTTTCCCCACAGGCAAGGTCACAGATAATAAAGCCACAACCCTTACAACTGGTTATTATTAATTGCAGCAACCTTCAGAATTGGGTCTTGCCTGCCTGTGCAGCTCCTTTTTCTTGTACCTGACCCACACATTCATTCCAATTCTGCAGCTGTTGTTTCAAGAGCTTGAGATAAAACTGAATAGCCCTGAAAAGGCAGCTGAAGGAGCTCAGCCATGGACACATCTCAGCTTGTTGGGGATTTCCAAGTTGTCAGTCAGGTTCTTGTTTCTGCTGTCAATGGGGAACTCTGGAGATTTGTGCTGCTCTTTGTAGACAGAGTCCTGTGGACCTTGCCTCTGCTGCAAACCCTGGAAGTCTAGGGACAGGGCACAAAGAATCAATTTCTTATCTATGTATGTATGTATGTACGTATATGAAGTAAAAGAAAACCCTGTCAGCCTAGGGGGTTGTCATGTAAGTATGAGGTCACATTATTCGTGCCTCTGGCAGCCACTTCACTGAAGGACTGATTTTGTTCCATTTCCATGTAAAGCAAGGCTAAGGCCATACACAACAGGACAGAGATCCTCAGAAATGAAGCTTGAACATAAAAATCTCCCATCTCTCAGACTGTGGTTGCTGGGAAGACTTCTTCCCCAGCAAGGTCTCCCAGTCTCCCAGTCTTCAGGGAGTTAATCTCTTTGGAAATGCAAGCAGGTAACCAGGAAATCTGGGATTTTCAGGATGCCCACAGCATCTTCACCCAGCTATTTTGGGTCCAAAATCCATGACAGCCATGGATTAGTCTCCCAAGGTCAGCTCTGAATGTTTTTGCTGGATAATATCACACCATCTCACCTTCCTGCTCCCGCACAGGAGCATTTTTACAAGGTATGCTTGGATACAGTCCCTCTTCACTGAGAACTTATATGGGATAATTTTATGAAAGAAGGAGCTTATAAATCCAAGCCAAGACATGTTGATTCTCTTTCCCAGGACAACACAATGCTCATCCTCAATAGTCATCCTGAAAGATCTATGTTCTCAAAATGTGTTGTGAGCTTTGAGTCCTTGCTACGAATTTCAGTTCTTTTTATCTTTCTGGATGCATTGACATTTCCAAGCTTTGTGCTGTTCCAGGACTCTGATTGCTGGCAACCACCTCTCTTCTAGTCCTTTATCTGGAGTACTGGAGACTGGAAATGTAAGAGCTCAGCCCTCCACTCTCATATGTCACTGTGCATCACCATCATCCCATCACTGTGGAATTGCTCTAGCATAGCAGGGGATGGAAAAGCCCAGCAGAACATCTTGACAGGACTGATGGATATTTTTAATTGTTTAAGAGCACCACTTTAACAGCCTTAAATCAGTCAGCACTGACACAGGACTATATTTGTCCTCAAATCCCAGAGAGCTCTCTCTGCATTTTAATGTGTAGCTTTGAGTGTATGCAATTTGCTGGTACAGTGTATTTTTAGCAAGAAAATAGGCTTCTTTTTTATTGGCTCAGATAGGTGAAAGTTTATCACTTAAAGAGCTTGGTGGTGTCATCTGTACCTAGGGATTTACTTGTATGAGCTTGCTCTGCCTGTTGCTATGTGATGGCTGCATTTTAAAAACTTGCATTATTTTAGTGAAAAATCGTGTTTAGGAACGCCAGGCTGCATGCACTAATTATTAGCATGAAGTTAATCTAAAAGTCTATGTGTTGGAACAAGATTTGCTTCATTTTTATTCACAGCCCTGCAAGGCTGCTCACATTTCATATTCAGTTTCACCTGTAGGAACCTGAAGCATCATCGACCTCTGTGGCACTACACAGAGTTTATACATGGATGCAACAAGGCAAAATTATACATACTCTCAGAGCCCTTTTTCCAGTTGAAATTCTTCAAACACTGATAAAAACCTTCTCACTTGCAGTTTAAGAATGGGGACGTTAGAGTTACAGCTGCTGTTTTAAATAATACAGGTTTTTGTAGTACTTGTTGCCTTTTATTTATGGGAGAATTAAAAGGCTACACATTTAAGTGAGTGGCACCAAGTCACATGATGGAGAAGTAACAGCGTTTTCTGGAGGCAGAAGAACAAAGGGGATAGTACAAAGCAGGCTGCCACTACACCAGGGCAGCTTCATCTCTCCTTATTTTAGACATCTCCACTGTAATCAGTACCTCAACCCAAACCTTCCCCTGATGTCACTGGCAGTACCTCTCTACCAGTAAAGAGATCAGTTCAGGCTCTCTTATTTCACTCTGAGACTGAGTGGTGCAACATGGCTTGTGTCCATAGGCTTAAACTATCTTCCTCTTTGCTCCCATGTGAGCAAACCCTTTTAGACTGGTGTCTCAGACCCTTCTGCCCTCTCTACCTCTCTAACATGCAGCCTGTAAGTGCTGAGTTGTATTGGGTTTATGTAGAGGTCATAGTGAGACTGATGTATATTAAGCTTTTCCATACTACTCTAATTGCAGCATGTATCCTCCTCTCTGTCACTGAATGGCTCTCCTTCTTTGGACTTCAGCAATAAGATTTTCTTTCTATCTCCTTTTCCCTCTCTCTTCTGTCCCTTTTCTTTTGCTCATAAATGTCCATGTTGCCCACTGTTTCTCCTTTTTCCCTAGTCCTCATTTCCACACCAACGTGTTCTTTCCTTCTTGTTGCTTCCCTCTTCCTTTCCTTTGGTCTGTGCCCCACTCCAGTTTTCTGTGGCTGCAGAAGTGACACGTTTGAATGATACCAGAAGTTAGCACCAAAACACAATTATAGATATATTCCTAGAACCAAGAAGCTTCTTTCAGCATGCATTCTGGTACAAAGATCTTATTCCCCAAGGTATTAATTTTATCAACATCATCTTTCCCTGATCCTCCTCATTGAGGCCAGCTCCTGGCCCTCTCCCAACAGTAGCAGCAAGGAACCCAGGTTTGCCTGGCTGACTCCTCACACTTCCTCTCCTGGGACAAGCCATTCATTCAGACACTGACACCCATTTTTCCTGTGACAGAAATAAGGAAAACCAAAGAAAACTGTCCTGTGAGAAAAGTCCAGGTCTGGCACCTTAAGGTGACTCATACTATGATGAGTTATCTCTCCAAGAAGTTTCTATTTTTTTTTTTTCCCCATTTCCCTTTCTCCTTTCCCTTTCTCCTCACCACTGTTATTTCCTGCCTTCTGTTGTCCCCTGCTTCCCTCTCTTCACATTGCTTTTTTTTTGCGTGCATCCTGGTACATCAGATGGGAAAGTACCTGACCATGTTGATCATTGTAGTCTTTCCAGAAGGCTGTTCCCCACCAAATATTTTATAGACCTATCCCTGACTGGAACCATTTCAGGCTCCTTAAGTTGGTGTGACAACATTCACATGTTCTGATGTCACCAGCAAGCAAAACATTTCAGTATCTTCCTCAGGTGGGGGAGCACTTAATGACCAGCAGTCAGCACTGCTACTTAAGAAGGAGCAAAAGAGATGTAGGTAGATGAGTCCAATAAAAAACTAACAGACATTTATCCTTCTCTAAAGAAAGGTCACTGCAAGTAGTGCTGGGGGCCGGAGATTAAAGCTTGAAGGACCTTTGGACTGCAGATGCTCCAGAATCAGACATGAAACTTACCCTTTTTTACCTTATTATTGACAATCCTAGCACCAAGCTTTGGCATGTGATAGAGAATTTAAGGCAAAGAACTCTTGCATCATCTTAAAAAGCCTGTGGGAAATGGAAATCAGGAGCAACTTTAGTAGTGCAAAACATAAAACCACATACTCTTTGAGTGTCTCCACCTCACTAGGTAGAAGAGAACCAGGCCAAGCCCAGGGGCTGATTATCTGCTTCTCTGCACCCTGTTATTTCACTCCCAACTCCATTTTGGAGGACTTCAGCTGGTTCTATCCAATGCACTTCTACATGACAGTGTGGGTGTGAGCTGGTCCAGGCTTCTTGGCCTCACCTTTATCCAGCAGTGTAGGAATTGCCATAAAGACTAATGACAAAAAGCAGACAAATGACCTTCCTCCAATGGAGAATAAACCTGTGGGGTGTATAGAAGTATGCTAGGCAGCCACAGGGCAAATATGAGCCCCAAGAATATGATGTAACCATGAGGAAATCCATTGTGGTTTGGAGATTTACCAGTCAAGTAATTTCTTGATAAGACAAGAAGATGGGCCATTGCTAATTTTTCTTTCACTAGAGCTGAAACAGTGTGCACAGTTCCAAACATGCACATCCAGGAAGATGCACTCAACCTCAAGTAGAGATGATCAGGATGATCAAGGCGAATGGAAACACTGTGCCAAGAGTATGTGCCATGTTTAACCTAGCAAAACCTAAACCAAAAATGTATCCCCTCAACACTATACCTCTAGATGGAGAAAAACAGCTATGCAAAGCACAGGAGAGAGTCAAACAGGAGAGTGGGAACTGGGAAATTATTTCTTGCCATCAAAGCACTGTCACCTGGAAAAGCTGTGTCAAAGAAATCTTTTCTTAAGTAGTGTAACTGCTTTTCAGCTGTAAACTCTGATCAGTTTGTGTAGATGGACATATGGTGATGCTGTTGCTAACAACAGGCACCATTTCCCAGAAGACCTCTTCCAGTGCTGTGTCCCTGCAGTATTCCTGAGTGAGAACTGGAAGATTTAAGATGGGATATGTCTTGCCCAAGTGTAGTTATTTGTAAGACAGAAAAAAGGATGGAGCTAATCACCCTGAGCTGCCATTAAAGCCCACAAGAGCAACTCCTGTCAGGATGACTCACAGAGCAGGTGGGGACACCTTGGCTGACATTAGCACTGCCCCGGTATCTGTCCCCCAGCTGGGGATGCTTGGCTGGTGGAGTGACTGCTGCTGTGCTGCAGCCAGCCAGCCTAGGCAGAGATCAAGGAAAAAGGAGTTAACATTTGCAAGGACAGAGCAAAATCCATCTGGAGTGGGAGAAATGACCTGAAGCAGTTCTTGCAATGAGGTGCTTTGGGGAAATGTCAAAGAACTGGAGCTGGTTTCCTACACCAAAGATCTGGGGGAAATGATGCCTTATTTTGCACTGAATTCTATGTTAAGAAATGACACCATGTTTAATGTGCTGGAGGGTTTTCTTAAAACATACTGGGACTTCCTTCACAGCCCTCCAGCTTGGGTCACACATCTTCAGCCAAAGTTATTCAGGGTGAATCTCCTGCACTGGAGTTTTATAGCTGACCATGGACAGAGGTACTTGGGATGCTTTAAGTGCACATCCTCGCTATGTGACCTCTTCACATTTCTCTGAACCTTGCACTCTTACGATTTCTATCCTAATATTGTTTGTGAAATTGAAATCCTTGCTTTTTAGGGCAGTGTCTTGTGGATTTCCACACAGTCATTGTTCAAACTTTGATTTATCTTGACACCCATCCCATATAGGTTTATTGTACACCACAGTACAGTACAGAAATATTGAGGTCTAAATAACCTGACTAATTTTAGTTAATCTTGCTTAATTCAGGTCAGGAAAGCATCTGACCACACCAAGACACAAATTCACGCAAATGAATTTGAATTTCTTAAGAGTTATGCTCTTCATACTCACTTGTCTTCCTACTCAGACTTACTTTTTTACCTATCTCCTCCCATAGAAATTAAGATAATTATCAACATCCTTTTCTATGTTTGTTGGGTTTGGACACTTCTTTACTAAATACTCTGCTTGGATTTTGAAAATCTAGCATCAATGCAGTTTGTATCTTATTTTACATTTTTCCAGAGTTGCTAGAGGCAGCTGGTCAATCCCATAGTGCATGAGCAAAAGTCCCCAGAGCAACAGAACAATCTGACTGTTCTGTTACCACCTCCACTTACTGCACATCTTTTCTGAAATAATAAAATTTGATTGCTTCTTATACATTTGTGTATGAGAAGAAGATGTAATACTGTCTTCTATTGGAAGAAGATTATATTGGCCTTCAAATCAATTTCAATTTCTCATGGGTCTTCAATATAATTTTATTTCATCTTTATTTTTGGGTATTACATTTTCATGACTTCATTCTACTTTAAAGATTGGAATTCTCCTGATGCCCTCCACAATGATAAATTAGTTGTAATTGGGAACATTGCCTTTGATGGGAGAGAGTGGGTTTAGTCCTAAATATTTTAATAGCTTTCTGCTTTCCTCTGAAGGTGTGAACCCTCCAATAGCACATTTAATCTGACTAACAACAGATTTGATGTTTTTTCTTACATACTGTGGTCTCTTAGAAGAATCTGTGGGGCCCACCAGCCTGCAGACCATAGGGTAAGAAACATTATTTTACAATACCAGCATCAGACCAAAAACCTGTTCTTAATTTCACAGCTGTCAGTAGAGATTTTTGAAATCTTTTCCACATGGTTTTCCTGTGTGTGCAAAATAGGCAGCTTGTCAACTTCTTAAAAAAGACAGCATGTCAAAGGTTCTGCCTGTCACCTCAGGCCAAAGGAAGAGTCACAATGAAACTGGAAGTAGAAATTTTCTCATGATAGGAATGTCAAGCAAAATTTAGCAAGATGTAGGACAAGAGGTATTTGGGTTTGGGTTTGAATTTTCCCCTACTGAAGAATGCTCATCAGAGCAGGTATGAATTTTGATACATCACTTAGGGAACAAGTTTCACTTTCTTTTACTTCAGATCTACATTACAACTTCATGATGGAGCAGAGTTAGTCCTGAATATGTTCTTTTTTTTTTTTTTAATCCATTACTGAGATATTAATGGAATAAGGTTATACAAGACATTAGTTTTGAGAGGTTTGACACTGATTGCTGAATATGTATTCACTGACTTTCCAAATTAAGATCTGTGGTCATGTACATAAATATATAAACACATGAAAATGTAAAAAAAAAATGAAATAAGTAAATATGAGAATGTGTATGTGCCTGCAGCCTGCATATGTGTGTATCTACCTATCTATCTATCTGTCTCCAAGTTTTTTCATATTGCTATGCATTACTGAAAATACTTAACTCTCTTACTTATTCTGGTTAAAGTATTTTATTTTTCTGCTGCTGTCTTTAATTACTGGATGTGACGTATAAAATCCAGCACTAATAAGTCACAGAATCACAGAATGGCTGGGGTTGGAAGAGACCTCTGGAGATCATCCCATCCAATCCCCATGCTAAAGCAGGCTCACCTGCAGCATGTTACTCAGGATTGTATCCAGATGGTTCTTGAATATCTCCAATGAGGAGACTTCTCTGGAAAATCTGTTCCAGTGTGTGGTCACTTATACAGTAAAGAAATTCTTCCTCATGTTCAGGTGGAACTTCCTGTGCATCAGTTTCTGCCCATTGCCTCTTGTCCCATTGCTCAGCACCACTGAGAAGATCCTGGCTCCATCCTCTTGGCACCTCTCTTCAGATACAGGTATACATTGTTGAGGTCCCCTTTCAGTCATCTCTTCTCAAGGCTGAACAGACCCAACTCTCTCAGTCCATCCTCATAAGAGAGATCCTCCAGCCCCTCAACATCTTCATATCCCTCCACTGGACCCGCTCCAGTATTTCCTTTTTTTTCTTGAACGGGGAAACCCAGAACTGGACACAGTACTCCCAATGCAGTCTCACCAGAGC
This sequence comes from Aleadryas rufinucha, assembly GCA_013397815.1. Lineage (NCBI taxonomy): Eukaryota > Metazoa > Chordata > Aves > Passeriformes > Aleadryas > Aleadryas rufinucha. The sequence goes on from VZTH01005358.1 coordinate 148,042, forward strand.
TGAATAGAAAGGCAGGATCACCCCCCTCAACCTGCTGCAATGCCCTTCCTAATGCACCTCAGGATACCATTGGCCTTCTTGGCCAAAAGGGCACTGCTGGCTCATGGACAGCTTGTTGTCCACCAGGACCTCCAGGTCCTTCTCTGCAGAGCTGCTTTCCAGCAGGTCAGCCCCTAGCCTGTGCTGGTGCACAAGGTTATTCTTCCCCAGGAGCAAGACCCTTCATTTGCCTTTGATGAACTTCGTGAGGTTCCTCTTTGCCCAGCTGTCCAGCTTGTCCAGCCCTCACTGGGTGGCAGCACAACCTTCTGGTGTGTCAGTCACTTCTCCAGTTTTGCATCATCAGCAAACTCCCTGAGGGTACAGGCAGTCCCTTCAAGCAATTGATGAATAAGTTGAACAAGACTGGACCCCTGGGGAACATCATTAGCTACAGGCCTCCAAGCCATTCAGCCAGTTCTCAATCCACCTCACTGTCCACTCATCTAACCTACACTTCCTGAGTTTCCCTATGAGGACATTATGGGACATAGTGTCAAAAACCTTGTTGAAGTGATGGTAAACGATGTGCACTGCTCTCTCCTCATCTATTCATTCAGTCATTCCATCCTAAAAGGCTATCAGTTTGGTCAAGTGTGATTTTCCCTTGGTGTATCCATACTGACTACTGCTGCTGACCTTTTCTTTCCGCCATATGCTTAGAGGTGACATCCAGAATGAGCTGTTCCATCACCTTTCTGGGGATGAAGATGAGTCTGACTGGCCTGTAGTTCCCTGGGTCGTCCTTCTTGCACTTTTTGAAGACTGGAGTGGCATTGTCTTCCCTCCATTATCCAGGCATCTCCCTTCTTTTCCATGATCCTTTATAGACGATGGAGAGTAGCTTAGCAGTATTTGCCAGATCCCTCAGCACTTGTGAGTGCATCCTGTCAGGACTCATGGATTTGTGGGTGTCAAGTTTGCCTAACTGATCTCTAACCTGATCCTCTTTGATGAAGGGGAAATCTTTCCTTCTCCCTTGTTTCCAGGGTCTGGGATTCCTGAGGGCTGGCCTTAGAAGTAAAGACTAAAGCAAAGGTGATACTCATTAAGTCAATCTTCTCTGTTTCTTTGTCTCTAGGGCACTAATCTCATTCAGCAGTAACCCTAAATTTTCCCTATTCTTCCTTTTGTTACTCAAGTACTTGAAGAAATAAGGAATCAGAGTGGCACTCTGAAGGCAAGTATATTATAGTACCACACGATGGCAATGATAATGCTCACTATAAGCCAGAAATCAAACATCTTGAAATGTACCGTGTGTGAAACACAAGGAAAGTTCTTGGCTGTGAGGCACAGTCTGAGCAACAGAGGCATAGTTCTTTGTGACTTCTGAGGCTCCTTCCTGGTATAGGAGTTCAAAGTAGATGAATTTCTGAAATGGAGATTTGGCCATGACTTTCTATTCATAGAATCATAGAATCACAGAATACCTTGAATTGGAAGGGACCCACAAAGATCATAGTAGTCCAACTCCTGGCCCTGCACAGGACACCCCAAGAGTCACACCATGTGCCCGAGAGCATTTTCCAAATATTTCTTGAATGCTGTCAGGCTTGGTGCTGTGACCACTCCCCTGGAGAGCCTGTTCCAGTGCCCAACCACCCTCTGGGTGAAGAACCTTTCCCTGATATCCAACCTAAACCTCTTCTGACTCAGCTTCTTGCCATCCCCTTAGTTCCTGTCACTGGTCACAGAAGCAAAGAGATCAGTGCCTGCCCCTCCTCTTCCTCTCACAAAAAATTTGTAGACTGCAATGAGTTCTCCTCTCAGTTTCTTCTTCTCCAGGCTGAACAGACCAAGGGACTTCAGCTGCTCCTCATACGGCTTTCTCTCAAGGCCCGTCACCACATTTGTAGTCCTCCTTTGAACACTCCCTAATAGTTTAATGTCTTTTTTGTATTGTGGCACCCAAAACTGCCCCCAGCACTCAAAGTGAGGCCGCCCCAGTGCAGAGCAGAGCAGAACAATCCCCTCCCTTGCCCAGCTGGTGATGCTGTACCTGATGCACCCCAGGACAGGGTTGGCCCTCCTGGATGCCAGGACACTGCTGACTCAGATTCAACTTGCCACTAATCAGATCCCCCAGGTGTTTTTCCAAGGTGCTGCTCCCCAGAATTCATTCCCCAGTCTGGCCGTACATCCAGGTTTGCCCCATTCTAGGTGCAGAACCTGGCACTTGTCTTTGTTAAACTTCATATGGTTGGAGATTGCCCAGTTCTCTAATTTGTCAAGGTATCTCTGCGGGGCTTCTTTGCCTTCAAGGGAGTCAGCAGCTCCTTCCAATTCCTGGAAGTATATATAGTACAGATATACTATAAATAGTATTCCTCATAGAGGTTTCATAAGTTCCTTGATTTCTGCAGTTTTCTGAGAAAGTCTCTGGCATTCATGCCCTGACTATTGATTTCTCTTTGCTAAGTGACCCTGGTTACCTATGAAAAATGCAACTGAGTCAGTCATAGTCATGCTTAGCTCAACATTTTCCCTCTGGTTCTCTGCTCATCAGACTGTCAAGGCAAGAAAGTTGTCATATGTCTGTTTGGGTGGAGAGAGGGACAGGGAAGATGGGCAGATGCCAGGGTATCCTTGATGCCCAAGTAGCTGAGGGGGTACTGGAATGATTGCCATCATTGTACCTTCTCTTCTGATCAGGCACAAATCCTCTGTCAACATGTAGAATTGTCTCCAAAACCATCTTACCCACATGGGCGCTGTCCTTAGATGAGGTACAGACTGTAGGGGTGGAAATAGCAAGGTGTACTAGACCAGGAGAGGTGTCCAAGAGGGGGGATTTTGGCTTGGGATCTTCTTTTTCTCAGTGGGTTTCTCCGAATTGATCTTACTGGCTTGGTTGAGTGGGTAGCTCTTTGTGCAGTCTTGCTCTAGAAGATGTCTTAAAAGAACACAGTTGCCTAAGGATTTTCAGTAAGAGATCCTGTGGCTTTTAAAGGCTCTTACTGATGGCTTATTTGTGGAAAGAGGCCTTACTTGGGGAGTGGTGTTGGGAAAGGCTTGTTTAGATGCGCTCTGTCTTTGCCTCAGCATGCTGGTGACCATGCTGTTGGCTCCATTGATGATACGTTAGGAATAGCTCCACCCATGGGCATTTGCAGTGCCTTGGATGAAAGCCAGGGGACATCTCTCTGGTGGGTGGTGGCTTTGAGGGTCTGATTTTTTTCATGGCCTTGGATAATTCCAAGATAATATGTGGGGAGACAGCAACAACACTTTTCAGTAATAAAAATGTTTTGACTCTTGCAAGTGTAAAGTGCATCACTGGAATTGGTGTCTGAGGCATGTCCAGCACTTTCATAATTTTTCCCTCCCATAGCACAGCCCAAAGAATATGTTCTTCTCCCCATTGCCAGGCTGCCAGTGTCATGTCCTCCTGTGCTGCTGAGCTTTGCTGATTTTGAGTCAGGTCTGCAGGATCCCTCCAGAAAGACAGACCATGCAAACTATAGAACAGCTGGCCAGAAAATAGGAAGAGACACCACAGACCATGTCAGCAGTCTTTGAGGTCATCTTGCTCCTTGCAAGCATGAAGATAGATTCTCCCTGTGAGAGCGTGGGCTGCTACTTGCTCTGTGATGGCCCTGGCAGTAAATGTCACAATGAGAGATGGTTCTGCAGGTGGGCAGCAGCTCCTTTGTCTTTGGGCATCAGCTTGAATGTCCCATTCCTCTGAAAATGGGGCAACATGTTCTCCTGTGCCATTCCCAACTGGGCCACATGCCCATCCACTCTTACGTTTCCCAGGGCAACCTTCGCCTACATAGCCCAGCTAGCTCAGGTGCAACTAAACGCCATTAGGAATTTGACGGGAAAGGAACTGGGAAGCAGCCAGTCTCGAATTGTACCTGGCACTAACAAGTTAGTGGAGGTGGCATGGCCAGACACATCACTTGGGTGTGTCATGCATGCTGGTGACCTGCTGGAGCATGTCCTTCCCATCTGGTCTCTGCACCTGGTTCTCCTTTCCATGGCAACCAGGACACACAGGTGTGGGAAGGGCTGGGTTTGAGCTGGTGTGGAGTCAGGCATATCTGGACTGTTGCCAGGCAATAGGAAGGTTCATAAACCTGGCTGGCCACAGGGCATCCTTCTGCCCAGCTCCACAGACTGCCCCAGTGACTGTGTACCTGTGAAAGGCTGGGGTAGCAGCACCAAGACAGGTACTCCACACACCACCTCCACTTCTGGAGGATCCAGGTGTGCCTGTGCTGCTGCTAGCAGCTTTACCAAGTGAATTCCACAAGCTTCAATGTCTTCAGTGGTTAGGTGAGGAAAAGAAAAGAAAAGAAAAGAAAAGAAAAGAAAAGAAAAGAAAAGAAAAGAAAAGAAAAGAAAAGAAAAGAAAAGAAAAGAAAAGAAAAGAAAAGAAAAGAAAAGAAAAGAAAAGAAAAGAAAAGAAAAGAAAGCCTATCTGAGAGCACTGGTTTTTAGAGCACATTCTCATTCATTATCTGTGTTTATATTTTCTTTTTTAATGGTGAAGGACCACCAAAAGAGATTGCTCCAGCTGCAGTAATAAAGATCAGAAGATGTATGATGGCTGGTTCTTGAACTGGATTATTTTTCTCATTCCTTCTGGATTGTTTGTCCTTGTAGTTGCCAAAAAAAAAGCTAACTTACAGCATGTAAGGAGTACCTCACCAAGGAGCATCTTACCAAGGAGCAAAGCATCCTTAAACATCCCGAAACTCTTTTGAGAGATTGTTTGCAAGGAGAAACTAAACACAAGAAGGGATTTATCTGTTATGGAGGGCTTTTTGGGCTGGATATCAGGAGGACACTCAGGCTCCTTGCCTCCAGAACTGAAAGCTGGTGATAATGTAAGAAAATCTGCAGAGAACAAAGATCCCCTCTTCAGGGGTTTCTTTGCCAAAATTTTCATGTTATGAAACACAGCTCCATGCTGAGTGAATCATCCCCAATTGCATCTACCACGGCTGCTCAGAAGACATCCACCAGTTAACATGCTCAGCATCTCAGCATCTGGAAATGCAGACTTGCAAACATGACAAGCAAACTGCCAGCCACCACTGAGCATTCAAGCTTTGAGTGATGCAATACGAGAGGTGGACCAAGGTCCAGAGCTTTATTTCTCAGCTTCAGAAGTAAAGGCTCACATTTTGCTCCTGTGAACAGGAATGTGACTTGTGTGACCAGGCCCCTGTGTTAGGCAGCTTTATCCTTTCAGCTGTAAAATCAAAAGGAGAAGCAGTGCTGGAATTCTTGCCAGTTTTTATGAAAGATGGAAAGGGAAATTGGGACAAAGAAAGTTGCTTAAGTTCTTTGGCCTCCTTGAACTGTTGACGGGTGGACGAACAGATGTAGCTACATAACATCAGCTGAATGCAATTAAATATACTGCTTGTCTTTGCAGGTGTCCAGGGAGATTCCTGTATATACACAGCACAACATGTGAGAGGGACAGGACTGCACAGTGTATTTGGACAGTCATAGTGCCTAGCAGGTCATGCTTGGTGCTGGCCAGGAAGCTGAAGTACCTCAAACAATACCAGACTCTCTCAGGAAATCTGTTCTTGCACTCTTTTAAATTGGCCATCATTTAAACTGCCTCAGATATCATGCAGGAAATCAAAACACTAGCCCAGGGATGGTATCACTGTTGAAACAGCACCTGACTCCTCCTGACAGCAATTACACTTGGTTGTTTTGGATAGATCTTATTTCCACTCCTATCAGCAGCAGGTCATTTCTATCTTGACCATCCCAAAGGACCAAGAGATCCGTCAACACCTCCAAGATGCCCACTCTGCTGCCAGCACGGCGTGATGTTGTAGCATAGAGCAATATGCACCTCAGAAGGAGATGCTGAGCAGCAAAATCTGCACCCCTTTCTCCCAACACACTTAGGAGCCAAAGCAAAATATAAGCTATGGTGACAGGATGAATGTTGAGGAAGGTAGAGGATATATCATGAAAATCAGTGGGATAATGCAGCGATTAAAATAAAAATAATAAAATCATAGTATGATAAATGGTTTGGGACCTTAGAGATCATCTAGTTTCAATCCCCCTACTGTGGTCAGGGACCCATTTCATTAGACCAGTTTGCTGAAAGCCCCATCCAACCTGGCCTTGAACACTTGCAAGGGTGGAGCGTCCACAACTTCTTTGGGAAACCTGTTCCAGTGCCTTACCACCCTCACAGTAAAGAATTTCTTCTTAATTTCTAATCTAAACCTGCCCTCTTTCAGTTTCAAGCCTTTTCCCCTCAACCTATCATTACATTGTCAAAAGTCCCTTTCCAGCTCTCCTGTAGCCCCCTTAAGGTACTGGAAGGCGCTGTAAGGTGTCCCTGGAGCCTTCTTTTCTCCAGACTGAGATACCCCAAACTCTCTCAGCCTGTCTTCATGGCAGAGGTGCTCCAGCCCTCTGACCATCTTAGTGGCCCTTCTCTGGACTCTCTCCAACAGGTCCAGGTCTTTCTCATGTTGGAGGCCCCAGAGCTGGACTGAGCTTCTGCTCCCTCTATATGACTCTAGCGTAGCTTTGGCCTGAAAAATTAACTTTGTCTACAAGTACCAGGGGTTCCCTGAATGACAGGAAAATGTGCATATGAAGGTAGATCGTTTGCTGCTGCCTAAGGGTCCCAGTCACTTAAAGACTTCATTTCCTCTTCTCACGTCTCCTTCAAGCTCACAAGTTCACTGTTGCTTTAACTTTCTATGCACATAGCTATTCTTAGATTTTGCTTCCTGGAAATTTGAGGAAACATACCAAAGTACTTTTTCACGGGTATGTGGTCCCTTCAGGGACCTAGAGGCATTGCTAGCAATTTAACTGTCAGGAGCTTTATTTTTTAGAATAGTTATGATGGTGCTTTTTTAACTACATTTTTTGCTATGATACTTCCGCAGTGAAGAACCCTGATCTCCAGCTCTGTGAGTAGAGACATGCAAGAACAGTAAATGAAGAAATGGCAGTAAATGGGAACATGTCATGTTATACAAGTGTTGTTAAAGCTTCATGAGGAGATCTCTAACAAGGATGGACTTGAATCCTTTTGTAAGTAAATAATTATTTTTAAGAAAATTATTACTTTGTCTGCCCCTCAGATTTTGATTCATGTTTCCCACTATTTTGTTAGTAAAGTAAATAAGGCAGCAGTATGTTTTCACACCTCCGAGGACATTTCACTCTTGTGAAACTCACTTACAGAAACTCAGTATCTGTTTCTTGTTCTTTCTCCCCCTGCACTCAGAGGAGATCCCTTGTTAGCTGTGCGATCAATAAAAAACATATCTTCAGTCACAAGTAAATCTAGTTTATTAAAACACAGGTCTGCCAGTTAATTCAATTGCCAACAAAGTTGTAGCGTGGTCAATACAAAAAAAAGTGACCTCATAAGTGAGATACATATATCCTCTTGATGCAAAATTATCTGATAATCAGATGCATTGGACAGATACGGACAGAAGCACGTTGGTGAGAATAGACTGTGGCTAATTTTTTGCATTCTCTTGCAGTATTTGAAGTGTATGGTATCTCATGAGAGGCTTCAAGCTTGTCACTTGTTGCTGCTCAGGTCTGCTCCTGACAGTTGAAAACCACAGAAAAAGAGTTTGCCTCTTCCTTCCAATTATGTGCCTGCTATATTTGCACAGGTTACCATCTCAATCATATTTCCATTGCAAACCACTGCTAATATTCCCTTTTTCATCAATAGCATGGGATCAAGGAGTTCATGTGGCATCATTAGGTCAGCTCTCAGGTATGCTGCTGCGTTATTGAAATAAGGATTTGGAGCATGAACTTTAGTGAAGACTTCTGATAAAACTCTGTGCTTACATCAAAGGCAGCATCAAGTGACTGAAATAGATTGAACATAACTCTTAGATAGCCAAGAAAAAATATGCCTTTCCCAGTGATTTGCCAAGTACTTTTCCACCTGACCAGCAATGATTTGTTTTCTGCATATTTCTGACAGAGCTGAAAATAGCTTGCTGCTGTTATTTTTGTTTGAGAGCAATAACATTCAGTTTGTGAAGTTCTTTCTCCATAATAAGTTCAGAGCATTGAGAAATATCTTCACAAGCAGAAACCTTCCTTTGGTTGAATTTCACAGTGCGGGAAAGCTTTCAGCATTTTTGTTAGTTTTCATATAAGACCGGCTGTTTTCTTGGAAAATATGACTAAACTTCTTGTCTGTTTTTAGTAAAAGATGAGGTAATTAAAACCAAAATCCAAATATGGTCAAAATGAGTTTGGAGCCTGTTTTCACTTAGGTCTGATTTTTAGAAAACATATTTCAGAAAATATTCAGAGACTTAAAAATACAGACAGCCATTTGATGAAATTTTCCAAAGTACACATAGGAGTAGCTTCCCATTGCTTTCTAAAAAAGCTCTCCTCCACCTTCTCTGTTGTCCATCTTTCTTCCTGTACCTGGGTTAGTGCTTCCCTGTTTCATTCATTCATGTTTGATGTCAGGAAATTCAAACCAACTGGAAGTTAATCCTATGAAAAAGGGGATCAGTTTCCTCCTCAGAGGAGACAGAAGATGAGGGATTGGAGATACATTTGGCAGCAGTTTGCTGTCAGACTGATTTACCTGCACAGAGGAAACCACTACCTAGCTACCTGTTTGGACCAAAATAATTTTAAAAATTTGTCTTTGGATCCCTGCATGGGAAACGAACTGCTTAGCCTCAGCTCTCAGAAAAGCACTGGCAACACTGGGAGTAAAAACAAAGTGTTGCAATGACCTTGGAGGAATTGACACCACATGAAGAGCTGCAGGATGCAGCCCAGTGCTCTGGGCGCCCGCATCCTGCCCTCACTGCCAGCAGTCATCTTACTCACAACACTCCATGATGATGCCACTTGCTTGAAACCATTCTCTCACTCGATAACCCGTGAAATGTTAAGCAGAATACCTCTGTGGCTGGTTCAGAGTGGAAAATTTAGAAATGTTAGTGACTTCTGAGCAGCCTGAGACAGTGCTGGGTCCTGTTTGCCTCTCTTCCAGCTTTTCAAGTCAGCCTCAGCAGAAAGCATCAGCGATGCTTTACATTTCTTTAATGTGCAACCCCTTTGCCAGTGTTTGCAAGGGGAACTGGCAGGGTACCGTGAATCTGTAGGGAATCCCACTGTCTGAATCCCCGCACATGCAGGGAAACGGAGAACTGAGAGGTTCGGGCACAGACACTGAAGTGGTCAGGTGAGCAGTTTCCCTTTCAAGTCACTTAGTATTGTGAAATGAAATAAAGGGACTCCAGTTGCAAGGTAAATTCCTTTCAATCCCTTGTCCTGGGGAGGGTGAACAACAGAGGTATTTCTACACTGCTAAACACAAGACAGCCAGGAATCACACCCAGCCACCTGACCTCTGATCATCCTGACTCAGTTTTGGCCACCCCACAAAGAGCTCTCTCCCAGAGACTTTTGCTTTAGAGATGCCTGACAGTGAGCATCAGAGCTGCAGGCTGGCCAGCAGCACAGCACACAGCCTCTGTCATTGGATAGCATGAGCCCAGTCTAGATATCCCATCAAGACCACATGCGCATTGTTTTGCAATTCTGCCGCGGTGCTGTTATTGGCTAGCAGGTGACCACAAGCACTGGGCACCCTCCCGCGCGGGAGGGGGAGTTTTGGTTCCAGGGGTGCTCTGGTGGGGTGCTGTGACTCCAAAACCGACTTTTGGCTGAAAGTCGCTTGGCAGCTACTGCACACACACACACACACAGACACACACACACAAGCACACACACACACACACTCACCCCCCCGATAGCTTCTTCAACAGGTTGATGACAAAGAGGCAGGAAGGGTCCTTGTGTGCAATTCCACTGCAGACTTTATTCCAGCATGCTGCTCGTGAACGGGGTGCAGTAACAAAGACGCAGTGAACAGGGGCAGTGAAAAAGACCCAGAACCATACAGAGTTCAAGGTTAGATACGGCAGTGGGGACAGCTGAGGGCATGGGGCGGTACATAGGTGGGGCTAAGGTATGGGAACTAATAGGGAACCAGTGAGGGAGGGACTAAGGAACAGGGGTAAATGGGGAAACAGGGAAGGGAGAACATTCTGGATTAGGGCCATATAGGGTAGAAAGGGGCAGGGGAGGCCAACAGGCCAATAGAAGAGACAGAGCCAGGGTACATTTCTGTAACAGAACAGGGCATTGTGAGAGAGACCTTTTTAGCCAGTTTAACCTGGGGAGAATTTCTCCACTTAGCTCCAGGGGGTTCTTAAAATCCCTGGTACCAACTGTCTACCACAGGGGAGATGGAGGCTGTCGCGGCGCAGGAGGGCAGGCGAAGCTCCAGCTCAGGTTCGCCCTGCCCATTGATGGAAAAGGCACGTGGAGGAGGCAGGAACGAGGCAGAGGGAGTTCTTCGGGGTAAAAGGAGAAGGTTTAATGCCAAAAGAAATCCAAAAATGGGCGCGAAGAACCGCCAAAATGCTTCTTACACGAGGTTTTATACCCCTACGGAATGGGAGGGGAAAGCACATAATAACCAATAATATAACAGAAAGGGGGCATTAAAGAGGCAGGGAGAAGGGTATTTAACTAATAGGAATAAGGGTAGGCGGGGGGGATTAACATGGGCCAGTGAGGGACTGAAGAACATGGAATTATCCAGAAAGGAGACCAAATATAGGGAAGAAGGGGAGGAGATAGCGGTGGCCAATTATGGGGATATGATCTGCATGCCCTGCACAGCTCTCTGGGTTCTCACCCTAACCTTAAGGTGCTTGGGCTATGTGGGCATCAAACCACTGCAGTGGCTGGTCCACTTGATCTTGCTGGCCAAGGTGCTGGCCATAGCACACCGCAACACAATTCTGCACCAGCTACCTGCAGCACAAGCCTCTGATTTTTGCTTTGAAATTTTCAGCAGCAAAGTAATAGAGGATGGGATCAAGGCAGCTGTTCATGGCAGCAAGGCAGAGAGTGACCACCAGCGCTTTGTGCAGGTTGGCCTGGCTGCAGCTGCTGTACATCAGGTGGACAGTTCGCAGGATGTGATAGGGCAAGAAACAGATGAGGGAGAGGATGAGAGTGATGATAATGGTCAACACTGCCTTCCTGTGACGGGTTGCCCTCTTGCTCTGCAGAGCCCTGGACTTGAGCAGCGCTCTGATAGCGAAGACATAGCAGAACACAATTGTGCAGAACGGCAGAATGAAGCCCACGACGAGGACAAAGATGTTCATCGTGAGGAGCCTGTGCGTGCTGGAGGGTTGGAGGTCCAAGCATTTGACTGGGTTGCTGTAGCCAGCGACTCCCTTGTTTAAGAGAGGGCTGGCGGCTACCAGCACAAAGATCCATATGGCTGCGCAGGTTATCCTGGCATACTTCGTGTTGGTCACTTTTCCGTGTTTGAACGGGTGGACGATGGCTACGAAACGAACCACGCTGAGCACAGTGAAGAAATAAATGCTGCAGTACATATTCATGTACAAGGTGTAAGTCATGATCCTGCAGACAATATCACCAAATATCCAACGTGATCCCAAGAGGAAGTATGTGGCCCGAAAGGGCAAAGTGCTCACAAACATGAGGTCTGAAATAGCCAAGTTCTGCATGTAGATGTTTACTGAGGTCCTTTGCGAAGTCTGGAAGAAAACATAAACGGAGAGGCCGTTTCCAACAGCACCCAGGAAGAAGATAAAGAGATACATGATGGGATAAATTACTTGTTTGAAGCTGTCAGTTGAACAGTTGGAGGAGCTGTTAGTGAAGCTGCCATCTAGCACCACCTTGGAAATGTTCACAGTCTGAGCCAGCATCTCCATTTTTCTGCCAAAGTGAAAAGAAGTGGTGTGAGTGCTGGGTTACAGGCTGGGCAGGGAGTTGGGCCATGTGGGACTATTTCACTGAGGGCAGAAATTGCAAGATGCAGATGACGCTGGGAAGTAAGTGTTAATTAATGAGTAATTACTTGTGAGGTCCCAGTAAATACACATCTAAAGACACAAAGCCCCAAGTAAGCTCTAACGAGTTTCAGTATTACAGCAGCTGGTTGTTATCTCAGCCTGTAAAAGTGCTGCCTTTTAGAGGTGCTATGTGTGTGTTTTAATGACAAGTCTCAGATCGTTACTGTGCAAAACAAGCCAACTTGCTGTCAGCCATTTTGTGGCAGGGAGGTTTTGAGTCCCCAGTCACCTTCCATGGAAACATCAAAACCTGATCAGAAAAGAAATCACTGCCCACTGCTGTCTGCGTTTCAAATTAGGTTGGAAAGCCAAAAGAACTGAATTTGCCTTTTGGAACCAGAGAAATTTTTCTGGTATGTTTTTGGCAATATTTCCTGAGCAATACCGGACGTATTTTGATACCTGTATAAATTAAGGACATTTTGACCTTAAACACTGTACAAACACTGTGCTAATTATGCATGGCTCCTTTTTTAACTACCTTCTCCTTGCACTGTATTTCTTCTTTCTTGTTAGATTCTGGTGGCTTTCTGTCTCTTTTTGTAGGGCCTTTGCTTCATGTACCACTCTCTTAACCTCTTTTATGCTCAGCTGCTCTGCACCTACCGACAGTCATCTACACACACTGCAGCTTCCAGGGCAGCCCACATTTGCAGCCCTAATGAAAATGGCCTCTGAGAAAATGGGCTGTGTTCACAGAGTGGCATTTTTCCTCCTGTGAGGCTATAATTCAATCAAATCAAAACCACTCACCACTAAGACACTCTAAATAATAATTTTTTTTCTCATTAGTGTCTATTTCTTTTCTGAACTCTTGATTTCTTATCTCAACTGTCCTGCAGCTAGTAGTATTTTCAAAGGAAGGTGTCAGTATTGTTTCTTGTTTAACTGTGGGAGCAATTCCCTCTTTATATCTGCCAACATATTCTAAAGATGGGGCATGGAAATTTTTAGCCTGAAAACCACAACTATGTGGCATTTCCAGATGCATGGAAAATAAGCTTTTGATTTGCTCCAGTGAGAGTGATAATGTGTCCATGGTACATGACTGCACCCTATCTCTTATTCTGAGCCTCACTGGCTTCACAATTTGAAACTAATTTATTTGTACAGGTGGCGCCTCCCTGGGGGTAGATTTGGCTTTACATTTGGGTGCTCTGAATGCCTAGCTACCCAGTGTGGTATTCCCAGTGTGCTGTACATGGAAGCTAATTTGCAAACTGAAGCCATGGTGTGGGAGCCTGAGCTATGTTCAGAGAAGCCCATGGTATCTCCAGAGTGGTGTCTCAGAGTCTGTCTGAGTCCCTTAATATAGCAACCAGATGTGCCCCAGCAGGCGCCTTCTATCCGGCCCCACTGAGATGGGAAGCATGGGAAGCACTACCCCAGGCTGGGCTCCCAAGGAGCACTTTATGGATATTGGGTCTCAGCAAAGCCCTGGACTGCGTAAACACATGCTCCTAAAGTTAATCTCCTCCTCATCTGAGATGCTCTTTCCTCACAGAGGAGAGAGAAAATATATTCTTCTTAAAAACAAATCTTTTGCAATCAAAGGACTTTTAATCGTTTTGGTTTTTTTTACAGAGCAACTGTCTGATATACATGTTTTCTGTATGGGATCAAAGATCAGCTTTTCTCCAGATTGAATACGATCCCCCCATTTTGCAGGGAAACATTGCAGCCTGAGGTACAGGAAAGGGAAGAGCCCTTCTGACTGTGTTTTCCTGTGGTCCAAGTATCCTTGCCTTTAGAAACCCCAAAACAGAAGAAAATATTAGGGAAGGGATCTGCCACCTGTTGAAGCATTCCTGTTGTGTGTGAAAGCTGTGAGGTAGAGGAGTCAAATGAGTTTGAAGCCGTGGATAAATTCCAAGCCCTGCTCAGCAGTAGGAGTGATGGCTTGTGCCCAGTGCTATCTGATGAAGGGTGGGACTGGGGCAATGAAAATTCAGTTGATGAAAAGCCCTTGGGTCCCTGCACCCTGGGGAGAGCACTACAAGCACCGGGGCTGAGGCACTTTGCTCAGGCTCCTCATATGACAGTGTCTAGCCAACAACTACCATTACAGCTATTCTGTCCTCTAACTGCACCAATGCTCCTCAGTTCTCTTTCCAGCTAAAGGCGGAGACTGAAAGTAGAATAGTGCATGTGCAATTGAGAAAATTCAGTATCCTTGAACCTGGCAAGAAAATTGGTTCTCAGACTCCTCTCCAAGTTATTCAAACACAGGTTTCAAGCTGTTATGGGATGTCTAAGAGAAAGAAGCTGGAGACCGGTCAACTGAAAGCTCTTAAAGCACCATGGTGCCTGCCCTCAGCAAAGGGCCAACAATGACCCATGCAATTTTCATATGTAGATGCTCCTGTTAGCTGGGTTTTGACACACAGATCAAAGTAGAAAGGAAGGCAAAGTGAAAGATACATTTCACATCGGACTACCTCAACCAGCCACAGAGCATAAGGGGAGAATTTTAGCCCTCCTTGAATCCAAGAACTGTTATTAGCCAGCTAAGGTTAGGAGATGACTCCTAGACTTACAGAATGACCTATCTAAGGACAGGCAATAAATTTTGTTTTCAGCAAAAGTGTCCAGATGGCCTCCTGGGTCAGGAATGAACAGGATGCGTTAAGGGTGAGAGACTGGACCTACAGGACTTTTTTGTGTCCCCCAAAAGAAGGAAGATTTGCAGTAAGATCTAACAGCCCTCTGAGAAAAAAAGGAGAGAAAGGACAAACTGAAATGAGATTCTCTCTTCAGTGGTACTGCTAGACTACTCTGATAGAAATTCTCGAACAGGAGATTTTTTCTATGTATGAGTTTCACTGACGAAAGCTATCAAATGGAAGCAGCTGACACATGTCCTGAGGCTCTGACAATCTGCCTGGCAGGAGAAAGACAAGATCAGCTGAGCAAGAAAAAGGGAGCCTTTTCTGAAAAAATTGCTGCATAAGTAAATTAGATGTAGAGTTTGGGTGGGTTTTTGTCTTTTCTTCATCTCTGTGAAATCTTTAAAAAATATTTACAGCTTGATTAGTATGGATTTCATAAATAAATATTTACCTCTCATTACAAATTACATATATATTATAAATTATATGTATTTATTACTAATATATATTTTGCCTTTTATCTTAGCCTGGTTTGAGTTCAGTTTAAGGTAAGATGATAACAGAAAGACATTCCTTGCCTAAGGTGAATTTTACGCCCTTAACAAATGGATGGGTGTGCAAGACAGGTAGGGGGCTGACAGAGCAAAAGTAAGAGGAGATTTTTTAATTGAAGGAGATACTAAAGTAATAAAAATGCCCCAAACCCATCATATTTTAAGCTCAGGATAGAGGTATCAGTCTAGCAGCAGAAGTGCTAAACTGCCCAGGGTGTGATGTGTATGTCCACCTCACCAGGGTGTGTGTGTGTGGAGCGCAAGGGGCCGGGGACACAGGGGGACGGGGCTGGCTGTCCTGAGGCAAGAGTGGCTCAGCAGGAGCAGAGGAGGAGCAGGTCTGCCCGAGGAACAGACCTTCTGAGGTTTGCATGCAGAGAATGTGGGGGTGTGAGAGAGGAGCTGGTGGTGGCTGTGGTCACAGTGGGTACCAGGGATGAAGGGTGTGATGTTTGGGGCTCCGCTTTGAGGCAAGAGAGAAGCCCAGTCAGACCCAGTACTGCAATGCACGGATGAGGCAGTAGAGAGTAGAAATTTAGGTATGTGAGGAACTGAGGGAACAAAGGCAAGCAATACAGGAATGAGAGACTACACCGCACCCGATGCAGATTCAGGCTGCTGGTGCTGCAGACTGAGAGGTTTGCAGAGGAGTATTTAATTAGAAGCAACAGGGGAGCTGAGGGGCATAGGAGAGCAAAGGGCTGCACTGACAACACTTGCGAGGGCAGTGAACACGCATCCAGTGCACCTCTGAAAAGGCCAGGAGGGATAAAAACCCAACTGCAATAACTAGGGAAGGCAAATCCAACTGCCCACAAATCCAATAGACCGGCACATGCTATCTTGAATGTCTGATGAAAACCAAATCTTACGTGTAATTCTGCACTGATGCTCAAACCTGAAAAAGAGACAGGGGACCTGTCAGGCTTGGCATGAAACCAAAACCCTGGTGCAAGGGAAACCTCAGAGACCTGCAGGAGAGAGGATAATCAATAGAAGCCTGTGTTGCCATGCTACCAGCTTTATGGTAATGATAGTGTAGGATGCTCGGGTGGAGGAGTGGCACTGTGCATGAGGGACTACACTACTGGCAACAGTGTAAAAATATTGTGGCTAAAGAGAAGCACAACAGGGTTCTTGTAGGCAGACACCACATACTCTAATAATAAAAATATCGTACTAGGAATGCACTACCAAACTCCTTATCATGATTATGACAGTTGCCAGAAAACATTAAGTGAGAGTAGGAAGATGAAAGCAGGTAGCAACAGGAGGAGCTTTTGGGTGTCTTTATTCAGATGCAATGCTGCAGCAGAATGGGATGTGATGTCCATACACGACAACTTCCTGGTTCCTAGAATAATTAGTCCTGCAAACAAATCCACAACACGAGATGCCATTCTACTTTGGCATTCTACCTCTACAAGACACCATTTGATCTTTAGTGCTGCACAGGCCCTAGTTCAAACAGGTTTTTGGTGGAGGGAGTTTTGTACTGTTAATCACAGTAGAGCTGGGCTCAGCAGCATTGTGGAATAGAGAGGCAGTCCCAAAAGGAAGAAGCCTACGTAAACCTGGGGGCTGTTTAGGAAAACAAACAGAAAATTCAACAAGCCTACATTCCAAAAGAAATAAGCATTTTATGAAATATTGAGCCCAATGGCTAACAGTAAAATAGTTACCAAGACTATTATAAGGAAAAGATCTCCATTTGGAAAGCAGAACGCTTGTCAAAATGGGGAGAATGGGAAAGTCTGTATCATGACAGATCAAATGCAGAGAGGAAACTAGGAGCATTAAAGAAGAAAATTAGTGAAGAGCTTCTGGTAAAGGATGTTCTGGGTTGACAGTAAGTTTTGTAAACCTACTGAAAGATGAAAACCACTTGGGAATGGCAGGGTTGCTTGGTGGCTTAAGATCTCTTAGGGACAAGGTCATAGCAGAAAAACTCAGGGAATTCACTCTTCCTGACCAAAGATGGTGGGATATTTTCATGTCTGGTGCAGAAAAAAGATCAGAGGAGCCAGCTCCACTAGACAGATGTGGGCAGGAAGTATTAAACCAACCATATAAGTGGGAGGCCAATAAGTAATTGAGACCAGATGGCACTCATATCAGTATCCCAAAGGATCTCAACTGTGAGACTGATGGCCAAGGCACGTAACCCACCATTGTAATCAGGCACGGTGCCAGGGGACTGATGTGTCATCAGCACAGCTCTCATTTACAAGAAAGGCTTGATGAGGCAGCTCAAGGCCATGAGCTGGTCCTCAGTCCTGGGAGCTAGTGACCACTGGGATTGATTTCCTCCTCTGGGACATTTTTGGGAGCATCTGTAACAAAGAATGAAGGCACTGAGCTCATTGAAATGCCAGTCTGCTGAGAAAGAATCATTATGTCTTCTGGAAAGGGACATCCTCTTTCACTCACCCACTGAAGGGCTGTGATGACAATGGTTGAAGGGGACCCAGTGATCATTTTATACATATATATGGATGTACATATATGGCCGAGGGAGATTTTCCCCTCTACTTCACTCTTGTGAGACCCCACCTGAGCACTGCATTCAGCTCTGAAACCTTGACATAAGAACATCATGGACCTGCTGGAGTGGGCCCAGAGCAGGGCCATGAAGATGATCAGAGGCCTGGAGCACATCTTCTGTGAAGACAGGTTGAGAAAGTTGGGGCTATTCATCCTGGAGAAGAGAAGACCCCAGAGAGATCTTAGATCAGCCTTCTGGTACCTAAAGGGGCTCTACAAGAGAGCTTGAGAAGAACTTTGCACAAGGGCATGTAGTGATAGGACGAGGGGGAATGGAATCCCTGGAAGTGTTCAAGGCCAAGTTGAATGGGGCTTTAAGCAACATGGTCTAGTGGAAAGTGTCCCTGCCCATGGCAGGGGGTTTGGAATGAGATGATCTCTAAGATCCCTTCCCACCCAAACCATTCTATGATTCTATGATATGTGTGCATTTATAGAGTTGCATTTGTTAAAGCCTTCAACATAGCTCTGCAACAAAGGTTTCTTAAGTACCTGAGTTGCCAGAGAGCTGGAAGTCATGTTCTTTTGTGGTCTGAAAGCTGGCTGAAGTGTAGGAAGCAAAGTGGGGGCTCAATAAATCATCAATGGAGTCCTCTAGGGTTTGGTACTCAGACTAGATTTATTCAATGTCTCTATCAACAGCCTGGAGATGACAGTTCTCCAGGTTGGCAGATGCCATGCTGGAAGGGTGGCAGATGAGAATTAGTATATTTTAATGTAAGGTAATGCATGCTGGGGAAAAATAATCTAAATTGTGCCTAATCATATGAACTTTAATCTGGCTGTTGCATTCAGGAAAGGGCAGTTGGCACTGGCATCATTGACCATTTGCTGAAGTCAGTTCTGCATTGGCTACAGCAGCAGAAGCAACCAAAATTGTCAGCAAAATAAGTGGCACCACCAAGGAGGCTATGGAGAACAGAGTAGGGTGACACCTTGTATAAAATCTTGATGCATTCCCATAGTGGGCAGCTCTTGTCTGTACACTGAAAACAGAGATTATGGAGTTAGAGAACGTGCAGAGAGAGGCAAGTAAAGTAGTCAGCAGCCCTGGGCTACCCCAGTTCTTACAGAGGGCAGTCAGTCAAGTCCTATGGCATCTCAGCAGAGAATGGGATGGGTTTCTGTGCCATGCCTGGACAGAAGGATACAGTCCTTTTGAAGATGTGTGGTGGAGGGGTGCTACCACTAAAGGTCTAAATATGAAACCTCCACTGTCTCTGAAGGTATAAATAAACTCTCCATTTCCAAACTGCTGATCTGAGATCTGCTGCTCTGAAACACTGGATTCACTATAACATGAGGAATGACAAAACAACTTCATTTTAATGAGATGTTCTTCATATGCAAAGTTAAATAGGGAAATCAGGCTGTTCCATCAAAATATACTACTTTGCTATGTAAAGTGATAAGTATATAGAACCTCTTCTATGCCAGGAAAAAAGATGATCTTTGCATCTATCACAGTAACCCTTTGTCTGAAGAGGACCCCAGACACCTGAGTCTGTTGTTTATTACCCAAATAGGAAGGCAATTATAATATCGCTGCTATAGAGGAGATCACTTGCATTTGCCACTGCACTTCCAAGAAAAACAGAAGTTCTCATGTTTTTTTAAAGTTCCCACTGGCTTTCTTGCTAATATTCACTTTGTGTTTCAGGAGCAGCATTACCAAGAATAAATGAAAAAAAATTGCAATATTTAGAATTAACACTAAATTCATCAAAACATGGCATATTATTAACCTTTCTAAAGGCACAATAATGAAAAAAATCAAGAGTCTGACATTTAACACCTTTTATTTTTGAAGTTCGTCATAAGCCAAATGCATATTTTTCATCTAGTTAAAAAACAAGTCTCACTTAATCAGATCCACAGCTTCATTGCTATCTTCCATCTGGCAAACAATCCTAGTTACATAAATCCACCCTTTTTTTCTGCCAAAAAAATTTCTCAACACCAGCTTTGTCATAGAGGAGTTTGGTCAACTATCACTGCTTCTGGCAAATAATACACTAACTGCAAATAATAAGAAGGAAAAGTAGGTTGTATTTTAATCATTGCAACCATTCCATCTACAGCAGAGAAAGTAGACAAATCTTGTCCTACCTCAGCTCACGTGCCTTCTGGTGTGTTCAGTATTTCCTTCTTCAGCTTGCTGTTGCTCACAGACTTCAGGATTTTTAATGGAAAGGAAACCTGGAAAAGCTTGATGCAAAAACCAAGTGCTACTAACGCAGAAGCCAAAGAAAAACCATGAACAGGGTAAAGGGAAGTAAATCCTGATTAAAAGTTCTTACATATTCTTAAAAGAGAAATGTTCTCAGCTCAAGAACTGGTGCTAGCAATCACAGGGCAATCTTTCATTACTTTCACCCGATGAAAGAGGCTCTACTGCTGCATGGCATGTTGAGAAGCGTTCTGAATGTCTGTTTTTGGGCCCACACTTATATATATGGGCTTTCATTCATCAGAGTTGCTCAAAATATTGAGAGGATATGCCCATATAATCTTTGCATGAATCATTAAAGATGTTCTTGGAATTAGGGAGAGGATATTCGCTTTGATTACTTCCCAGGAAACACATAAATAACAAAATTGCAAACAGGCTGCTGGGAGTTGGTTGGGAGTTGGAGGCTGAGTTAACAAGCTGAGGGACTAATTTTCCTTGAATTTTGTAGGAACAGATATAGCTCTGTTAGGCCACGAGCAAAGGGCTGCAGTGAATGCCTTACCCCCTCCTAAGTTTCACCACTTAGTGGAGTAGGGCTGACTGCACAGATGGGTGCTCTGAGCCCACTGCTGTTGTGAAATATGTTTCTATACACACTATAGGTGTAAAAGCTTGATTATTTCTGTTCTGTGCTGTCAGCACATGCAGGTGGACCAGACACATTCAAGTGCTTTCTGGTTGCAGTATTTCGTATTGGCAGCAGGTCAGGAGTCCACACATGGCTGCTTAGCACAGCAAATGGAGAGTCTCCAAAAAACCCCAACCTTCTTGCCACCCACACTTGTAGTTATCTGTATCCCAAAGTGCTTTGGATAAAGATTGTATTCTCTCCTCTATTTACCACTTGTACATGTAAACTTGAGAACAGCCAAAATAGTGCTTTTAGTGTGCTCCATGTGGGGTCATGGTGGCAACGTGCAGTGGCTGCAAAGACTCGTGTCACCAGAGCTCACAAATCCCTAGACCCACATGCAGCTCTGTGGGTCCTCTTTTTTAGCATGGAGCTGAAAAAGGACATAGAAAACCAGCTTAGCTAAGGACTAGTCTAACTCTTTTGGTCTCCAAGGTGAGCACAAAAAGTGGGTTTTGACACTTGCCTGCATTTGAATTGACAGAGCAAAGTCAACTTAAAAAGCTTCACAGTAGACATCCACATCAAATGGATTTTCAAGGTGAAGTGTGACAATGAATTAAGACGCTGTTGAAACCACTCTTTGCCAACCCTTGTGGCACCTAAGCCCATGGATAAGTGTCCTCTTCCAGCTGTGGTTGTGCTGGCTGCTTTCTTTACTGTCCCAGCTGTTTCCCTGTCTGCCAAGGTCTGCCTGCAGAGTAGCTCGTAGGTTCTCCCTAACCCCACCCCATTGTTGAGGCAGGTACCATAGACACCTGACACAGGAGGTATCTTCTCACCCAGCTCACATAGACTAAAGCAGGGTGGAAATGATCCTGTGAGCAGCTCTGTGGACAGTCCTTTGGGAAAGAGCCATGACATGCATCAGGGACTGTGGCCGCTTCAGCCAGTGAGGCCACTGCCAAAAGGTAGCTCTGGCCTCAGTCTTCACTTGGGCAATGCCCCAGTAACTCAGACTGCATCTCATCTGCAACTGGCAGAGACTAATTTAGGCATTGCAGTAGCAGTCTGATGACATCCCCATCACAAGGCATGTGGTAATAATTACTTTGGGACTGATAGGCAGCCTGTTCTCAGATACAGGATCAGAGACTGAAACATGCAGAAAAGTTAAGACATTGATCACATTTTATTTTCCTGAGATATTTTGAGAACATCTTTTTCACCATGTGATATGAATATCTTCATTGCCTGGGTAATTTCCCACATTCACCTTCTTAAACGACCTGCTTTCTGGAGAGTACTGCTTCCTCCCTTTTATAAAGTAATTCTGTGTTTTGCTTTTAGCCTGGCTTTGAATAAATGAGGTTGGCTGCCAACTCACCCTGCACCTGATGAGCTAGATCCGGAGTGACTGCTTGGAATTTTTTAGAAACATTCACTGTATGACTCAGCTTCCGAGGGGAGTTTATTACATTTCTTACTAATAAAAACTTCAGTAATTCTGGAGAAGACATCTCAGAATATCATGAAGAATCAAAGACTTTCATCACAAGATGCTGCGTGCATATCACATATTCAACAGCAGTTAAGAGCCTAGACTATTTCTGAATTTTGGGTCCCTAAAATATATAGATGTTTGAGGACACAGCAGAGTGCAAATGACCACTCTGGGCTGCAGCTAGTCTCCATCCTGCCTCTGGTTCTGTTTCCTTCTGCATTTCTGGCTCCACAACAGCCCAGTTTCAAGACAGAAATGCAAGAGGGGGTTGCTCTTACTATTCCTTCCCCTTCCTCAAAAAACCATATTCCCTCCAGCCCTGCACAGGGGTACTGCCCACAGAGGAGGGCTCCAAGTGTGTGAAGAAGCCAGATTTTGGGTCTGAAATAAGTAGTCCAGGCTAAGTAGAAGCAAAAATTTAGACTCTCCACCTTTTCAAAGATTACTATAGGCCAGTTCAAGCATCCTTTTGGGCTGAGCACTACCTGCCAGGGGTGCCAGTCAAGGGGCCTGTCCCTGTGTAGGACACCTTGGACATCCCAAATATGCATCATGCCATCATGTGCTCCACAGGCCAGGCCTCCCCCTCCAGCAGGAGGTCTACACCCTTTAGGTCTGAACCCTAAAGTCAGGTGAAGTGCTGTCTCAGAATGGTCCATCCCTACCCCCTTTCCTGGTGCATCCCTGCAGCACTGCAGTCTCACTGGGCAGTTTCATCTGCTTCACACCTCAGCAGAGGGGCCAAGAGCACCTGAAACCCACATGGGTCTTGCTGGATGCACACAGCTCAACAGAGGCCTGAAAGTTCATCAGCTCACAGAGCATGGATGCTCTTGCACAGCAGCTCCAGCGTCTTGGCTTCCCACAGACACAAGGACTGTGCATGGGAGACATGGAAATCCCCAGCACCAGGAGAGCTGGGGTGAGATACCAGGTCTCCCAGGCAACCCAGGTGAAGGAGCCTGCATGTTTTTCCAGTTGCTCAGTCAATGTTTTGCTGTCTGGAGGCACAGTCTTCTAGTGGCAGAGTTTCACTTTTTTTCATGCCAAAAGGTTTTTGGTAAAAATGGATCTGTCAAACAAACAGAAGGGATTACCTCCATTGAAGATTTTAGTGCCGCATGACTTCAACACGGCAGCTTAGCCTACTAACACATATCTATTTCCAGAGACCAAAATTACAAGCCTACATTCATTTTCTGTGCAATCCAGAAAAAACCAGCATCCCATGTTAGTAGCTCATCTGCTGTCAGCCACAAGGCTGGACGGATGGGAAGACAAAAGTGACAGCTGCATGAAGAAGGGGGAAGAAGCCAGGGCAATTTTAAAAGGAATTACATAGAAAGGAAAAGCACAGAAGGTTTTCAAGCTGTTTCTTTTTCATCATTAGTAATGACATCTTTTTTAATTGCCTGTGGTCCTTTCTTATTTGTTTGCAGTTCCTCATTGAAATACTGTTGAGAGCAGAGGAGCGTTAATATATAGCTGGAATGGAAAAAGACATCTAATGCTGCCTTTAAGTAAAAGAAACTGTTGTTTTTTACTGTGAAGCACTAAAACTGCTAGTGTTTTTGCTACCTTCTTCAAAGGTGACTGTGGGCCTTGGGAAAAACTGATTGTCTCCAAAAGCTGTGGAGATGATGGCAGCTGGGAGCATTAATGCTCTTCCCAGAGAATAATCGATCCAATCCTTGATTCTGAAAAGACTGAACTGGGGCAGGACAAAACACCAAACACCTTCTAAGGTCTTCATCTAAAACTCATTGAAGTCACCGGAAAGAATAGTGCCTTTTTGGATTAAAACCTACATAAGACAGACTCAGAAACCATGACTGGAAAAAACCCAATTCTTTTCCTCTTTTACCTTCAGCTAGCTAAAAGCATTTCAGATTTAACATGTGCAAGCTTGTCAGCATGTCAGGTATATTCTGTCTTCTGCACGTAATGTACCTTTCAAAACCTTTCTGCAGCCATTTCTCTACCTACCAATCACCATGGTGCCAAAGTTGCTTTCTGCCTGTGTTTTTATTTCTGATTTGTGTGTTAGACCTTACAGGATTGCACATTGGTGGGATAATGAAAGTGCGGAATTTGAAGGATTTGGCAATGAATCTAGTTACCTCTGTCTTAAGATTTGGTCTCCCAAAGACTTGTTAATTGTATTTGGCACATGTATGCATGCATGCACACAGTGCTGTGTTTTGGTCTGTGTTTACCACATATTAAATGTTCTGTGAAACCTGAGAATTCTGCTGAACTCTCCTTCCATACAAATATAGAAACTCAAAGCAAAACAAGCTTCCTTTTTTCTCTTTTTAATGACTCTTCCATGATATCCCTGACCCAAGAGCTGGATAAAATCCAATGACAACATTCTAACATCAGAATGCCCAGATGTAGGTGCTCTGCTTCTTATATCCAGTAGCCAAACACCACTGTAAGATACAACCTGCAAGTCCTCCCACATAGCCCACTACCACCAAGTCCACTTTCATGTCAATGTACTCATCAATGATAGTTAGCAAAAGCTTTACAAGAGACCACAATGTGCCTCCCTGCACAATGTGGGACATAAATCCCCTGCTCTTGTCATCTGAGGCTCATGGGTTCCACCTGCCAGAGGTCCCTCTCCCTGGAGCATGAGGGAAGTTCTTCCTCCAGGCACTGACTGCTGCCAACACAAAAAGTAAGTTTAAATTTTTGTCCTTGATCTGGATTTTAATGATGTTTCTTCAGATGAAACTCAGATGGGATTAGATCTCAGTAGACACATTTTCTATTCTACTGACTTTGGGAAATGGTTTATTGTGTGCTGTTTGATGTTTTTTAAGCTGTATTTTATAATGGCGTATAAAATTATCTATAGATGTGATTTTGAAAGAGATCGTAACATGACCTTTTGTCCCTTTTTTTTTTTTCTCAGAATTTCAGGAAAATATCCATGTGTCTGTGATGGGCCATAAATAGATTGAAAAAAAAAAGGTCCATTTATAAATTAATTTTCTAGCCTTGAAAATTTCTAGGATGACATATTTCTTTTGTAATTAGTTTGCAACTAGTGTACCCCCAGATAAAAGTGAGAATTCATTTAAGCTCACCTTTGTCACAGGCTACAGGTTTTTGTGACATGATTTCATGAAATCCTCTTGACAGTCATATACTGAAAACAAAACTCTCTACGCAAGGCTGGCTGTGGTGGTGACATGAGTGGGAGAGGGAAGAGTAAGTTCTGGGGTGTCAGGGTCCTCCACCATTACAGGATGAGGATTGTTCAATGCTGAGGGAAATCCATCACCCACACATCCCAACCTGCTGCTCTCTGGGAAGTTGCCATGCTGAGCTGATTAGTGCAATCATTTCCCTTCACCTTAGACATTTAAATCATGGTGGAAAACAAGCTGCCCATGAGCCAGAAGTGTGCTGGAGGCCAAGAAGGCCTACAGAATTCTAGTATGCATTAGGAAGAGCATTGCCAGCAGGTCAAGGGAGGTGATCCTGCCCCTCTACTCAGCCCTACTGAGGCCACATCTGGAGTGCTGTGTCCAGTTCTGGCTCCTCAGCACAAGAGAGACAGGGAGCTCCTGGAGCAGGTCCAGCAGAGGGTGACAAAGATAATTAAGGGACCAGAGCATCTCTCCTGTGACGAAAGGCTGAGGGAGCTGGGCCTGTTCAGCCTTGAGAAGACACGACTGAGAGATCTCATCAATGTCTGTGAGTAAGTGAAGGGATGATACCAAGAGGATGGAGCCAGGCTCTTCTCAGTGGTGCAGAGAAATAGGACAAGAGGCAACAGGCAGAAACTAATGCACAAGAAGTTCCACTCGAATAGGAGGAAGAACTTCTTTACTTTGCAAGTGACCATGCACTGGAACAGATTGTCCAGAGAGATTGTGGAGTCGCCTTTATTGGAGATAATCAAGAACCATCTGGATGCAATCATGTGCAGCTTGCTCTAGGACAACCCTGCTTGAGCAGGGACATTGGTCTAGATGTCCCACTGTGGACCCTTCCAACCTGACCCATTCTGTGTTTCTGTGAACTCTGGCTTTGCAGAAGACAAGAGAAGCCCAGGGTAAGCTCTCCTGCTTCATGTGCTCAGGCACCAAGCCCAGGGGCACTTCAGTGTCATTGAAATTGTCTGGATAGGCTAAACCCTCCAATACTATCTTATAAGAGCTAACGAGTTAGGTGTTACTTTATCTGGGCCAGGATGTGTAGCAAATCATTCCAGCCACATGCCCCCCCTTCAAGACTTTTCACTTACTTATTTATATATTTATATACTTTTAGCAAAAAAAGACATTAATGCTCATTGGTTCTAAGTTACATAATTTTCTTTATTAATTAGCATTCTATCCTCTATTGATTATTGATCTATCACTCCTCATGGTAATGAGTCCACATTTTTTTCATCCCTCTTTTTTCATCATCATCTTTTTTTCAGACAGGGAATCTCCAACTCTCCAGGCTGTAATCTCCTCTGTATCTTCTGGTTACTCCAACATGTCCTTGAAGGGCCACAAATTTAAGATCCCAGATATCCAGTCTTCAGCTCCCTCAGGCTTTGTTTATTGAAGCTTACCAGGGTAAGTTTAGCAAACTTCAGGTTTTGGTGATTTAATGATCAAAGTAACAATAAGAGTCTGTGAAAAAGAAACTTAACTTGGGCTGGCTACAAGTGGGCACTGCTTGTGAATAATTAAAACAACTAATTTAAAATTAGTTAGATCATTTCCAGTATCAGCACCACTCTTTGTGGTTGGTTGTTATCAGCTGACCTTGTTCACCAGCTCAAGCAGTGCTTGGGAGCAGTCTGGGCAGCTCTGAGCAGCCTGACATGGGCTGGCTACACAACTGGGTGATAGTCAGTCCATCTTGCATAGGGTCTTACAGTGATGATTAAACTACCTCATGTTTTGCTTTCAAAGTCCTCAGTGCAATGTGGAGAAGCTGGGCAGAGGCTGACTGGTCTTTTGCTGGAAGAAGAAATAAAGAGATTCATTTGATTTTGTTTGGCAGAGATGTTTCTTCCACTTTGTTGCTCTTGCTACAAGACCAAGCTGTAATTCCCTGGAAATACAGAGCATGCCACCAGAGAAGAATTAGCACAATGGTTTTAGTTTTATGCAACTTTCTCAACACCCAGTGACTGATCATTTAGAAGAGAATAAACAAAATGAAGTAAGCTGTTTGTTCAGCATGTTCCAACACCCGTCCATCTGCTTCCTTTTGTACTCACAGTCCTTCAGCCACAACTTTTCTTATCAGCCACTTTCAAAAATATGACTCATTTTTCACATAATAGACTGGGTGGAAAGTAGAGAAGTTTTTATATGTAATAAAGCTTTCTCTTGCCCAGGATCTCCCGAATTAGCTCATATTTTATTTCTCATTAAAGAGAATGACACAATGAAAATGTACTCTTTCTAGCCCTAGTTAGCTGCAGCAGGGCTCACTGTCTGTGCCACAGACATCATCTTGGCTCTTCACAGAACCAGGTACATGAAGCTTTGGTATAGCTAATTCTAGGACAAGGAGGAGCCACAAGGGGACTAAGTGTTAGTACACTGTTTATACAGAGTCTCCTCCTCTCTACTCAGGCTTCTTGTTAGCTCAGCTAACACACTTTCATGGCTGCAAAGCAGAAGCCACTCTAAAGTGGGGACATTGGCCAAAACATCTGCCCACTCAGCTCCCTGAGGTTTTGAATCTGTGTTGCAACACCATAAAAGCCATATCTATCCCCAGGCAGATGAAATGGTTCCATGGGAAAGGTCTGTGTAGTCTGCCCTGCTGATGACATCTTCAGTTACCATCCCTTTTCCATGTTGTCCTGCTGTACTCTGCTGGCAACAAGGCTGATCCTGGATTCCCAGGTGAAAGCTATGTTTGCCTAGAACATTTATCCTCGCTCTTGCTTTCCACATGCCAGACTGGTTTTAACATCTTGCCTGGCTGAGAGACAAGAGGCAAAACACACAGCAGGCTGTCAGTAGATTTCCAGTTGAGATGAGATCTCATGGCTTTTGTCACACAGATCTCGTGCTTTCTCCCAGTGAGACCCTCATCTGCATCACACAACCGCTGCTGCCGCAGGAATCTCTCATGAGCTCAGCTATTTCCCTAGGATCAGAACATCGCTTGCCAAGCAGAAAGGGGAGATATCCAGTAAACCCAGAGGTCCCCTCCTGAATCTGCTGGGACCTCTGACCCACTTGTGGGATGTATGTGGCACCCTGCTGGGCTAAGGAAAGCTCTTACCAGTATAAGTCATGTCTCTGACTGACAAACTGATGTTTTGAATTTCTCAGTGCTGAGCAATGTAATTTTTCTTTTTTGCTCCAATCACTAGTACATGCACAGGACAAAAGTGGGACTGAGGCCCATCACATCTGCTTGAGATGCTCAAACTTTGCTGGGTTATTTTGCGACACTAAAGTTACTACAGGAAGTCAAAGGCTTATGTAAAGAGGAAACAAGATGAAGTTAATATGCTTTAAAATCAAGTCAGCAACTTACCTTTTGTATCTGGTAATGACTTGATAGAACTACATGATGCAGAATCTAAAAAACAGCACTAAGGAAAGCTCCAAAGAACAAGACCTTTAATATGTCTTTTGCACTTCATTTGCTCCATTCTACATTTTAATTTCCTAAGTATCTCCTACGTGCATTCAGTAGAATAGTAAGTATAATTCCTATGAGCTAGCTAAATTACTTCTAGCAAATTTGTATCAGCACTTTTATTGTATTAGCATCATTACATTATAATTTAAACCTTTCATTTCACCACTAATCAAAGACAATTTTTGCAAAGAAACCAAATCTTCTAATTTGCCTACAGTACCATGTCTTACTTTCTTTTTTAATAATTAAGCATGGTCACTATAGCCTCTGTAGGTAATAGAGTAGTTTCCACGTATCAGAAACATTGCCTTTTGTCAAGCAAAATTCCTAGGTCTAATATCCTTTGCTTGCATCTCTGCAAAGCAGCATTATGTACAATATCCACCCGATATAACACTGGAAAATTCTGCTTCCCTTTGACAGGCAATACAGAAAACATCTGCTGGTGTAAGCAAATTGGCTGAGGAAACTGCATGCTCCCACTTTAGGGATGTTTTCTGTTCATTTTTCATCTCTCTAGTGCATAGATCCATCACTTGTATTGCTGACACATATTAGAACAGGAATTGTAAGACTAAAGTGCTGGAATTATCCAAAAGACGAAAGCACAATTTTGCTATGTCAAGAGTTTGCAAATGGGCAATAGAGGCCCTTTTCTATTTGAAATGGCAAACTGTAGTAAACCCAACACAATTTTAAATATTTTAAAATGAAATCTTACTTTGCTTCAGCGCAAGAAATCTTAGCCACAGCTGGGATTCATGTTTATAAAAATACCATCCAAATTATGTTTGGCTCTTTCTTGAGATACAATATACAATGTCTGCAGGCCATAGCCCTAGAAACATAAATACATTGCTTCCCTTTATGCGACTATTCAATGGAAGGAAGAAAGAAATCAGACTAGTGATGAAGAGCTGGTTCATATGTATTTACTCACTGCTGGGTGACCATCAGGTCATGCTTGTGTTCACCAGCAACAGGAGAGACTGTAGCTAGAAAGCAGTGACTGCCTTTGATAGTGCACAATAGTAGCTTTATTTAAACCATGCAGAGTGATAAGCTATACAATAAGAATTAGCCTTGTATCTCAGCCATTTGTGTGTGCCTGGGAAAAAGCTCTTTCTGGTGTCAGAGATGAAAATAAAAGAGATGATATATCCAACATACTGCTGCCAGCTGACTGTTAAAAAAAAAAAAAAAAAGAAAGCTTTATCCTGAAGACCAGGCTTTGGAAGATCAAACCTATGGATGTACACACACATTCTTCACATCATCACAAGAGAAAGTCAGATGTCAAGAAAGGCCACACGAAGTCAGTCAAGCTGCTCACTTTGCCTGGCACCCTGACTGTGACAGGGACAAATCAAGGATGCCTGTGAAGCAGTTCAATAAAAAACAAGTATGTAGCGATGTTTCCCTAGAACAGTCTTTCAGCTGTCTACAATTCTTGCTTAAAGATTTGCTGCAGGAGAACAGTCTGGAGATTTAATAACCCTTGATGGGTTTTCCTTCAATGAATGTCAGCCTTTGGCAACCCAACATCTTGCACAGAAGAATTCCTTTGAATAAGTACATATCATGGAAAATAAGTGCTGCAGAATTAGATCACATACATTAGACATAGATGTACATTAGAACTACCTGCATGAAAATCACATTCTTTCATCTTTATTGAACCTGCTGGCTGTCACCTTTCTTTGAGCCTCCTTGCTTCTTCCACTGAAAAAGGACAGGAAAAAATTTTTCCTTCCTACATATGAAGAAAACATTGGCTGGTTCAGAATGAGGATATACCTAGAGCAGCATCCAGTCTTCCATGTGCGTGACAGAGAAGTACAGGAACAAGGCAAACTTATATACTGCTTCCCCTTAGTATTCTTCCACCTTGCAATTATTTTTAGCATGGACAACTTTGTTTCTTGATTCTGAATTATTTTTGGGCCCCTTGAGACGGTACAGAAAATCATGGTGCATTTGAAAGAAAGCATACATCTTTCTGGCATTAAAAAGGTGAAAGATTTTCCTTTATTTCCAAACTTGATGTGAGTATAGTCAATTTGTAATCACCCCTTCCAGGCTGTAGACCTTTGACACAAGTCTGTGTCACCTCTGGCAGGCTGGGGGGTCCCAGCCTACACATTCATTCCATGTATGGAAGCCAGGTTGCTCACCTTGGTAATTTTTAACTGTAAACCTTATTGGAGTTAATAATCACTGAGCAGGGGCGCTTGATGCTGCACAGAATGTTAAAAACCTCTGGATTTACCCAGTGATGCAGTAACTTGGGGTTTTTGTCTGCTCCTGAACTCTGAGGTCTTCATACAACAAACTTTTGTGCTTGAGAGGCAGCCATGAGCTCAGAGCCCCCCATCTTAGGGATAAGGGTAAAACTGCTGAACATGGAGGCTTCTGATGTGCATCATTTTGCATCTGTCTCTACGAAATTTCATGTGTCATTTAATTGCTCCGTTATTCATACTCACATGGTGCTTTTGCAGTTCTTCAAAGTCAAACCTCATCTTTGCTATTTTGCACAATAGCAAAGTATTCTGCATATAATCTTCATTTTTTTTCTCCTCACCTTTTACCTTCTTTTCTAGATTCTTTTATTATGTGGAACAGTTAAGTCCCAGCAAAGACTTCTGGAACACACCAGCAGCAACATCCTTTTTGCCCTAAAAAATTACTATTTTCCTTTACCTTTCCTCCTGATTATTGACACAAGGACCTTCCCTTCTATGCACTAGCTGCTCAATTGCTTGGAAGGCTTACATTTAGATTCTTCAGTATTCTTCAGACATCATCAGACTTGCTGAATCCAGACCTCCTTTATGCTCATAGCTTTTCATTCAGAGGAACTCAATATATTTTTTGTGACACGATTTACCACTGTAAAATTTCTTCCTCACTAGAAAAAAGTTCTTCCTCACACTGTAAGGTTTATGCATCTATCCACTAATTCTCTGTGGTTTTTTAAGAGCATTACTAGTAATTTGCCCAGTACACATGCCAGGTTTCCAAATTAGTAGCTTAATTTTTCACATTAACTCTCTTCCATTCCTTTGGTAGTAAGACAGTTCTAAGTGCAGCGTTATACATTACAGTGAGAAATGCAGCACTTTCCGCCTGGAGCTTCTTGGGTGCACTTTGGATAAAAACCATCAAGTAATGGGGACTCATTAATGTTAATACTGTCTGCTTGTTCCAAGACACTTTTAGTTAAAATTGAGACGTGCCCACTGATACATTCTCTGCAAGAAGGGCTATCCAGACTCTTCTTCAGTGGATAGATCCAAAAAGAATGAATACTTTATTTTTTTTTCTGTCTGTGGCCTTTTCTTCCCTGCATGTTTCACACTCCAATCATTGAGCTACTGAAACAAACCCCTGACAGGCTTTCTGCTCCTGACACGGTTTTAGAATTTATTAATTGATTTTAGTAAATAATTCCCTGAATTATTTGGATTTGGAAAGGGTGGGGTGTTTAGGAGGAAGTTTTTCAGCCTGCCTTGCTACACTTTTGCACTTAATTACAGCAAACAGATCTTCCCATTCACCCTATTTGGGCACAACTTCAGCTGCTCAAAGGACGTCTTCTTGTCTGTAACAGGATTCCTTTCAGTGGTGCCTATGTAAGCTGCCTTCCTTCTGTGCTTTCTCAAATCTTTATTGATTAGCAGAAAGCATTTGCTTTTTTCCTCCACTACGGTACTCTTACCTGGTACTAAAGTCATGTGCAGAGATTCAATGCCCTTGTAAACACTTTCTTAATAAGCACCCTCTCCATTAGATAGCTCCCCTTTGCAAAATTTAAAAGCTTTAAGGCGGTTGTTGCTTCTTTGAGTGTTCTTGCTTCTTTTGATCCTGAAAATGCTGTAAATTCATGTACATCAGGGTCAGGACTATCAAATGGCTCTTCCACCATAAGTCACTATATGCTAAAATTGTTCCTTCATGAAGTCCCAGGTAATCTACTCCAGCTGAGTCAGAGCAATTGGACTAGACCATATCCAGAGCTGCCTGCAACTTTTCCGTGATAGTATTATTATTTAATA
Source organism: Aleadryas rufinucha (assembly GCA_013397815.1). NCBI lineage: Eukaryota > Metazoa > Chordata > Aves > Passeriformes > Aleadryas > Aleadryas rufinucha. The sequence goes on from VZTH01005358.1 coordinate 180,702, forward strand.
ACAATAATATACCAGAAAATAATGTAATATGGTGTTGTGATTTAACCATGATGTTGTTGGCTGAGATAAGAACAGTATAATAATTGACATAAAGTTAAATATAGTACTACTACTAGCAATTGTAATGAAAAGGGAGATAACAAAAAATGAGAAAGTAATAACATAATACATAATACATTTACTTACCACCCATTGACCAATGCCCAGCCACTCCTTGTGCAGCCATCAGCCCCTACTGGCTATCTCCCCCCAGCTGGAATTACATCTCTGCCTCTTCTTAGCCTTGCACAATGGGCCAGGAGCCTTTTGGACAGTACAGCCAGGGATATCCTGATACTCAGAGTCCTGCTGAACATAGGTCACAACACCTCTCCAGTATTTCCTAGAAGCTGGTTCAGATGCACTTTGAGGTTCACTGGGCAAGCAAGCCACTGCTATGAGCTCAGTTATTTATATGGGTGATGATCAAACTGGCCACTGCTACAGCTTTTCCTCCCTTCCGTGGGTATCTCTGCCTCCAGAGGGTTAACCTTATGCAAGCAGCTTAATTCTGATATATAAGACTTGGAGGAGGGAAGGGAGTGATGGCAGCTACTTCATTCTGATTAGTAAGGGAAATACAGTAATATCAGGGCACCCCTGGGAAAAGATTCATCTTTTTGTGGTTTCCACCTCAAGGTAGAAATATTTCAGTATTAAGTTACTCCTGAAAGAGTTATTTAAGGACTTAATAAAGGACTTAATTAATCAAATTAAAGACCAGGGGATTAATTTTAACCTTGAAAGTATATGGTCTGATGCAGGAGAATCTGTTTTTATAGAAGCCAGTAGGCCAGCTAGTAGGCCACACTTGGGCCATACTAGAAATGAAATGCCTTCATAAGTGACATTAAAACTCCATGGCAAAAAAAAAGGAAGGTTTTAAGGCTGAAGATTTAACTGAAAGGCTGCAAGGGGGCTTCTTGAAGCACACGAAGAGCTAAAAGGAATCAAGGGAAAAGGGTGGAATTTTTTTTCATTTTAATAGCACAAGATGACTAACTCAGACATGTTTAGTACTTGTCAGACCGTGACTGGAAAGGCTCAGAAGGTGGGCAGAGATCTCTCCCAGCGGCATCACGAATCAATAGATAAAGACAGGCCGAAGAGCAAAGCACACAGATCGACACTAAGACCTGAACTGACAGAGACAAGGAATTGTCTTGTAGGAATTATGGTTTGTTCCTAGCAATGATGCCTGCTTGTGCTTGGAAAAGTATTAATAAAATGCGCACAGCAATAGAATGAGGTGGATTGTTGCTAACACAGCTATGAAAGAATATTGAGATTGCAAATGCTTGTTTCTCTCCCAGGGATTGGGCAGGTGAAGCTGAGTTTGGTGAAACCTTGAATACTACCATTCAAAATAGTGCTGGGAGAGAACGAGGCCTTTGGTACTCAGATTAATTCATTAGGAGCACGAGTCAGGTCCTTTGAAGGTTGTCTTGGGTTTGAGTATCCAATTGCTGCATGGGTAAAATTCAGCCCTCCAGGAGGACAAGACCCAAGGTATGTAAATTGCTGAGGGTGACCTCTTAAATCAAGAAACAAAGGAAAGAACAGTTTTATTAACAGATTTCATCCAGTTGTAGGAAGGATATAAAAGAAAGTCTGCAACAGATAGACAGGACTGGGTACAGCAGGGGAATACAGTGAGCAAAGAAATATCCTGAGCTTCTGAGGCAGGGGAAGACTGTCACCAGGGTCATCAGTGTACTGTGTCCCCTGAAAGCTGTCCCTGGGATCTCCTCAAACAGAGGTGAGGAGGTTCTGGCAGCAATTACCAATGAGTCTGTGTATTTAAGATTTGAAATGAGCAGTAAATGCTAGTAGCATTTGCAGTAGAAAAAATGCTAACCTTAGATGTTTTTTCTGGAAAACCCCCCATTGGGAAATCTCATAAATGGATATTTCTAGGAAGAGCAAGAGTCTATGAAACAGCTATTTTAAGACATGCAGGCTACAATTAGAAAAATGAAACGATACATGCCCAGAGATATTCTCAGATGTCAGAAATGTTCCCAGATGGTCTACAGAGCTAAATGGTTAAAACAATCTGCTCCTGGGAATGCCAGCCTCGGGTCTTCCCATTTCCATGTATGTTTTGGAAATTACCAGGGTCGTTACGATAGGTCATTTTGAAAACAGAGGGTCATAAAGACTGAAGCAGTCAAAGTTTTGCAATGTACATGTGGGCAGTTCAGCTCAGTGTGAGAAGACAGTTCAGCACACTTATTAGTATAGCCAGAACCATGGGAACTGCTATGGGCCTGGAAAGTGAGCTGAAAAATAGGAATGACTAAAACCTATCAGAGCAGACTCATCTTCTCTGGTATTCAGGACAAGAGCTGAGGCACGATCTGGGTGGCAAAGCAGATTTCTGAGTAAATAAGAAATGAGTTTATAAGAAAAGAGGGAGAGGCTCCTTGGCTGCAAAAACAATTTAGGGTGGCTCCCAAAGCAGGGAAAAGACATTGAAAAATATACTAATAATTGCCTGCCATGCAAAGGCAACAACACTAATTGTAATGAACTGAGCTTTCCTACTTTTAATATAAATATCTTGTCCGTGGAGTAGATTACAAGGAGATTTTACAAAACCACTGCCACTTGGCAGGCATGCATACTGATTCAGCACTTATGGGACTTGAAACATTTCCCATTAAAGGCAAAAGAGAGAAAAACCTAAGTGGAGATATCCAGGAGAAGAGAGACTTTGCCAAAGCAGTTGTTTTTTGGGAGACATTACTAAATTGTACCTCCAATCCATGATGATGAATGAATTAGCCAGTGAGCCCCTATTCCCCTTTCCCTCAGTGCAACAAACATGCAGAGAACACTGTCGGGGCTATGAACTTTTTTGATTTGACTGCAGCAGAGAAAACAACAATATCAGAATACTGATAGACAATATTCCAGTTAATATAAAAGGTGCCCGTTGCTACTTTGTTTCTCGTGATGCACAAACACTTGTTTATTGGCATAGGGTGCTGCTTGAAGTCTGGTTAAAGAATTGCTTGCCTGAGCCAAGGTAACCTGTGCAGCTGGGGCGAGCAAAGCATTGCAGAAGTACAAGGAAAATGTGCACAAAGGAAAATGATGACTAGGCTTACAACCCACCCATCTGTGGCTCTTCTGTCCAAAAGACTGGGTATTCTATTAATGTAACCTTCATTCTGACTCCAGAGCAAGTTTTGAACTGACACACTGATGTCTCATCTTCGTGACTGTACCTCTGGCAGGTGAGGCGGTGGTATTTCACTAAGCAGGATATGTGCACAAACCCAAGCTTACTAGAGGCAGATGGCTTTCTTATATAAACTACTGTAAAACTCCCAAAATTAGCTGAAGGAACAGCCTGAGTTATTTTACAGTGCATCTGACTGAGGAGCTGGACTACCTATGCTAAACCAAATCTTTGTCTATTGAAATTCACTTGCATATATTTTTGTTTTAAGACTGGTTGTTCTTGGCAACTTATTAGCAAAAGCAACAAAAAACTTCCAGAAAATGGCTTAAGGACTGAATCTAAGCAGTCATCAGACTAAAAGTACAGATGTCTAGTGCATATATGGATGAATAGGAAAGGGTCTTTTTTTAAAGTAAAATTACTTACCTATGCAGTAAGAAAAGTTCTTTGAAGTGAATCAATATGCATTCATTTCTGATACACATTAAAATCATGGCTTCATCAGTGAGAAAATCATGAGAGTGAATAAAAGGCAAGGTTATTAATTTTGAAATAAGTTTGGGCAGTTGTCTCATTATGATTGTATGACAGAAGAAAGTAATGTTCGAGGGACTTTGTAGATCTTGCCTTTGCAGCCTACCTGTGGAAGGAACTTCTACTAAGCAGCTGTCTTCATAAAGATATAGGAAATAAGTCTGGAAAATACCAAGGAACAGCTAAAATATATCTATTTAGGGAAATATCTAAAAGAGATTTCACTTAGACTGCTTCCTTCCCACACTCTGGTACATTGGTAACAGCACTGCCTATCTGAAGTGTCCAGGAAGATGAAGATTGCAAAATACAGAAGTGTTTGTTAAGGCGCAGAGACTCTGATTCTCAAATGCAGTATTTCCTTTTCAATAGTATGTGTTTCTTGTTACTAACTATGGATACATTATATGGCACCTAAAATAGTCCCTCTGGTACTGTTCAATTGCAATTGATGGTTGTACTGTGCCCAGCACATCAGCTCCCAAGCCAAGGCTTAAGGACAATGTCACAAAGTGCACCAAGTTCATTTTGTGCTTGCTCTCTTTCCTTGCCAGGTGCTAATGAAGAGTGATAGCCTTTGCTGGGTTTACTGTGGGTGAGAGATGATATGCCAAGAATGATCTGAGAGGTGACAAATCTCTGACTGTCAGAAGGGACAGAGTCTTCAAGGATCCCAGGGGTGCTGCAGCCCCTGAACTGAACAGCCCAGCAGAGCTGGAGTGCTCCAAAGAAATTAGACTGTTGCAGTTTAATTGTAAAGGGCCAAAATGTGGATGGTGGCCTCCTCAATACAGTGCTCCTTGCATTTCTGGTCTCCAGTTCAATAATATCTCTGTGTAGACAGAGGAAAAAAAAAATCTGAAAAACAAGCTTGAGCAAAGAACTGGAAGCAGAGTTGTGGTTTCAGAAGACACATTTTAATCTGCAGTTTTATGAACCACCAAAACAAGCATATGCGGACACTGCATTAAGAAGTACTTCAACACCCTCTACAGGAACCAGAAATTAAAATCATTTATACTTGTAGTTAATTCTGACAAAATTTAACAAAAAGACTAAAATGATTTTAGATTACTCAGCTAATCTTGGAACTCTCATTTTCCTGACCAGGTCAGTAAGTGTGTTATATCCTAGAAGCTATTACATGTCTTGTGTATGTCTCAGAAAAGATGTTAGCTTGAAGGATACAAACCTTCCTCACCTTGTCATTTGTCATTTTCTTCTTTCTTGGTTTTAGGAACGGATTGTTACCATCATGCACTTTCTGAAGAACTTTATAATGTTAATATTTGAAAGTTAATTTAGTCCAAGCTGCCCAAGCTATAACTAGAAGCCACAGATGCTCTTGACCAGCATCTACTAACAACATTGTAGATGGTTTCTGTGTAAAATTCTAAGTCCTAACTTATTTTGGAAGGGCTGGGAAAGATTTACTCCATTCCTGCTAGTTCCTATTGTGCCTCAGCACATGAAAACATTGTTTTCACCAAGGTGGCTTCCTCCTGTCACTGAACAAGGGAGAACGGGAGCAGGTGGCCATGAGATAACACAGACAAACAGACAAACCACCAGCACACTGAGGGCTGCTGCTGGCACGGGGTAAAGGCCTGAAGACCTTCTTCCACAGAAGGAGCTTACAAGCCTCAGACAAAAGCAGCACAACTCAGGAGCACCCATGGACATGACAGACCACATGCCTAGGCCATGGGAGAGAGGGAACAACTGTCCTTAGGGATTTATTACTTGGGTGTGATGAAGGAGAACTGTGGGATTTGGGAGCTCTAAAGCAACAAGTCAGGATGCAAGGCACACACAGTCAAGCAACACACATTTCATTTCCACTTCCCCTGCCAGGCTTAACACATTTGTTCTCCTTCCTTACTCACAGACACTGCAGGCAAAGTCAGGGCTGTCATGGGCAGTCTCCTGAGAAAGCCCTGCAGCAGCCACACAAGCCTGGGTCGGCAGTCTGGTACACTGAGTGCGCAAGGGGAGCTTGCCCAGGGCACTTCAGCAGGAGACAGGCAGCATCAAGAGAACCTTTGAGGGCCACAGCTCCACAGTTGTCACTGTATCCCTAGTCCGTGGCACAGTGAGGCTCCCCAAAGAAAGATGCACGCCTCCCTGTTTGCCCAAGTGGAACTTGTGGGAGAAGTCAGACACATGTACACTCAACGCACATTCCAGGGGAAATCACCAAGGCAAAATCAGGGTTTCAGTTCTGTTGTTTGGGTTTTCTGTCTCCATCTGTTCTTTAAATCTGGCCATGTGCTGCCATGCTCTGTGCCCTAAAGGCCTGTCTATCTGTGTTGTCTCTGTCAAAACCTTGGGAGGGTGATGACACACGTTCAAGCCAGGACAGGCTGTGGCTGCAAACAGCAGCTACTCAAGCATTAAATCTCTTCAGGCACATACCTGTTGTGAGGTAAATTTGAGTCCCTTGGCAGTGGGGCAGCACTGAGGCAGGAGATGCCATTGAGGGGTGGTGCAAGGTCTGAGCAAGGCCAGATGTGCCAGCTGTGTCCTACTGGGAAAGTTTGTCCTTGACAGCAGAAGAGAGGAGCTCAGCTGTTCTGGTGTGTGACAGCACTTGGACAGCACGGAGTGATGCAGGAATGATGCAGGATTTGGTCTGGGGTGCTGCTGACAGGGTGGTACCAGTGTAAATATAGGCAGAATGCCAGCACATGCAGCCACAGTGCCCACAAGCTTAAATACCTCACTTAAAATTGGACAATTTGTTAGCCGCAGGCCTCTTGCCCCTTCTTGTAGCTGGCTTTATTAGCTTCTCCTAACAGATTTGATGCAATTCAAGACATGGGATGGCAAAGCCTCTATTAGCCAGAGCTGTTCACAGTGGAGCTTCACTTCATCTTTGAAAAGGTCAGACTTCTCACTTGTGTGTTTGGAAAAAGGAGCAAATGTGTTATAGAAATACTAAAAATACCTAAAAACTGACTTGGAATTACTTCTCAAAGAGGTGTCAATCTGCTTGCTAAGTGAATTGGTCTGAATAGGGAGAATTGGTGTGAATAGGGAGAGAAGAATTTCAGGCATGCTGGTTCTTGCAGTCTCTTAATGGATGCCTATTTGTCATATAATTTTGCCATTTGCTATTTGATTAAGGGGCTTTTAACTTTTCCAGTAATCTGCTGAATTATGTGTGATCTGTGGGTGTGAGCATTCTTTGATCTCCATTTATATCTACAGAGTTAGCAAAGTCCCTGCCAGTTCCTGTTAAAGGAAGAAAGCAAGTTCTTACGTGCAGAGTGGTTCATATGACACTTTCCAATCATCTGGATTAAAACAGTGCTTTTTTTTACTGAAGTGGCTTTAGGATTAAAATTCCTCAATGAAGCCTTTTTCAGTCTGAACTCAAAACTTGCTTTTATATACACACTTGTATTCTCTCTCTCTCTCAGGGTATGTTGAAAGAGAGGCCAGAGAGTCTTGTTCTTTCATATGGTTGAAGTATGTGGGCTATTTTTAGGGGCACCACAGTGTCACTGCAGGATGGCAGAGGGCTGCCATCTTTGTGCTTACGTTGCACAAAGAATGTTCGGAGAGGTGCACATGCAGTTCTGTTTGCAGGGTCTGCAGCTGATGGCTGACATCCACTCTAATGCTGAAAGTTCGTTTCTGGAAGAAACAAAAAAACACCCCATGTGAGAGAAGGGAGAAAATGAAAACTGTCTGAATGACCAGTCAGACCAGGAAGAGCAGTGATGGAGACCCCGATGAACATCCTCCTCTGGTTGCCCCTTAGGTGCAGGCATTGCATGTAAATTATTGGATAATATTCATTGAGTATTTAAATTATTTCTATCTACTTTACTACAAACTATGTTTTGGTTTTCTCTGATTCAAACCAAAAGTCTACAAAATGAGAGAGAAGGAAAAAGGGGAAATAAGGTGGCAGACTCATGTCAGTAGTAATTGTCTCCTGTGAAAATACATTATAACCATGTCTGGGTTTGCAGGCACAAAAACAATGAGAAAAGCATGAAAAACAACAAAAGCATGAGCCCGACAAAGGGAAGGCCCCACTTCAGAAGCTCTGAAATCTGCTACAACATCTTCGGGGAGAGGTTGCAGAGCTGGGAGTAAAATGGAGGCTGCAGGGCTGCAAACAGCAGGCCCTCAGCACTACCAAGGCAGTGGCACTGAGGTATTGAAGGTGCAGGGCAACACCCATCCTAGAAACTGGACAGAAAAGCATCAGGTCCAGGGCACAGACACCTGCTACAGCAAGGCCACCTCTTCCCTGTGCCACCCAGGCAGCTGCTGGCTGCTGAAACAAATCTCAGCATCAAAGCAGTGAGTCACAGACAGATGTTTTCAGTTCAAGATTGCCAATGGGGAATTAAATCCTGAAGGAAATCAAAATGATAAAAACTGTGATTAACCTTCAGGTATGCTGCAAAATCCTCCTTCATCTTTCAACATTCCTACTAGAAAAGCCAGAAAACCCCAGTTCCACTGAGGGCATTTGGGGTTTTGGATGACACATGCTGTAGAAAACCTTGTGACAGGTATGGATTTTGACTAGCAGAGCAATATAATAAAAAAAATCTGTTAGGCAGGGTGGATAGACAAAAAAATGTTGGTCCAGACTTTAGAAAGCAACATCAGCCTTGTAACAAAACCCATTACTTTAAGGAATAGCTCTCTTTACCTAACAGCTCCTGTTCTTGGGTCTTTGTGTGATTTATCTGAAAGTAAAAGGCATCAGCTTTCCTTGAAACAACTGAGTGTGGAAAATCACATTTCTTTGTAACCAGAGACACGCATCCTGAAGGAAGAACCAATCTGCATTAGGTGGTAAAGGGTTTAAAACTACACTGACACAGAGAAGACAAACTGAACTGCACCAGGTACATGTGAAAGGATACCACACACGCCCTGATTTCTGCCTTACACATGAACTGCAATGCCTCAGCACACATAGGCTTCATTCTGCTCTTAGAGAATGTCTGTTCCTATGGGGCCACTCTCCTGAGGGCCCAGGAGCACGGAAAAATTGGACTAATATCATTAATCTTCTTTCGTATTTCACGTTAACTGGCATGTTCCATCCAACAATAATAAGGCATAAAACAGGTGTAAAAGATATGCTGAAAACATGAACACCTGTAGAAAATATTCTATACCATAAAGTCAAGACTGTGTGAAAAATTATAGCCACTGGCAAAAGTTAGCAGAAAAGGATGCAAACCTGAGTCTTGCCAAATACCTATTTTAGTCCTTTACATAAGCAGTCATTAAAATAAAAACATAAAAATAAGATACATGGAGAGAAAGGAGCCATATCAGTAATAAGACACTAGCGCCATCTAGAAGAGGAATATAATACACACCAAAAGAAAAAAGTGAAGTGGAGCATAAAAAGCAGCTCAGCCTGGTTTACAGAGTGTAAAAGGCATTTTGCATCCACAGTATTTTTATGAATTACAAGGGCACATTTCAGTGAAAAGTGTTCTCTGCTTTTCCAACCCTCAGTGATTCTAAAAATACTTAAAAGTGTCTTAATCCTGTTTTTAAACACATTTTTCATATGACTTAGACCTTAGATGTTTCTGCCCTGTGAAGCAGGAATTTTCAGGGAAGACTTGGGCAGCTCCTGCTCCCATTCTTCCTGTCACTGGGAGGGCCACAGCAAGGCTGACAGCAGCACTGTGAATTGCAGAGGTCTGAGTGACTGTGGCTTGCTGCTGGGGAGGCTTAGGGAGGAGTGAGGGGAGGAATGATGGCTTTTTTCTTTCTTTGCCACAGCAGACAATTTAGGACAGATGAGCAACCATTTCCAGATGGGAGAGCAAAGGTGGGGAACAGAAGTGGTTTTGGTGGCATGTTGAAAAGTAACTCTTCACGCTGTCCTTATTGCAGTCTGGTATTCACAAACATTTTGGACATTACTGAACCTTTTGACAAAACAGTCATCACTCAGATATATAATGGATACGTGGAGTCTCTCCCCTCTTTTCATGAGGAAGATGCTGCATGACATTACTGCAACAAGGAGATACAGCAGATGCAGCTTGTCCCCTCTGCTAATAGAGCGATACAGGAGAAAGACCAGACCAGATGAGCCATAGCACAGCTCAAACTAGCCTGATCACCAGGAACCAGAGAATCAGCTATCCGAGATATCCCACTAGCTGGGAATTCCCATCTGCAGCTGCCATGTCTTGAAAGCATCTACTTCAGCTGTGTTTCTACATGTTCCTCTAATTTTGCAATCCTCTCTTCTTCTTCATGTGGTGTTGTGCTAAAGACAGAAGAACTGTCTGCTCTTCTTAGCTCCACTTTCAATAAAGAAACTCTTCTGTCCTTTCACTTACAAAGGACAAATCAAGGGCTTTAGCAGATGCCCTCTTTCAGGTTTAAATTTCATCGGATATCCGCTTGGGTTCAAATAACTTTCAGTTTGATTCTGTTTCTTTTGTGTGCTTGAGTCAACAAATTTCATAACTGTGGTAGAAAGTCTCTAGCGTGTTTCCACGAGACTAGACAGGCCATAATTTCTGGGTTCAAAACCTGCCTACACATCCATGTTGCTCAGAGAGTGTGTTCAATCCATAAACTGGCTAAAACAAAAGGCAGAAAGAAAATACAAAAGTATTATAATCTGTGGTTCCAGCACAGAACATTTAGGCAAGATGGTGCTAAACAAGGAGAGCTTTAAATGCCTATTTACCAGAAGGTTTAAGTGTGATTTATGTGCCTCGTGCATTCATTCACTCAGCAAAATCCAGGGCAGAAGCCTTTAACGAGGGTCATATTACAGGGTCACGTAGGTTCACGGAGTTAGCTACTAGAAACACCAGGGACAGTTTCACCAGCAACGTGGGAGTAGCTGAGTGAAAGTATGCAAGCGTGATGCATCTACCTCTGTGGCTGCCGAATTACCAGCTGGACGAGGCTGTGGCTTTGAGCTGCACGCTGCTGACTGTGTCAGCTGGTCAGTGCTGTCAGCTGGTCACTGCTGCAGTGCAGACACAGTAGCTCGAGAGGCCAAGGCGGCTGAGACCCTGCTTGAGGTGCTGTAAGGGAAGTATCAACCATCTGTCTTTGAAACAGCAGCTCTCACGAGATGTGTAAGGTCGCTGAGAGCTTTCAAGATCCTAATATAGCCACAACGACACAGATATAAATTAACTGATGGTTGACATGTGGGGAACAGCCACAAAATATCCAGAAAATTAGATGATTTGGGCCTTAAAAGGCAATGGCTGAGGAATGCTTTTGGAATGCCCCCCAAACTCATTGCTTCTACATCTGCTCTTTCTCTTCTTCTGGCCTGAAAAAGCAGCTTGTGAGCATGCAAAACATAATAGGCTAATATAAAGTTATTCTTTGTGATTTTATTTTAATATATTGTAACAATTATAAACATTAACTCTACCTCCTGATTTCTGTTTAACTAAGCTTCTAACTACAGTGTTACACCCTTACAATGAGTTATCCAAGTCATTCCTAGCTAAAGTAAGTGTTTTGTTGGCACTGTGTCCACACTCAATCTAATCAGATGGAATTCTGTGTGTTTAATTCCAAGAGCACTGAGATTAAATTAAAACACAGAAGTGGACTCCAGACTTTCTGGTCTCTGAATTTTCAAAACATACCAACTTGGTTCAAGATGTCTGTATGGAAAACCTGAAATGTAGGAAAGTTGGCAGTCGTGTTTGATTCTACCTCTGAACTTTGAAGGCTGGCACGCTCTTTTCCCCTGTGGTAAGCATAAAGTAATAGCAGTCATGACATGACACAAAGTCCATTGGGCCAATATTTTAATAAGGTCAGGCTTTTCTTTGGATGATAAACCTACAAGCAAAGCCAAAATGTGACAAGAAAAACTACTGCAAGTGGAAGATAATTTATCTGAACCAGAGTCTCAACTCAGTGCTGGAGCTGACCTATGCACTGCTGGATATTCTGTATTTCTGATGTAGCTTCAAACAGGAGCCAAGACGGTTACTTAATGCCAAGACAACTTTTTAAAGAAGATTCCTGTAAAGAGCTATTCCTGGGAGACCCTTCCACTATACTGAGGTAGCTGAGGAAGAGAAGTTTCCTGATGTGGCTGAGGGGAATGAAAGCCCATACTGAGCTGGAGAAGTGAAGGGGGCCAAGAGGAAGGCAGACCTGGAGCAGGAAGACCCGAACTAACAGAAATTGTAAGACAAATGATGAATGAGGTAAGAGAAGGAGAAGAAAGCCATGCAGTTCAGCCGACAGAACGATGTTGTGGAGAAGGAAACTCTGCCCTTTCCAGGAGACAGCATCCTGAAAGGTGATGGGCAGATCTCTACTCCAGACCACTCATGGTGGTTCACAAAATGCATTTTTCTGGGCTTGCCCTGAATCCTGTGAGGTGATCTGGATGTCAGGTATTGACACAAAGCTACAGCCAAAGGCAATGAGAACTCTCTCTTAATTTATATATAATGCATGGTACACAGAAGCCAAAATTAACAGGGTTTTTTTATTGTTGCTCAGGATATCAGCTCTTGACAGAGAAATGGGAGTTGTATTATCCCCTCATTTTAGAGGACCTTGAAAAAAAGCTATAATTTGGAAAGCATTGAGATACTGAAGCAATATGTATTGTGGTAGCACAGATTCTTTCCCATGGGAATTTTTCTCTTCTTCTCCCTGTGTTCTATAAATAAAGATAAGGTTTGGATGTTATTGAAACTGTCTCTGGAAAGATGGACAGTTCTACCTGGCCTATGGGCCTAGGGGGAGGTTTTGAATTGACCCAATCCGGAGAAACTTTTAAAAGTCTATATAAGTTTTAGAATTAAATAATAAAATCAGAATTCCGCCTCACCCGATCCAGTCTGGTTCTTGCCCTCGGCTAGCGCTCAACAGCGACAATGTATCACAGCAAATTACATAGGGAAATTAACCATTGCTTGGAGAAAAGGAACAGAACAATTTCTGTAAACAAGGCTTACGGAACAGCTTTTTCTCACCTAAATAAATGCTCATTTAAAGTGCATGATACAAGCACTTATTCTCCTTAGGGTCCCTGCTGCAGAAAGGTGAGAAAGAAATGCTTCGAGAAAGTAACTCGAAATCTACACTGAACTGAAAAACTCTGAGGAAGCACTAATGTCCCTCCACTGACTCTAGAGGGAGCTTTGGACAACTGTCCTCTAATTCCAGTGCCAGTTGTGATGGGTTGAGCCTGAGCTGATGGACAGCTCGTTTGACCAGTGGCGCTTTTCGAAATTTCCATATTTGAAGGCTGGAGAGGACGGGAAGTGCCTCTCTCTTCCTGGGAGTTTGGCCGTTCCTGCAGGAGGAGGGGGGGAAATGGCTGCTGAGGNACCCATGTTGTGGCCCATGTGATTCTCTATCCATGGGAGAGAGTTGTTTTTTCCCGGTGGCAGCTTTAATCCTGGGCGGGGGCTGTCGGACTGGGGCTGATACGGTTTTGGGAGACCACGGATTGCAAAGGAGACCTCTTTTCTCCTTAACTAGTGGAGAGATTCTTAAAAATTGTGAATGCTGACCAAGAATTATGTAATGTTATCCTTTGTGCTGGTTTGGGGAAGAGGAAAGGAGGAGGGGGGTGTGAGAGTAAAAAGAGGGATTTTGCTTTGATTTTCTTATTATTTTCTTTTCTCTTTTAGTTCTGTTAATAAACTTTTCATTTTCTTTAAGTTTTGAGCCTGTTTTGCATTCCTCCAAATCTCCTATCTCACAAAAGATAAAGAGGTGAACTGAAACCACTACACCAGTAAACCAGGCCAAAGGCTGAAGGCCAAAACAGGACAAAACAAACTGCTGAGGAGCAGCTTTTGAACAATCAGCACTCTTCCTCTTTGTGCAGATCAAGGCAGAAATTCTTTGGAGGAAAATTAACAGCTAAAGTCCATATTATAACTTGTCTGTACACAGGCTAAAAATTAAGGTTGCCTGTGCTTTTTTTTTCTGGCATCTCCTAACTTTTTAGAGGTTGGGTCCAAAGCATTCATGCTCTTTTAGCACAGCTTAGTGTGCCAGATATGCAGATAGCTCTCATGTATTCAGGCTGTCTCTGTTGCTAGCTCTAAATACGTCAGTCTCAACTTACTGGCCAAAATGGTAACCAAAGACCAGTCATAATACTTGGCCTTTTCAATTATTGTTACCTTTCAATTTTCAGTTTTCAGTTGGATACACGATTTCTTTAAACTTCTGAATTGCTCTGTGAATGTGTGAGCTAGGTTTTCGATCATACAATCTCTTATTTTAAACACTATATGCCGAGGTATATTATAATACACAGTATATTTAGGAGTAGCATTAGGTAATAAAAACATGCCTGAGTGAAAAGGTTTTTCTTAGAGGAAATAACAATATCCCAGTGATGACTGGATTTTGGTTTTCCTTTAGTTTTTGTGAGGGGAAGAAATGCGGCTTTGACAGACCCCTGTTCTGTACCTATGTTAAAGGCAACTCCCTTTGTGAGGCTGAAAAAGAGGTTACAAACAAGTCCCCTAATTCAAGTACAGCTGTTTCCAGAGAGGATGTAGAGTTCATTCCTAAAAAGCGGTGTTGAGCAGCTTCAAAGGGAGCTTTCCCAGGAGCCACAGAAAATTTCAGCCTGCAGCAGCACCACCAGCAAAATGCCTTTGGCCAGAACTGCTGCTGAGGTGCCTCTTCTCATATTCCCTTTTTCCTGCAGCTCTGGGTGGAGAAGCCACATCACAGCATATCTGGAACATATACAATTGTATATGGAAACATTATTTATAGAGTATAATTATATAAATATCACTGTCTTTGGGTTGAATTGCATACAGTATAATTCTTCCTGTAGTTCTCCCTACTAAGGGAATTAGCTGCTGCAATGATTTACACACTTGAGTAGGAATATTTGAGTTAAACCTTTGGTTACTAATGTTACGTTAGGAAAGCAGCCACGTTATAGCAAACTATTTTGGTGAAGTTTCACTGGAATAAAAAATGTTTTAGGAAAGATGATTTTGTTTCCATTTCCAACATCTCCCATCAAAAGCAAACAGAGTGACAAGTTACAGTTATTGACATCACCCAGAGACTGGTACAGTAAACAGTGCTGTGCTTCACAAAGCAAACACAGCTGCACGGTGTCATGCAATCTACCTGTCCTGCTCTTTCTTGTGCTCTTCCAGGAACACAACGGGAATTATCACATTACAGACAATCTAGAATAAAATCTAGAACCAACTATAGACTTGAAGCTTTAGTAAAATTAAAGCTGACTTCTTCCTTTATTTATTTTCTGAATCTACATCCATCTATGGTCTGTCAGAATTTTTCTCCATGGTCTAATTACTGGCTCATTTGTGGCCAGGAGTCAAACTTCGAAACCATTCTGCTCCAACTCAGTAATTTCTCCCTCTGCAGTAGCTCTAAGTGTTGGCACGGCTCTCTTGTTTTCAGTTTTTTCAGACTGAATATCTTATTACATCCATGATCTGATTCAATTCATACAGCACTGGCTAGGGTCGCAGGAAATGTTCAATGTGCCTTTTAATTCTGAGCGGCAATTCCAACCTAAACACTGTTTTATTGAGAATTCCAAGCAAGCAGGAAGACGCTATTACAGTAATATGAAAAATTAAAATTTGCTTGTAAGGTGGCACTGTTTCTGAAATAGAATTCCTATTAGTGCCAAATTGTATACAAGCTACAATCTGTGTAGTTTTACTTATCTCACATGCTTTCTTTACAGTAAAAGGAAGTGAGCAGGCACGTCTAAGGCAGTGCATCTGACTTAGCTGGGACATACAAAAAAGAATCAGGCCCCAACACCACTGTCCCTCTCTAGTGACTCACAACCAGCTCAGACACAGGCATTGACACAACACTGTCCAAATTGTTCAGAAGGATCCTACAGAAAAGGTCTAGCTTAAAAAGTCAGTATATCAAAAACTTATGCCTACATGAAAATAAGAGCTTGATTGTGCTTATACAACCTGCTGAGAGCAAAGGTAGAGTGAGGGTGCAGAGCCCAAGGAACAGGAAGTGGTTGCTGTCAGCAGAACTGCTCCTGATTGCAAGGACATGATGAGCTCTCGCTTTTCTCCTATGTGCCACAGTTGCTTAGATCCCATGAGTTGTGTCTTTCCATCCTTCCCTGCCTGTTTGTTCAGAAACACAGGTGCTGGGCCTAGCATCTTGGGCATAAATGCCATCAAACCCAATGTCTGTAGTTATTTTTCACTGGCAAGTGGCCTGTGAGACCAGAGATGATGAAATACCATGTATCTGATGTACTTTGCTATGAACAAATGCATATATATCATGTGATTCTCCCTAAGAGAGAACAGGCTTACAACAAAATTGAAAGCAACAACTTCCTGATTCTTTGGTTCACTTCCAACACATCTAAAATTAGTCTGCAGATTGTCTTAATTTGCAGTAATCAGCCAATGTCAGCTGTACATTGCAGGAGTGGGACATAATTCTGCCACTCCTTGAAATAAAACTGCCAGCACAAAGAGGAGTTGAATTGGAAGTTTTCTCCATAATCTTCCCTCTATTTTAAACAGGCTAATCCACACTAACTCTTTCTCCAAATTTTGCCTTAGACTTTCTTTTCCAATCCAGATGTAAATTTTGAGGTCAGAAACTCATTAATCACACTGTCTCCCTTGGTTCACTGCAAGTCTGGGTGTCCATCAGTCCAAACACAATGATCTGCCTTACAATTTGTTGTTCAAAACATAAAATTCTGTTGAGGTTGAAGTAACTACAATCTATGAAACTGTCAGAAAAAAATAGCTTATTTCCATTTTTGGGAAAAAAGGCCAAGTTTTTAAGTTTAAAAATACTGTAAATACTCCTAGAAAAGAACAATAGGAAAAGGGTATTTAGGCTTCAAAATCCAGCAGCACTTTACTGGAAGATTGTGTTGATGCCACCAACCCCAGTCACCATCCCTGGAGATATTTAAAACATGTGTAGGTGTGGCACATAGGGACATGGCTTAGTGATGGACTTGGCAGTGCTGGGTTAATGGCTGGATTCAATGTTCTCAGACATCTTTTCCAACCTAAATAATTCTATGATTCTTTGATTCTATGCTACTCAGCAAATTACCCAGTCTACCCCCATACCAGATTATGAATTTTTAAGAAATAAGATTCAGGGTCTATATGAGATAAGGAGTAAAAAACATATTAATTTTGAATATTATTTTTTCTCTTTCAATTGGCTCAAGATGTAACAAAGTGGGAATTTCAAAACATCTAATTTTCACAGCCAAAATGGGGTAAAGACTGTTCTGTGGTAGAAGGTTAAAAACTGTACAGCATCAAGGGCCTTACCCAGTTAGTACAAAATCATGAGTGCCAGATGCATTGTGACCTCCTCCTTAGGAAAGTGCTAACTCCCTCTTACAGTGAGATCCCAGTCTGAGTTAGAGCCCAAGCCCCAGAGTCGAGGTGCCAGCCTGTCCATTTTAGGGGCTGTGGGTAGCTTTCCCCATGCTTTGCCAAGGAGCAGGGTCCGTGACCAGGCTCACATGGATCCTTCCACAAGCAGGACATCTGGGCAGGGGGTCCTGGTAAGAGTTCCACGACTGAGCATCCAGTATGTGAACTTTCAAACAGGTTTTTTTCTTCAGGCAGCAACAGGTTTCTGCACAGGGCAGACCAAGCCTGGGACTTCTTCCTATCACGTGCAAATAATGAAACTGAAACAAATGCATTTGTGCAAAAGGAGTTTTCATTTCAGATAACTGGCATTTTGTGTTGACAGTCACCTTGGCGAAAAGTTCTTGGCCATGTCTAATCTACATAGAAAACTTAATGGAATGTTCTTTGCTTTTGGTTTGTGTCTCATTCTGTCTCTTGCACACATGCACTTGTAAAACAAGCTCAGAAGCCACAATGCCATTTGAGGCTTCTACAAGTGAGTAAATGTAACGCTAATTGTAGTGTATCCACAGTGTGTGTCATTATCTGGCACAGAAATAGCAGCCCTGCTTCTGAGTTCAAGGAGTTCAGGTTAAAACTTTGAGATCACAGATCACTTTTCCTGGAATTTTACATATTTTTCTTAAAAACGCCCTGAAAAGCTTATTCTGAGCCAGTGAACCAAGGTCAGATGGACTCTGTTTTCAATCTGTTTGCATATTTGCACAAGTTTAGAAAGCTCTTATCAGTTCATTCAAACAGGGTGAAGTAAAGAAAAACAAACTAGGGGGCAAAAAAAGGCAGAGATTTAGAGAACTTCCTTCATGAATGACACAAGTAATAGGTAAATCAGACTTCTTGGTTTGGGTCCTCTCCTTTTATGTGCACTTAAGTGCTCATCCTAGAGTAGCCCAAATTCCCCCCAAGTCCCCTTGGAGTCCTCCAAGGACCACAAAAGTAATTACATACTGGGGCCAAAGCAGTGTCATGACCTAGGTCCGCTTGTTTATCCATCAGCAGAGCCCTTCGTCCAGCTCCGTCCTCTTCCTAGCTATCAGTCTTCTCAGACCTGGAAGGAATGTAATTATTCTGGAAACTCCTCTCCCTCTGTTTCATTTGGTTGAAACAGGACAAGAAGTGTAAAACTCATTTGCTGAGGGGATGGAAGGGGGAGAGGTCAACAAATGAAGTGATCAAATAGACCTTACTTTTTTAGAAAAGCTGGTTTAAAACTCCAGGAAAAAATCAGACAGTGAGGAACACCCACAAAATAGGAAGAGAGAGAAATAGTACTAGGATTATTATTAGCATGACCAAAAAAGACAGAGCTTGTCAGTGACAAGAATAGATATCAATAATTAGACCTTCAGGTTTAAGAATTTTCAGAAAGCAATTTGCATTTTAAGTAACCCAGTACTATATTGAAACTAATAATATCCAATGTCTTTTTTATTTTTGATGTCAACGTTCTAAAGAGAGAACAAGATTTTTTAAAATTATGTTGTTTAATATCTTAATTGCAATTTAAATGCCCAGAAAAGTTATCAATTTAAAATTAAACCTGTGGATTCAAAGATTATGTTCAGCTTTTCTTGATTAAGTGAGAGAACAAATATTTTTAATTCTTTGTGCAGATCAGAATAAAAATGTGTGAGTGAAAGTTATTTGTCCTGATGAAAATCAACTGAAAGCATTGGATATCATTATCACTACAGTGTTGCACACACCACCAAATAGACAACCTCAAGTTCTAATTATCAAAAAATTTTTCAAAATCTCTGTACATTTCAGCAGGTTATCATGTTGTTGCCTTGTAAACAGCCATGTTCCCATGAAGCCTAGTAGCCAGTGATGGACTTCCAGTCAAACAAGGACTTCTGTTGACAGAAGTCAACAGAATGAATTTGGGAATGACACCATCCCAAATTCCAACTAAATCAGCAGAGAGAAAGAGCCATTGCCAGGATTTAATTCACCTTGTCCTACAGGAGACAACTAAAATAAAGTAAATCACCCCTCAAAATGGGAATTGTTCTTCACTGATTAGAAAGGATTCATGAGTGATTGTATAGGCCTACCCTGTGGATATCTAAAGGTAGGAAGGATGCTGCTACCCATGATGTCTGCTTGTGTGGGGACAGGATCTGGCCTCACTGAGGAACACAAACACTGCTCTCAGCTCATGTTGCTGTGAACTCCAGTCCCTGCTTAAGAGATCCTGGCATTTCACAGCATGAAGGAAGGAATAGTTTAGATCCATTAAAAAGGGAAGTCATTGACACTTATGTGAGGCCTCTTGCTTTTGGAGAATCAAGCCAGATTCCTCTTGATATCCCACATTATAAAAAGACTCACTTTTAGCCTGGCATTCTTCACATATATTTGCTTCTACCCATATTTGTTTGCTTATGTATTTTTGCCTGTCTCTGAAACATTTTCCCATAGAGTAGATGGCAAAGCACGCATGTGCTGGGAAGATTAATGTATAATTTGAACAGCCCTTTTTGGTTCATATTTTAATTCCTAATTACCTTGCTTCATAGAACTCCATCCTATCAAGATTCCTGTTGCTCAACCAGAGCAATGAACAAACTGAAGCTTCAAATATAATTTAAAGCTTCCTTAATTTAGGCTGTGATACTGAAGTTAAGCTGCATCCCTAATTTAGAACTTACAAAGGCAAACCAATATCAGTTTGGTTTTTTGCTTCACTGTAACTGATTTTTCTCAGTTAAATTTCAGGTTTGATTAGCCATTTGGATTGAAAGAAACAGACAGAAGAAGTTAAAGCTTTCTAGAAGATTGGGTAGAGGATAGAAGAGAATCGGTTTAGACAGGATTGTAACCATAGCCCTTTCTTAAAAAGAAATTCCACTAAGGGGGAATAAAAGCCAAAGAAAGAGATTCTGAAGAACAATTCCCTATATATGAAGCCCCTGCAGGGGACAAAAATGCACTAAGGAAATACTTTTGGCAAACTGGAGCTGGGAGAAACTTCTCTTGAAATTTTGAATAGTTCCATCCCAGGATTCTCTATATGAAGCTTGCACCCAACGAATAAGTATCTATTTTGACCACACTCCATTTAGCCCCATTTTGCTTCTTTTTCTGTCCACTGAACCATGCTAATCTGTACTCTTATCCCTGCTGCATGTTCTGTCACTTGTCAGGCAATATGCTTAGAAGTCTCCAGCCTTGCTGCAGTCTCCTGGCAGCAAGTCAACCAGTCAGCTGGCAAAGCTGGATAATTACTGCTTAGCCCTAAAGAGCTTAAAGTTTGTTTGCATGGACCTGTGTCCTGGCAACACCAAAGCACTGAACCAGAGGGCAAATTGTCCTTCCCCTGAACAATTTCTGTAAGGGAAGGGACACAGGGGACTTTTAAACAGACACAAAATGGTGGTTACCAGGAAAGACTACCAGGGACTGAGGTATCTGGACTATCTTCTGTAGTTGATTTGCTGTCATTACAATGTAAAAGAGACCACTGGGCCTCATTTTTCTTTCCCTCCTTTTACAGAAAACATGGCTCCACTGGCCTAAAGGTTTTTTTGGGAATTGCCTTTGCAGAAGTATTCAGAAGATTTGAAAAGTAGGCTGTGGTAGAGACAACACAACCATAGACATCAGGTTACACATTCTAAGTAAAGCTGATGTTTTCTTTGTTTATTCAGTGCAATTTGCTCATGATAACTTCTGGCTTTTGAGTTTCTCCTGATTGTTATTGTTGTTTTTCATGGCTGAAGCAGCTTGACTGGCTCCATCTGGAAGAAATAACATGGGTCAGGATGATAAGGAATGTAATTAAGACTGAGCCACATTCAGCACTGTTCCTCTTCTGAGCTGGCTGCTCTGTGGGGTCAGTGTACAGTGTGTAGGATGCTACACTGGAGCACCACCAGCAGCTGCAGAATGGCCACCCTTCATGTCACAGTCATGCATGAAGTAAGGTGATCCTACAACCCCAGAATGGAATCCCTGAAGGACTTCCTTGCTCACTAAATCATCTTGAAAATGTTGGCAATCATGTTATACAATCCTGTTCACGGTCTGAAAGCAAAGCATTAAAATAATCTTCAGTATTCAACCTAAATACCCTTATTCTTCAGATCTGCTGCTTGTGCCCACATAACTCCAGTGGTACTCATGCAATCGCATTTGTATTGCAACCTGATAAGCACTGGGCTGATTCAAAGCTGTGTTAAACATCATGGGTGCAGGGAGAGAAGTAGCAACACACTCTGGAGTCCAGTGTGAGCATCACTAAAATAGTGAGGGGAGCTACATCCTACCTCATTATTCAGCACTGCTCTGTGAAAGCACACTTGAACTACCTTGGGGCCGGATTTGCTGCTTGCTCACAAAAAACCTGCAGAAGTCTTCTGAGGCAGCCTAAACTGAATGTCCAGAGAAAAACAGACCGCTTTGCCACAAGGTTCTCAAGGTGTTTGTCAGCCCTATAGACCAGCCTTGCTGTGCCTGACCTCTCCAAACCATCTCGGATCACATGGCTGAGCAACACTCCATGGTCTTTCCTAGAGGAACACTGGCCCTGCTGTCAGCCAGGGTAGATGCGATGTATAAGCAGCCTGAAATTCGGATGAGAGAAGGGTAGATGTTCTGGAAAATGTTTAAGAAATGCTTTAAGCTTTGGGTTTGCAGCAGAAACTTAAAGAGATCTTTAAGTGGGTTTTTTAAGACTTTTAGAGGCTGTGGTTTGGTGTGCGCCCCTGAACCTTGAGCATTAGGTACCGGAAATACATTGTGCCTAAACCTCTTAATCCAAATTTATTCTTCAAGTATATTCTACCTATGTCCCCTAAAATGTTAGAGAGGCCACAACTCTGAGGTGATCAGAACTTATTTTCTGGCAACAAATGGCACTTGGCATCTCAGAGATCTGATTAATGACTTAGGGATGCTTTTTACTTGGAATTTTTATGTGGTTGTAATAATACTTAATATGTGATATTCCAATGCAAACTTGTCTTACAGCAACAATAACAATCACAGCTTGCAATGTTACTGTGTTTCTCCATTAACAGCGCATTCCTTTATTCTAATTCAGGTAGGGGCTTTTTTTGGAAAGGTGTGTGATGGGCAGTTGTTGCATTTTTATGAATAAGCAGTTCCAAAACAAACAAAAAAAATCTTTTGAAAATGCGCTAAAGGCAAGTCTATTCTCTACTTACTGATGTGCTCCCTTAAATCTGTCTAGCAAAATAGCTGGCATCTTAATATTTTTTGGTTTGCTTAGCAAGTCCCGCAATGCTGATGTAATCTTGTTTTATTCTCTTGGCTAGTTAAACTATCATGGCAGACACATAAACCTGTAGTGCTTCCATTAATGATGCATGGGAACGAGTGACAAGCATGTAACTTGTCTGAGGAGAACCTCAGAGGACTTAAGTACTGAAGCTGGGACCTGGATGGAATGTGGGTTCCTGATTCCTGATTGTTGTGAGACCTGCCAAAAAGCCATTGCCCAGCCTCAGACATGAGTGTTCTGGGGAAGTGAGCCCAACTGGATACTGGCCTTGTTGAAAGGCCTGAGTTCTCATTTGTTTTTGCATCCTGACCAGCACTCACAGAGACAAGAAAAGACTGGTGTGCTGGGCACAGTTCCGGATGGTCATTTCAGGGATTCTTTGGATTTGCTTGGTCCATCTTATCTCAAAAGGGAAGTAGCACCGGACATGAAAGATGAACGAAATCTGGCTCCCTGACACCAGGAAAGAGGACTCCAGCCTGTACTGCCCTACACTGCTCACAGTCAGACCTCCTTCTCTCAGGTGCAATCACACAGCTCAGGTCTGGAATCTGCACTGGCTCAGATGTCATTTGAGAGAAAGCCATTGGATGCACAGGCGTACATATCTGAAAATGGCATTTGGACTCAGGCTGGGAAATAGAGTCGAGTCCTTGAGAAGCTAGGCCTTTGTGCACTTTGAGAAGTTATTGACGTTCAAAAACCATTCTTCTCCTTGCCTGGGGAACAAGAGGGCTCCTCAGGGAGGAAACTGGTCTCATTAGAGAGTTTCTCTAGCTGAATACATGAAGTCCCAGCATCTCCTGGCCAATGGTCACTGTCCAAGGGAGCCTTTCTCCTCACATTCTTTCCATCAGCTACAAGGATGGTGCCCAGAAGAGCCTGGTGGCAGTGTCTAGGGCATGCAGCTAAAGTGGGGCACAGCTCTGCTGCTCATCCCCTTTCCTCCAAATGAGATTTTTACACTTCTTTTACACTTGATCCTGCTGCAGCTTATCCACCCAGACCATGGGACTCGACAGGAAAGAGGAAATCAAGAAGTGATCCAGCTGCATCCTGATGTTCCTGGAAGGAACTGTTCCTATCTGATGGGGTTAAATAACTTCAGGGCTAACATAAACCATGATGTTGTACCCAGTTACCTGGCAGCTGGAGTCCTACCATCTGGTTGCACAAGCTAGCTTTTATACACATATTTTTAAAATTTAATTTAGTTTTGCTTCTTTGTTTGTTTGTTTTGTTAATCTGCCCCCATTAAATTATTTAATGGGCTGTGGGCTAAAAGGTTGTTCTGTCATTAAAGTCCTCCTTCACATGAATAGAATACCTTTAGTGATGGTAAACCTGATTTACAGATAAGAAAGGTGTTAGCATGGAGCAGTGACACAAGTCTGCCCTTTGAAAATGGAGTCAGTGGAATGCATATCTGAGAGGTGAACTTCTGAAAGTGACACATGCGGGAGTTTTTAAGGATTTCAGTGTTAAGCTGACTGGATCATTATCTAAACGTTAGCCTTTTTACAAATTAATATGTAGAACCAACATCTACATAACAAAGCAGTGCACCAAATGTTGATAACTCTTCTCTGAAGTTAGAAAACAAAGGAAAGACTGAACAGGCTACACTTAAGGCATTGAACTCTTCCGGGAGGCCTTGTTACATTCCTGGCTGCACCTGGAAACCCTTTGTGATTTTGATCAATGCATTTTGTAGTTTAGTCTCTGTGTTGGATTTGAAAAGGAAGAGAGAGGAAATAGTTCACAGCAAGGATGTTTAACATTGTAGGATCTTAATGTTTTAGATAACAAGAAATACTGATCCACTGATGCAAGGTAAGTTACTTAATTTAGGGTGATTAGACTTCTTCCAGAGGATTCCAATTCAGACACATTTCTGGAATAATCAAGACCAGTTGGGACCCTTCTGTCTTTATCTCAAAACAATGAAAGAGAGAACACCACTAACCACTGGTGAAGTTGTGGTGAACACAAAACCATGTGACCTCCAGTACTGAAAGAAGTGGAATTGACCATCATTTGCATTCCTTGAACATTGGCTTTGGAGAGTTGTGAGCCCCAGCCTTGACCCCAAGGCTTGTTTATACCATACAGCAGTGCTTATGCATGATGCTCAGACCTAGAGGAAGTAGCAAAGAGAAGTGACATCTGAAATGGTAATTCTGTTTTGGTGCTTAATTACAGGTCTGGGCTAAGCACTCTGCTGAAGAATGTGATTTGTACATCAAAAGTGCTTCCTGGACTTCTGCATCTATTGTTTTTAACAAGTGGGTTTTGTATTATAGTAGGGTGGTCAGAGCCCTGCTTTGGCCATTTAATAACCAGGCCAGAGGCAAGATTCAATTGAAGCAATTTTACTCCATCTGTGAGATTTTCAAGAAGACTACAGTAAAGGAAAGGTAGGGGGTTGAGGAAAGAGAAGGGAGGAATACTGTTGAACATGTGGTGCATAAATGTGCAGTAGTAATAAAAAAGAAAAACCATAGCCCTTAAAGACAAACAAGTTAAGTGGAACAAAAAAAATATGTAATTTACTTCCCATGCAAATCAAGAATTTGAGATTAACTATTCTGCTCCATTGCTAAACTGTAAAGCACAATTGGTATCTATTACTCCAATAAATTAATTTTACTTAAAGGTTTTTGACATTAGAATTAGGACAAAATTATCATTTTGGCAAGACTTCTTTATTGTTCCAAATTCTCTCACAAAAGGAAAAGCTCTCCTGAATGGCAGAGTTGCCATCACGTTTTTTAGACCCATCTTCATTTTTCCACTGGAAGAGAAACTGACAGGGTGACTGATGAGTTGTCACACACCATGACTTGCACTTAGAGAAACATATGAAAAAGCTGTGGAGAGCAGTGTGAGCTATTTCCTCGGCTACAAAAAAGAACACTGAAACCTTGTGGTGATCCAAAGACTCCTGTCACTGGGAAAGATTAAGGGCTTCAGGAATGTTTCAAATGAAGCTGAGAGCTCAAATTGTCCGTGTCCAGTTTATAGCTCCAGCTTTTTCCCCTGAGCAACTTGTTTATTTTCCTTTCCTCGTGTATTTCGAGAACTAACGGTTACACACCACTTTGGGGAAAACAAAACATGATCACTTCCTCAAGTAGACCCAGATTTGTTGCTTGATTCATCTTGATTTCAAATTCTTGGTTTATTTTTTGATGTTGCTGTTTAATAAACATGACCATCCCTTATGTGTGGCGCTCTGTAAATCATCTTTACAGCTGCTATATCACATATTAGTGTAGCATTTTAAGTGCATCAAGACCTATATATGGAGTACGTACTCTACAATGAGCATATGGTATAACACTACAATGCTGCTAACGGCAATAAAATACATTTATACAGAATATATAGTATGCTTTCTTTTTAAAGCTATTTATTTCTGTATGCTCTAATATAGTAGTATATAAGATACCTTCAATGTTAGATTCAGTGTGGGTTTGGGCATGCCTGGCCGCCAAGCTGGTCTTACCCGGAATTTCTTAGACTCGTCAAAAATCTTCAGTGCCTCTGACCTTAACAGAGACTAATCCTTACATCAACAAACAGCAACAATGCTTCCATTAAAAACAAAACACAAAAAATACTCCAATCCCAGAAAGCACTGAGCATTTCCTCACAGGAAGTAAAAAGTGCATATCAGTGTTATCTCAAAAGCTAGACACATAATTAAACATCCTCTACATAAGGACACAGAATGGGAAAAGTGCCATAAAGGGTCAGGCCTTCTAACAAAATCTGTTCCCTGGCAGTGAGTTAGAAAAGAACAGGGTAAGTAAATATGAAACTTCCTTTAAATATTATCCTAGGCTTTGAACATTCACAGCTCAGAGATTTCTCAGCAGGAGACTCTTATGGGCAATCTCAGTCAATTGCTCTCCCTTCACTTGTTCATGCAAAGTTTTAGCACTTCCAGAATCTTAAAATGGAAAGTTCTGAGAGTTGAATTGCAGCAGGAAAACTATTTTTTTTTTAACTCTTAGGATTAATGCCGTAAATTGAAAAGAAAAAAAAAAAGTCTTCTGATAATTAATTTTATAAGTTCACATTTTGATAGCAATCATAAGTAATATAATATTGCTCCTGCCTTCTGATAAAATTGGATGCTTCTATCACCTGTAACGTTCTTTTCAATACATATCCAAAAAGGAATTGATTGATTTTATTTAGCTTTTCAACAACCCATAGAATGACTTGCAAATTACTTCCAATGAAAAAAAATGCAGACTGTTTTTAACTTGTTTCCACTAAGAAATAGAAATCCCACAAAACCTGAGATGTAAGTCATCACCTCTTATAAGGTTACTGTCTATGTTCCTTGCCAGAAAGATATCTGAGAGCAATGCTAAAGCATTTGCTTAAATTTAGCAGTTACCTTGTCTTTCAATAACACAGCTACACAACTAAAGACAATTTAGTGAAAAATGTTACACCGCATCAAATACATGCTGCCATAAATTTTACATTTTTAATACAGGAAACTGCTTTATTCATGAGGGTCAAAGGCAATGGCTACTAAGATGTCTGCTCCACATAAAGCATATGATGATAATGGATATGATACACTATCCATAAATAGCATTCACTTTGCCTTACTTATTATTTATTGCTAGAGTCCAATAATAGAAAATCAATCTACTTTAGCCTCACCATTGCTGGATCCAGTGCAACAAATTTTGTTTCCTTTTGGAATTCCAAATCAAGGTTGTGAGTTAATTTTCCTGTTCCACAAACACTTCATATTTTTACACTCACCCTCAGTGAGTGACACTTATGATTACATCAATGTCACCTTCTTCCAGATGCCTGAATAGATTGTGCAGTCAGCACTGGGTTGCATGATGGGGATCAACTATTTGTAAGAATTCTTTATTCACTCTCTTCCAGTCTTCTAATTAAAAGCAAGCAAACAAACAAACCCCCAAAAGATACCACCTTTCAGATTCTGTTTCCTTGGACATTTTTTCCAAGAATACATTCAGGATGTGCATGCAAAATATACCTATCCACAACACACCAATAAGCTTTTTATTCCCTTTTTTTTCCAAATTCAGCCCTATGCATGTAGGCTTTTCCCAAAGCCTTGACCCCTAGATTCTTCTTTCCTCGGGCTTTTCTAACAGAAATAAAGCTTAAGGCAAAGTGTTATTTAGACTCCCTAAACTCATCATGCCTGAACACTTGATCTCTGATCACCCAGACTGCTGGTTAGCTGACTTCCCAGCAGACTTGGCCTGTGCCAACTAGGGCAGTTCAAGGCTAGTGCAGGCTAAACAC
This sequence comes from Aleadryas rufinucha, assembly GCA_013397815.1. NCBI lineage: Eukaryota > Metazoa > Chordata > Aves > Passeriformes > Aleadryas > Aleadryas rufinucha. The sequence goes on from VZTH01005358.1 coordinate 208,444, forward strand.
CATTTCCAGTGGGCTCTATGGATAACCCTGCTCCAACTCTGCTCTCTACAGGCTCCCTCAGTGCTATCTCAGCAGGTGTTGCACCCTCAAATACTACATGCTTTCATTAAAGTGACCTAATTTAGCTTTTTTTTTGAAAAACTGTGGGAAAGAAAACCGTGGAGGTGAAACTTTTAAACAAAAGGTAAAAAACAGCCACTTTCAAATACAATGAACTGAATAAAAAACCCCAAAGATATAAGTAAATTAAGTTTGAGGGCCACAGGATGACAAAGAGCACAGGGGAGCTCCAGGGCCATTTGAGATGTAGTGTTGATTGGCCAATCTGATCTTAAGGGGAATACAGCCCTAAATAATATGGACATGAGCTAGGCTATGCCCCCAGGCAGGGAGAGAGGCTGTGTCCTGGCCATTTACTGTTTAGTAGAGGTACAGCTAAAAACGCCTCCAATCTTCCTGTGACCGAGAATCAGACTGAGCTGTATGCACGTGATACCCTTACCACTTATAAAGTAAGTAGGTAGCTACAAAAATGGCAAAAGTGGTTCTGCTGACTGAAAAGGTATTTTGATAGAGTACAATTCTTGAATGAAGTCTCCTTTTAATATTAGTTTGCAAGGACAATGCTTTAAAGCTCCTTAGAAAGTGACAAATTTCTTCTGGTATTCTTCAGGTCAATTCAAGTCCAAGTCTGTATTAAACAACATGATCCTCCATAAAGTCCCACCTTCTCATCTAAAGTTATTTTGGAAGCTTACTGAAATCACTGAGCTCACAGCAGACAATGCTCTATTTGGAATATTGAGGAACCTCCACCCTTCTGGGAATTCCCAGTTCCCAGAATGCTGCACACATATTTCTCCTTCATTTATTGCTCTAGGCAAAGTTGAAATGAAGGGAAATGGACAATATAAAATCTTGCATGACATTATAATTAAATGTGTGACTTGTCAAAACCTTTGTTTAACAGGATGAGCTCACTTCGCCAGATCCCATATGTGTGTTAATTATAGCAAGAAAGCAAACAAAATGTCAATAGTTAAAACAAATCCTACCAACAGGAAATGGTTATCAAGCTGTGATAAAATGTTTATCAGGAAATGTTTTTACACTATCCAAAACATTTCCTGTCTGTAACATTTTTTGTGGGAAAAAGAATATCTGTGGTGCTAGAAATAGTATCTTTGCAAGGAATTAAATGACAGTGCTTATATAAAATGGCAATAGTCACAGATCTAGCTTCTGTCCAGTTTTCTTCTTTGTACATAGTATGATGTAACTCTGAAAGAAAACTGTTTTCAGAAGTTACACAGACATCAGTAAAGTTTATATTTCACAGATTAAAAAATAATTTAAAACAAATTTTTCATGGGTAGTATCTAAGCAATGTAATCATGGAGGCAGTGGAAACTTGATCATTTGCTCACTGAGACTGATAGTGAAACAGTATTTCTGTTAAAATATCTGGAAAAGATCAAAAAAGATTAATTAGGCTGAAACCCACTACTATTGAAGGCATCAAAAGAATGATACTCAAGGGGAAGAGGACCCAGAGATTATCTGTTGAAATGCTTACTCAACATAAAAGTCATGAAGGATTATATTTCCATAACCATGATTTTTCAAAACTAGGAAAATCCTGATTTGTTGCAAACATAATGGGTAGTATCACAAAATCACAACAGAGCTGGTATTTGAATATAAACAGACTTGTCATTAGACAAAACCTATTAGACATTACTGAATACAGAAGCAAAATAGATGATTCTTCCTAGACTTGTTCTATCAGCCATGTGATACCTAACTTGTAGTCTGTTATTCCATTCTTAAAATATTTCATCCCCACAAAAAAGGACAGTGAACTTTAATGGCTTTTTAAAGGGAACTGAGCCACTAAAACTGCTTGAGTATTTTGAATAATTAGGTTATCGTGAAATAATATTTTTATTAATTTAATCAACATTTATATGAAAGACATTTTGCTTTGATTAAAAACTGCTATTTGTTCCTATTTTAACTACAGGTTCTATACCTTTTATTGCTTTTTTTTCTTTTTCTTTTTTTTCATTTCCTGTACACAGAAACTGCAATGGAACTAATGATATAATCCTAAAAGTGGAAAGGACTTCAACAGGTCATCTGATCAATTTTCATGACCAGAATTAGGATCAACAAAAGTTACTTTATTTTTGGTCTACAATTTCAAATCATGGAAACTACAACCTCACTGTGCAATCTATTACCAACTTCCTTTTTATCACTGTGAGAGCAGTTTTCCCTACTGCCAAAGCTGAATCTCCTACACTTCAGTTTTGTTCCTGATCATGCAGTGATCAAAAATTCTCCTTGCTCTTTGCAGTAGCATTTTCTCACAACCTGGCAATGTTTCTTTTCTGTCTTAAGATACTATTTTTGAACATCCCAGTATGAGGTTTACCTGTTTTGCAGTGATGTGATGCTACTGTATAAGCTAAAATTAGACTGCCTTGCAGTGCACCATCAGTCCTTCCTGACTTCATGTCAAACAAAAATGAAATGAGCATCATTCTAGTCATTAACTGAAATATTGGAAGGACCTACAAACTGCTTGTAAGATGAGACAGGCACATACTAGAATCATACAATCATAGAATAGTTTTGGGTTGGAAGGGACCTTTAAAGGTCATCTAGTCCAACTCCCCTGCAATGAGCATTCCTTTCCATTCCAATTCCTCTCCATTCATTGCTGCTGAGTTCTAAATTTGGCATTACATTTAGGAAAGAAGAAAAACAACCCAGGGACAGTTCAAATGAAAGGAAGAAAATGAGACAGAAGTTCAACAAATAGCATGTAAGAAAAGGCAGAAATAACTGGATCCCGTTTTCACTTGAAGGCATAAAAAATGGAGGCCACTTTCCACTTTCACTGTCAGAAATTTGTGCACCATTTCTGGTTTGAACTCCTGAGGCTTTAATTTCTCTCCACTGCTTCTTATAATGGCTTTTTTTTCTTTCCATTAAATTAAAATGCCACTCAGTACCTAATATTTTCTCATTGTAAGGAAGCGACAAACTGCAATTACCTTTAAACTGTTTTCAATAAGCTAAACAAATAATCCCTTTAACTATCTTTTATTTTCAAACCATTGATCATCTTCATGCAGCCTATCCCATTTTCAACGTCCCTATCAAAATGTATAGCAGCATTATATGCAGCATCCTAATAGCTGATCTAAAAAATACTAATTACTGGATGCAAATTACCTTTTAATTACTGTTGATTCCTGTCTTGGCACATTCATGAATGAAATTAGCCTTTTTCACTTCTACATCCTCTGGCATTCACCTGTTGTTCACTGAACTCAATCCTTTAGCCAAATGTTCCAGAACGCACTTTCTCTGCTCGTAGATCTACATCTATTGCTTCTAGATTTAACGGCTTCACCATATCAAACTGCATTTTGTATCAGAAGATCAAATACACCACCTGTCCCACTGCTCCTAAGTGCAACCTTCAGCCTGACACAGTACACAGCATTTCTGTGAGTCAAACTGAGCATAACTTCTAGAAAAATACCCAATACTGTTTTAAAATATGCACTGAAGAATCAATACACAGCTCAGAGCCCAAGATGAAACTTGTTTTAGGGGACAATTACTCTTTGCTTTACTGCCAGTCTGAAAATGAATACCTTCAGCTTCCACTGGGTTTTGCTACCGGTGTCTGCTTGGCTGAAATCATCAGGTGTATTATTATACTTACACACCCATCTGAGATCCAGCAAGGCCAGGCTGGATGGGGCTTCAAGCCACTTGGTCTAGTGGAAGGAAGATAGCCCTGCCCATGGTGGCGGCGGGTGGTGAGGACTGGATGATCTTCAAGGTTCCTTCCACGCGAAATCATTCTGTGATTCTTTGATTCCGTGCATTGGGGAGCACATCAGGGAAGAGCACTGGGAGTCGGCACAGGGCTGCAGGCACTTCATGTACGACACAGGTGAACAACGGGATGCAAGGCACATGCAGCCCATAGACTGAGACTGTCATGGAACATAGCAAGTATGGAGAACATACACGTAGGGAATCTCTGCTCCTTTGCTAACTCTAAGGACAGCTTTTTTGTAACTTTAGGTACTTACACAAACCTCATTTTTGGACAAAAGCTTGCACACAAGTACATCAATCTTTAAAATGTCAAAACATCCTTATGAAGCTGTCATTCCCTAAAGAAAAATTGAGACCTTCCCTAGGTGATAAAGGAATTGAATTTTTGATAGGAAGTCGGTTCCTTAGCTCCAGAGCAAACGTCCTCCTTCTGACTAAGGTTTCCACAGCAATAACGTAACAATATCATTGGGTATGGCAGCAAGGATCTCTGAGTATTTCCCGCAGCAAAACTGTAGGGTATTGTCACACTCAAGGTAAGAGAAACAACAAAGCAAAACAGCCCAGCTTTTGCTTTTAGGAAATCTTACCCAGTCTATCCTCTTTGGTGGTGCTTAATTTTAAACATAAGTCATAGGAGATATAGAATACTTAATATCCCCTCACTTCCTTTGGGAAAAAAATGATTGCACATTGGAACGGCATAGCAATAGTTGACACTCCCCCAACAGTCTTTGACCATGTGTCTCTCAGTGTGTGGTTGACACGTGTATTTTGGCCCAGGCAACAGCCTGGAACGGGCTGCCCAGGGAGCTGGTGGAATCACTGTCCCTGGAGGTGTTTAAGGGAAGGCTGAATGTGGCACTTAGTGCCCCGGTCTAGCTGACATGGTGGTGTTGGGTCACAGGCCGGACTCAGGACCTCAGAGGCCTTTTCCAAGCTGATTCCGTGATTCTGAGGCGGGAAGGGGTGGTGTCTCTCCCGACGCCGTGCTGGCTCTGGGCATGACTCTTCCCAAAGCAGCCATGTCATCACAGGGGCCAGGCCCTGGGAGTGCTCCTGCCTCTCCCGCAGCTCTCCCCGGCAGCCAGCCCTGCCTCTCCGCGGCGGGGCCCTACCCACGCCGGGCTCGGAGGACAGCGGCCGCCACTCCCCAGGCTCCTGCTGCAGTGGGTGGATCCCTGGGAGGTGCCAGCCGCTTCCCTCCCCTTCCCCTCTCCCTCCCCGGCTCCGCGGTGAGGAAGCGCCTGAGCGCGGCAGCATCTTCCCTTGGCTCCCTGGAGCGGGGGGAGGAGCCGGGGCCGCCGCCGCCTGCGGGGAAGGAAGGTAAGCTGCGGAGCACGGGGGTGGGAAGGGGAGGGAAGGGGGGTTGGCTCCCTCCCTTTCCTGTGCTTCCCTGCCCTGGGCGGCCGTCGGTGGGGAGCGGGGCTGGGGCTAGGGCAGGGGCAGGGGCAGGGCGCGGCCGCCCGTGCTGCGTGTGCTGGGCCGGGCTGGGGCTGCCCTCCCCTGGGGCCTCGTTTCTCAGGCACCCGGTCTGTAAATGGCCGATAACGGGGACGGCGGTGTGTCTGTCTGTCTGTATGTGTCTGTGTGTCTGTCTGAGTGTGCTCCACTTCCGTCAGGCGTCTCATCTGCGTGGTGGCGGTGCGCGCTGCCCGCAGGTGCGCAGAGGTGTGATGGTGGTGGCGGCACTACAGACGAGCTGAGCTGGGCGACCGCTTATGGTTTTAAGGAAAAGAAGGGGTACTTTGGAAACCAAGCACCGTTTATTTATTGTGGGGGAGATGGGAGGATTTCGTGTCGTTTCCTTGTGCAGGTGAAATTCCAATATCAGGCACAGTCAGCAAAGAGGTTTGACTCAGGTTACCAGTGGGGTAAGGTCTGTAGGAAGTGATGCTTATGCACCATCAGAAACCATTTGGGCCGATGAACCGATGTGCCTTCCGGTACATGAAGGGGACTTAGAGAAAAGATGGGACAAGGCTATTTACAAGAGAATGTGGGGACAGGACAAGGGGGAATGGGTTCAAATTGAAAGGGTGTGCATTTAGATCAAATATGAGGAAAAAAAATCTTCACTGTGACTGGTGAGGTACTGGAACAGGTTGCCCAGACAAGCTGTGGATGCCCCGTTCCTGGAGGTGTTCAAGGCCAGGTTGGATGAAACTCTGAGCAGCCTGGTCTAGTGGAAGGTGTCCCTGCCCATGGCAGGGGTTGGAATGAAATGATATGATCCCTTCCAACCCAAACCATTCTATGATTCCGTGTTGGATAATGTGAAAACAAACAGGGTAAAGGAAACATTTAGAAACAATTGTCCTGCTCAGTGTTGATAGAAGAGATAGTACTATCCAGATATAGGAAATAAATGTGACAGAATTGTGCAGGATGTGAATGATGTGATGGACCATAAAGTAGCAGGAAGAGACTGCGTGGATAAAGAAAAAGAGTCAAGCGTATCATTGCTTTGAGACAAGAAAATCATAAGAGATTTTGATGGTGTCTGCTGGGAGTTGGATTTGTATAAGAATATTGCTTACTGAGAGATACTGTCAGGAATTATGTCACAGATGGATTTCTTTCTTAGACTGTAGAATCACAGAATGGTTTGGGTTGGAAGGGACCTTAAAGATTATTTGGTTCCAAGCCCCCTGCCATGGGCAGGAATGCTGTTCACTAGACCAGGTTGCCCCTGGCCCCATCCAGTGGCTTTGAACACTGCCAGGAATGAGGCATCCACAACTTTTCTTGGCAAACTGTTTGTGCCCTCACCACCGTCTGAGTAAAGAATTTCTTCCTAGGATCTAATCTGATTCTGTCCTCTTGTAGCTTAATGCCATTTCCCTTTGTCCTATCAATATCTGCCTGTGTAAAAAGTTACTCTCCCTCTTTTTTATAAGTCCCCTTTAAGTATCAAAAGGCCACGATGAGGTCTCCCTGGAGCCTCTTCTTCTCCAGGCTGAACAACCAATAGCTACAGATGATGGCATCATTTAGACATTTGATGATCCAGATGATCTTACATACAGCTGCTGTTAGCTTGCCAAATAAGCACTGGATTGCCTTAGACTTGCTCTCAGGTAAGCAGTGTGAAAATTCTGGGAAAAGGTGCTTCGTTAGTCAGCTTGTGATCTTGGATCATATTTTTAATTGGGTTAAATAAATAGAAATAAAACAAGTGACTAAACAGGTTTGAAATTCCTAGCTTTAGAAGGGCAAACTTGGAAAAATCAAGAGGATTAATTAGCGGTGATGGTTGTACAGGAGTGCTGAGGGCCCTAGGAGTAAAGAAGGTAGAAAGCTGTTTTATGCCAGAGGTAAAATCCATTTGGAATTTATATCCAAAAAAATTTTTAAAAAGATCAATGGAAAGCAACTTCTAACCATCAAAAAGGATTTTAGAAATCAAGACTAGCAAATGGATAGTTAAGCAAAGTGAAAATGAAGAGGTAAAGTGCCAATTCTTCAGTAAGAATCGGCAAAAGTAATTCTGGGTTAGTTATAGATGATTGTTTTTTTAAGCTTCTTTAATCATGTAAGTGAAAACAATAATAGAAATAAGACTACTGAGTGATAAAATGGAGGTAAAATGGCCTTGGCATCATGATGCATATCATCTGTTGCAGTTTGGAGGAGGCTACTGCAGTGGGTAGATACAGTGTTAGATGCTCAAACTTCGAAAGAATAACATTTGTCTCTTAATTATTTTTTAAGAATTGGGAAACCTCTGTGTGTTACGTCTGATCCAATGCTCTTGCCACTTAATGTTCAGCAGTTCCCCTATCAGAAGACTGGAACAGTACATTTGGGTATTTAACACTGGTAGAGGAAGTGGGGTAACTTTTCTTTCACATACACATTCTATTTACTGTTTTATCTCTCTTCTATAACATGCAGTATCCTTGTAGGCAGACAGCATTAAGAATTTTAATTCTTAGCTCCAGGTATATAATACCTGTGATGTGTATGTGTGTGTGTATAATTTATATTATTTTTAGATATGCTTGTATATATATGTGTGTTTGATGTATATATCTAGGTAAATTCTGACTTTGTCAGGCTCCCACACACAGGTACAATGCCACCTGACATCTGAAGCTGGTACATGTTTTATCCTGAACAACTGATCTGTTGGTGCTTCTTTAGTTCTTAAAGCTTTAATATTTCCTGTACTGCAATTCCTTAACTTTATAAAAAAAAAGCTGTTTCTTTTGCATATTTATTGCATTGTTTTGTATTGTTTTGTTCTGTTGCATAGTCAGTATTTTTAAGAAAGTTTTTTTTTTCTTAAACTGAATAGTTGGATTAATTTTGTTTCCCTAAAGCTGATTCCATGACCTCTCATGTTGGAAGGTCAAAATTAAGATAAGTTTTCAATTCTACCAAATCAGTTGTATGGTGAATGAAGTTTTATGTAGAATATAAAATAGGCAAGAACCAACAATTGCATCAGTTGTATTTTATTATGTTTGTGTGTCTGTATGGAAAACAGGAACTGAAGTATATTTAGAGTTTGGCTAACAATTTAGCAAAGAGAAGGAACTTTTCAAGTTAATTTTTGAAAATCTTGGATTAGCCACATGAAAATTGTGAACAGATGTTTTTCTTTAGCATCTCAGGTTAGATATAGGTTACACTAGATTACATTAGGTTAGATTTCGATGCAGGAATGACATCTTTTTCCCAAGAGACTGTCTGACAGAATGATTATTTTAACACATCTCAAGGTCTGGAGATCATGCTCATTGTATTTTTTTCCTTTTCCTGGAGAAGTAAACCACTAATTATGTGAAAATTACTCCAGCATCTTCCTTTACTGCTTTTCAGCACTGGAAGTAGTTCATGCGTTGTTTCCATGATCTGAAACACTTGTTTGCCTTCAAAAGGTATTTTTGCATGTGTAGAAAGAAGTGTAAATACTTTTAAGTGAAAATGTGTTTTGATTGACATTTTTGTAGCAGGCTTTTTTTGCTGCTGACTTTGACATTTCAGTAAGTCTACTGGAGGCTTAATTTTTTATAAACATTACTGTTTTCTTGTCTTTGTATTTCTGTCTTTCATTTGTTTGTTATATAGCTTCTCTTTCTTAATAGTTAATAGCCACTTAATAGCCACTTTCTTCAAATCATCTTTTTTTTTTTAAGTCAAGTAGATGGATAGCCAAAGCTGTGGGGTAATTTTTTCAGATTGACTATAGGGTTTGTAGAATGAGAAAAGAATTTGGGATTATTTTTTTATTTCTGCTTGAAATATTTTCCTTCTGGTGGGTGATGATTATTTTTTCCAGTTGCTTCTACTCTTGTTGCTGGCTGGTCAACAATCCACCGTGTCTATCACCATCATTGATGTAAGAGTTTCTAAAGGGGGAAAAGTAACTGGAATAGGAATGAGAAAAATGAAGAAACTTAATATAAGCACTTGTCTTACCATCACGTAGGATATGCATTCTGCATGTGAACCTCTGGAAACGTCAGTGCAGTCATGCTGGAGGTCCATCCCTGGAGCCAACAGGTGGAACTGGATGTCATGCCAAAAGAGAGGTGGTGTCTGACAAGATGCTTTTGACTGAAGTTTTGCCTCTGGAGATGGAGCCAATAAAGGGTTTCTTGGGTCTAGCCTCTAAACCGTGTGTTGATTTGCTTCTGTAATGAGTAGGCACACAGTGGAACTTGCATCAGGAGCAAAGAACATTTGCAGCTGCACATTTGCAGTCTGGTGTCATGAAACAAGAAGGGAAGGAGAGAAGATTGTACTCTAGCTGGAGTTAGAAGTTTTTCAAACAACCACTCACTGTTTCTCAAGGTCTGCAATTTCTGGAAAATGGAAAATGCCGCATCAGTGGAACAATGATTGACACCTGAGTTCTGTCAATTTATTGTCAGCACTGGGTGTAGTACTGACATTTCACTGTACATGGAGAAGCAAGATAATTTTGAAAATAGTCTTTCTAGAAAGCAATGTGACCTGTTCAGTTGGAGTACATGTTGGCAATATTGCTGATCTGATCTCTCCTGCAAAATTGCTTGGACAAGTTAGCATCATGTCATGACTACTCTGGTAGGAAACTGCTGAGAAATCAGGAGTGTTAGAGAAGGTTAGGTTTCTTTTCTAAAAGTCTCATCAAGTCTCTTTTCTCTGTGACTTTTTCTTCCTAATCTTTCCTAAGCCTGTGGTTAGAGTCCTTGGGGAAGAAGCTGCAGACAGACCTTTGATTCAGCAGATGAGATTCATAAATGCTCAAGTGGGAGGAAGTCCTAAGTGGAGTTCCGAAAATTTTTGTTTGCTTGCCAAGTTCCTAGAGAGAGAGCCTACAAGAATGTTTACATTCAGATGAGTCAGTGAACCTGTTTAAATATTTAGGGTTAAATGATCTTTGCCTGCTAATAGAGCTTGGCTATTAGAATTAGTATTTACGTTCCTTAACTGAATCTTATCTGTGCTGCAGAAACATATGTTCCTTACGCAAAGACCTATTGTGGCTGGACCAAAACGGGGCTCAGAACTTTCAGTTTCCAAAACCAGAACTCAGACTGCCAGAGTATGCTGTCCAGATTGTACCTGGATTCCAGATAAGAGATTTGTGGAGAGATTTGTGGAAGTTCAGTATAAATATTTTTGTATCAAAAGGCTGTGCACGTCCTCAAGAAATGGACGTTTGCAATAATGTTTTCTCCTTTAGAGCTGCACTGGAGAATTTTTTTGGGGAAACACAGCTAGTGAAAATTATAAAAAGTTTTCACGCATGAGAAATATTTCTTGCTTACCTTTTTACTTTCCAAAGTATTGCATTTTTTTTAAATGTAGTGGCTAGCTATTTTATAGTAAAGGGTTTTAGCAATTATGCACATATTATAAGATTTAGTAGATGAACAAACCCAGTAACTTGTCTGAAACAGCTAGGGTATGTTTTTCTCCTGTACCTGATTTACTCAAATATAGAGATTTTTGTCTTTTCATTTTTTGATGAAAATACTTTTTCATCAGGTTTTTCTTTGCTTGACTGTATTCACAATGGTTATTTCTCTGGAGGAAAATTCTTGCAAGGAGGCAAGTATGAATCATTCTTAATATTTTAAAGGTGTAAGAATGGTATAAGAATGGTTCTTAAACAAGCTTAATTTTCTTTCTGTCTATTTTTCGGATACCCAGGTGGATATATACTCGTAAATCAATTACAGGTTTTTAGAAAGAACAGCTTTGCAGGCATAGATACGTGACTCTCAGTATGTACTTTTATTAAAAGTCATGAATTCGAATAAAAGAATAAACTGGCATAATTTAAGTCACCCCATGTACTCCTGTGGGATTGCTCAGAAATAAGGTGTCTTTGTTTGCAGTGCAAACTGAAAATGGAGTTTCAGGGTAATTTTCTTGTAGTTATAGGTAAGATAAAACATGTTCTAACTTTTGAATTGTGAGGGCATGTAACTGATCTTTGTTCTTGAAAAGTCAAGGCAAAACTGTGGGGAATCTGAAAAGTAGTGAAGTGGAGCACCCTTTATTAGTTAACTGAGGGGGTTAGATCCTAGTGTATCTTTATAGCAACAAATCAACTGCTTTTAAAGTCAAACTCTACTTTTGTCTGAACAGATGCAATTGAAGTGAAATACTAGAACCTGATGGGTATCAGTTTTGTGTCAAGTGGCTTGAGGAAGGAAATAGGGAATTCTACATTTGTTTAACCTAGAAAATTCAGTTAGTAATCATTCCCTTGGGGTCTGAGTGTAGGCTAAGGATGGTCAAGAAGTGGGTAACATATGTCAGCCCTGCGAGGGAGTGCTGGAAATTGATGCTGGTGCATAATACTGGATAACCTCGATAATCAGTTTCACAGCAGTACTACTGGCATACTTGAAATTAAATGTTTCAGAACTGCAGTTCAGTAGTACAGGCAAAGGCCTTGACAAGGGGAGTTGTTTCTACTTGAAATAGAGATAACGTGCACAAAATCAACTGGTTGCATTCCTGTTGTTTGAAAAAGTGTGTTGAAGAAAGTAAGGAATTGCTTAACCGCAAGAGCTCAGCACCTTTCCATGAAGGTGTAAAGCTTGGTAAATGGCTGTGTGTGCTTATTCAGGGCTCTGCTCAGCTGCCCAGGCAGAACTGTCTGGTGCCATTTAGTTCTTAGCTGCTGCTCCAGCTTGGCATGGGTACGTGGATATCCCATGGGTCCTGTATCATATCTGCCAGCGTCATTCGGTGTCGAGGATCCCCAAGGTCATCTCAAATAGCAGTAGGTGATGACGTGTAGGCAACTGAGTCAGCCCTTGAGTCTTTTCTAGTTGAAGGGGACTATAACTTAGCTTCCAGTTATTTCAGTTTGGTTGTGTGTTTGAGCCTTAAGCTCAAAGTCAATGTGGACTTCCACACATGAGCTGAATTCATCATTTAAAGTCTCAAACTAGGTGTATAAAATATATTCTGTGTGTGTAGATTTGTGGGTTTTGTTGAAGCTTAAGCTTAACAGTTGTGCATATTCAGAATGGTCGAGCTGCAGCAGTTGTTCAAGTTTTTATTTGTTTCAGGATTTTTGTTTGTGTATTCAGTAAACTACATTGTCTTTGTTGAATCATAAATACTTAAGTCATACTAATTTCATGTGGTTTATGTCATTGGATTAGGTCTTAGGGCGTGAAGTCTTACATAAGAGATGTGTTTAGTAGTAAGGTAGTTTTATGCAGCAACAATTGATAATTGTTTTAGTGTGGTATTACTCTGAAAATTAACTCGGTGAAACGGTAACTTGTTTGTTGGGTGTTATTCTGCCTGTAGTCAGAATTTTACAGACATGTAATTTTATGTAAGAAGTAAACAGATTTTTAGCTATGTCTGAACCAATGTACCTCAAAGAAAATGATGTGTACAACTTTCATAATTGTTCAGTGAAAGAAGCTTGTACAGCTTCAGAGCTGCTTCTCAGTTTTGTGGTTTTACTGAAAATAGAGTTGCATGGCTTTATGCTAGGAAATAATTTTAGGATAGTAAAGTGGTGCATATTTGTGAAGAAACATCTGGTCTGAAAATCTGTTTCTATTGATAATGTACGTCATAGAAATTAAACAGGTAATTTACTGGGCTGACATTATTTTCTGAAGCAGAATGAATTTTTTAGTGGGTCTCAGTAAACCTGAAAAGACACAAATGTTTTTCTAACATTGGTTTCAGAATGGAACTGGAATAAGAGCATTTGAAAGCTTAAGCCAGAAATTGAATTCTCTGAGGTGTGCTTTTTCTTTGCTGAAAGAAATGTCTTAAAGCATTATGTCAGCAACGTTTTCAATTTATTTTTAGTGCAATAAAAAGACATTGGAGTATGCTGCTCGTAAAACATCTTTCTTTCCAATCACAATCTGATTAATTTTCCTACTTGTTTTAAAAAAATGTTTTGTCCAATAATTAATATTTTAGGTAAGAATACAGAAGAGCAGAGTCTGCCTAACTGATCATTGTACAGTTGTATATACAAGCAAAACTGAGTGAGCTTTGTATTTCTTGTTTTCTCACCCCACAGAAGAAGATAGTTTTTGCTTAATATTAAGTGTGTATAGTTTCAGGAAGCATTGCTGCAGCAATATGATATGATGATTTTAATCACCGTTCTCTCTCCGCAGGGGGACACAAATACAAATCCATATGGAGGATGAACCTCCTCCTCAAGGAGTCAGTGCCAAGGTCAGAGTGTCGATTTGTATTGAGAATTCTGTACTGCTCTGCTCAAAAGGTTCCATTTAGTAGTAGCTTAGTACATGCAAGTAGTTTTCAAGGCAGACAGAAAACAAAAGCTGTAGGTCGAAGAAATGATACTAGCAGAAGAAATCTTGCTTAAGTCATCTACAAAATATTAGAAGAACAATATATTCATGTAACATCTGAGATTCATGTCTAAGTCTGCCTTTCGTGACTTTGTGCAATATAATGAGGGAACTGATCACTTATGGGATATAAGTATTGGTAGGCTAAGAGTTCAAGCTGGTTTTCATGTTTTTGAAATAAAATATAATGTGGAAGTGTGTGAAGGGAGAAAGTCTTGAAAGGTAAAAGAATATCTCTTACTGAGTTGAGTGTAACTAATAATCCCAGAGACAGAATTTAGCTTATGGATATTTTTTTGTCTGATAAAGTTTTGGTTCTTTTTTTTTTTTTTTAAAAGATCAATGTCATAAGTATTTCCTTGAGTATTTTTTATAAGAATAGTTGGGGATTTTTTCTTCCAGTGTATTATTTTAGTGTTAAGAAATGCTACAGTTTGGGTTTTTTTTAACCTATTAATTAGGAGGGCAAGGACATGAGTGCTTTGTAGAATGAGGTTACAGAAAAAACAACTTTTCTATTTAAGATGAATGGGTTCTGAGCACTTGGAATTTAGAGCCCACATTTTAAAGAAACCAATATGTTATTTCCAATAAAGGAATCTGTAAAATGTAATGACATCCTGACTGTCTTTTTGAATCTCAGACTTATTCAGTCTTGGGCAGAAGTGGGATGCAGTTTTGTTGATGCAGTTGGAAGAGTAGTCTGTGATGCTTTCGGTATTTATTATCATATCTTAAGACGGCCTAAAATTCTCTGTAGAATAAATGGTAACCTCTTGACATAAAAAAAATTACTCTGCAAACAGCAGATGAACGAAGACTGATTCCATATGGATTCTGGTCCTTCGTCTCTTATGACCCTGTCATGTGTCACAGAGAACAGCATTTGCTAGGATTAGCTTGGACCTACTTGCTCACTGACTTATTTCATAACAAAATGTCTGTTTGTCCAGCTGCCTGCTGCCAAGCTGATTGTGTCAGCAGAATCTTACTTCCCTTTCACTTGCAAATTTGGCTGAAGTTGGTCAGTTATTTGCTGTGAGGAGATGGGGAAAGAACTGGTGTGATCAAAACCACAACTTTTTTTCCTGTGAGGATGGCCAATCCTTCTTCCCTGTCCTCAGAAGTATATAATAAAGAAATGTGTGATTAGCTGCTATTTGTCTAAAGAATTTAATTTAGGATTAATTTAGGGCTTCAGTTTTGTGTTTCTAATGTTATGTATATTTCTGTGTATATTTTTTCATAGTAAGTGATACTAGTTGAAAAAGCAGTATTTTTACGGCTGATATAACATGCTTCTGACTCCAAACTAGAATTTATTCACACCTTTGTATAAATTGGAGGTAGAAAAAATACATACATGAAAACAAATATGCATATTTATCAAAGAGAAATGTATTCTTGGGCAGACTTCTTTTATGGTTTCTTATTTTAATAGCAATTTTAGCACCAGGGGAAAATACACAGATTTCAAATTTTGAATATACACTTTACACTTTATATTGGAATCCTGTACATTGAATTCTGTAAGCAAGCACTTATGCTGTATGAATATAGTCAAAATATGACCTCACAGTTTAACTTCTTACCATGGTGCTTTTCTCCATGAATATAGAACCTTTCTTTCTAGATCATGATATATTTTGCTTGGTTATTTAATGTCTTCCTTCCAAGTATTGTAGAATTAAAATACTGGTTTGTGGCTGAAAAAGGAGATGGTGGTGTTTATCTAATTTTTTGCTATGCAAAGGCATACATTCTCTCTGTGCAGGTATTTGATAGTATTTTTTATAATACCAGGCCTTGGAGGCAACACTGTTGTCAGCCCTGAAGATGCTGGATGTTGGGAAATGGCCGATTTTTTCTCTCTGTTCCCCAGAAGAGCTCAAGTTAATTCGTCAAGCCTGTGTATTTGGCAGTGCTGGTAATGAAGTGTTGTATGCAACTGAAAATGATGAGGTAATTGTCCAAGAGTGTGTATGAACATGACATGTTTAATCAGTTATGTATCAAGTTACTCTGGAGGCCAGTAGTATAATAGTACACCTAGAGAAAGTTGCATGCAAAAATGTCTGATTGTTTCGTTTGCTACTGAAGCATTCTCAATTTCAATTAAAGGCTTCCTGCCACAGTCAGAGAATAAAGAGAAGATGGAGTCAGACATTTTTTGCAAGTGCATAGTGTCAGGATGAGAAGCAGTGGACACTAACTGCAAGATAGGAAGTTCTGATTGAATACTAGGAAAAAATTTCCATAAGAGGAGTTAAATCCTGAAGGAGTTGTGAGATTTGTTTTCCTTGGAGATGTTCAAGAATCTTTTGGATGTGGCCTTGAGTCAACTGATCTGTTTAGACCTTTGTTGAGCATGAGGGTGGACTAGTTGACCTTTGGAGGAGGTTCTCTGTTGCAACCTAAATTATGAGTCTGTGATTCTTTTATAACAGGTTTTTGTGCTTGGCATGAACTGCAGTGGCTGTTTGGGAACAGGAGACATGCAGAGCACTATAGAACCAAGGAGGTTAGATTCCCTGTGTGGCAAAAAGATAGCCTGCCTGAGTTATGGAAGTGGCCCTCATGTTGTTCTTGCTACAGAAGGTAAAGTATGACCTGAATATTGCTTTTTCAGAGAGTCCACTAAAATTCATCCAGCAGGTGTGAAAGGTCTGGGTTGGTAACATAAGAGAGAGAGTTGGGATAAGTATTCTGGACTTTTAAGTCCAACATATTTTCCTTGGCAAATATGACATGTCAGCTAGCTTTTTATTTTTAGAAGTTTTTCAAGCCCTACTTTGATCTTGTTACTACTTTTGGAAGGGTTTTTTCTTTCACTTTTCAGTTAAGTTTGAAACTCCTGATTGCTCTTGAAATGCATTAGTGGCTACATTATGCCCCTATGTTCTTGTGCCAACAATGTCCTTCAGCTAAAACTCATCTTTTCCCTCCAGTACCTACTTTTGGATGTGCTTTAAATGTTCATTATGTTGCCTCCCAGCCTTTATGCCTCCTGCACTGACGCTCTATTATCTGCATCATGGTAGTGGCTCTTATGTTCATAATTAAGTATGTTACTCTTGAAGACAAATTATTAATATTGTCTTCCCAGTGAGGTTCTGTTAGAGCCTAATTGATGATATTCACACTTGTCTCTCTCTGTTAATGAGAGGAAATGTTTTTCAGTATTCTAGATTGCGATTAGAAGTAGGTGAGGGGAATTATGTTGTAAATGTGTTCTCTTACATTCAGTTGCGTTCCACCATTTTCTCTGGTTTCATGGCAGACCGTTCAGCATGCTTTTTATGTATGCATCTGTATTCCTCTGAGCTTTGTTGCTGGCAGATCTCACTGACACACTCATACTCCTTACCCTGATGATGAAGTACTGCCAAAGAGCAGGTGAAGAACTTATCCTTGATGATATTTACTCATAACTCCATTTGCATCAATCGCTTTTCTTCAGCACAGCCTTTTAAAACTTGCCTTTTAGAGGGCTGTTATATGTTACACAATTCTTGTGTTAATTATTGCCATTTCCACTTTGCTGTATGTTTCTGTGCCATATGTTTCACATGTTTACTGAAATTTGTATTCACATGTTGGTGAACTGAAGAAAAGGTTGTTTGCTGTTGATAGGATAAAGTAATTAGATTTAACCAGTTATTATAGAAAAGTATTGGTTTAGTGTAGCATGTTTTGCCTTTGTAGTTCTGAGGGAACCCTTCTTAGGGAATACATGTACTGTAAGGGAATGGAAGCTTATTATTTGAATTTTCCAAAGTGGGCAACAGTGCCAGGGCATAGACAAAAATTCTGATTGATTGTCAGTAACAAAGAAATTGAAATGGAGACTCTGACTGTCATTTCATCCTTTTCTTTTCTATATTGCACCATCCCTTTTCTTGCAGCAATATGTTTTCCTTTACTATGATTATGGTGATACTATCCTTTTGGATTTGTGGTCAATACTGTGAGAAGGTAGCGTTGTTACATCCATGGGCTGAAGAGCCCCAAAGGACATACATATATATTTATACACTTAAGTATGCATATTGTTATTGAATTTGACTTTTTCGTTTGTAATTTTATGTTGTGTACTCATTGGAAAAATAGAGATTTTTCAACCAGCTCTTTACATTTTTCTTGTAGAAGGAGAAGTGTATACATGGGGTCATAATGCTTATAGTCAGCTGGGAAATGGTACAACAAATCATGGTTTCGTTCCCTGTCAAGTCTCTACTAACTTGGTGAACAAGAAAGTCATTGAAGTTGCCTGTGGCTCTCACCATTCTATGGTGTTAACATCTGATGGAGAGGTGAGTACAGTGGGAACAAATATCTGTTTTCTCTTAATGGAACTCACATATGTGAGAAACAGGAAAACGCTCTGTGCCTATAGCATTAGACCTTGCTTCTTGCAATCCTCACAGTGCTGATGTAACACAAATGTTCCAAAAAAATTGAAACTTGTCAAGGTGTAGCTGCTTTGAAGGGCATGCAGAACATTGATTTTGTGCCACATCTGCTTGTAATAACAAATTATGCATCCAGTTCCTTCCTATGCTATGCTCTACATTAAATGCTTAATGGCATTAAAGCTGATGTTGACGTAAATCACATTCACTGTAAGGAATTCTACCTGCCAAAGTAAAAAGTTTCCTGGAATTTGCCTTGAGGTGCCATTTGTGCCACTTAGCTATTCTGCTTTGGGTTCTGGAAGAGTAGCAATGGATTCTTCCAGCATTAACTGCAGCTGTCATCTTTCCTCTTACCTTTGAGGGGAGGAACATAAAAGAATGGAATATATAAATACTTAGATTGACCTATTTTTGTTAGAAACGATTCAGTTGTAAACCTATGTGTCTTCCTAAGTCTGTAAAAGAATACATCCACTTGCACATAAAAAATGAAATTTTTTCTGCATACAGCGTTTTCCTCTCTTGAATATATACTTTGAACTCTATATTATAAAGCCATCCTTGATGACAGTTCTTTTGCAACAGGTATACACATGGGGTTATAATAACTCGGGCCAGGTTGGATCTGGTTCAACAGCAAATCAACCAATTCCTCGAAGAGTTACCAGCTGCCTACAAAATAAAGTAGTAGTTAATATAGCTTGTGGACAGATGTGCTCTATGGCTGTGGTGGAAAATGGAGAGGTAAGAAATTTTAAGTGAATATTTGAACTGAATTTTATTTCTTGTAATAACTTGGAATGTAGATAATTTCAAACCTGGTAGTAATGAGCTATTATTCTGAAAGGAAGTTTACCTTTCCAGACTCCCTCAAGTCTAGCTGCTTATACTGCTCATAAAAACCTTTGTTATACCACTGCTGTCTTTAGCATTCCTAGACAAATAAATTATTGCCTATACTAGAGTCCTAAGTATTGTGTGAGGATAATCAATGAATGTGAGAATAATCACTGAATGATATTTTAATTTTCAGTGCTCATGTACACACATCTTGAGAGAAAACAAAGAAAATAAAAGTACATTGCATATATTTGTTGTACTGGAGTATCTCTTGAATCTGTAGCATACCTTTTATCCTCTTTGCAAAGACACAAGGAGGTTGTGGAGTTCTTGATTTTGTTCATATAAGCTGATGGTATTGAGCAGCATATATCCTTGCTAGCTCCATTTCTCCAAACACTTGAGTTTAGAACTAAGTAGCTATTGACTGCAGTAGAACATAAGTCACTGAGCTCAGTATTTTCCATTTTTCTTATGTTTGGCGTTGTCCCGGTTTGGGCCAATCTCAAGGAAAGATGTCCGAAAGGACGTCTCCTNAAAGCTGCCTATTCAAACTGTTGTACATGGTTTCCAGTTTATACTTGTTCTAGGGTGTTTTCTAGTGTGTTAGATTTTGGAATGAGAAATAAGCTCTGGAAAAGAGAGGTGCTATGCTGGATTTGCTCTGTGCTGGCAAGCAGCCATATGAATCACTGATTTTCTGTTCTTCATATTAAAATATTGTAGTCCTACATAATCTAACTCTTAAAGAGCATGAATGTGGAAGTGTAGAATTCTAGATGAGCATGTAACTGGTATTTTAAAGAGAAACGTGTGTATATATGTGTTTATATAGGTAGATATATGTGTGAGTATGTGTATGTGTATCTACGTATAAAGTACTAAAATGTGGGGCAAGAAAGATTGAAGAAAATTACTATTATTCAAACTTTGAAGTAGTTGTATTGCTTTCAAAAGAAGTGAATAGTAGCAATCAGTTAAAAGTCCCTGTCTCTGTTTTAAGGTCTATGTCTGGGGGTACAATGGGAATGGCCAGCTGGGGCTGGGCAGCAGCGGCAACCAGCCCACGCCGTGCCGGATCGCAGCCCTGCAGGGCATTCGTGTGCAGCGGGTACGTGTGTGCTCCTCCACCTCAAACCCTCTAGGAACCTCTGCAAGTGTCCTGTAGGCAGCATATACTGCCTTTGAAGGAGATAGCCCTTTTTTTAAAGTGACATCAGAGTAAAAAACGTGTCCTAAAATGGACCTCCGCCAACAGGAGAGAAACTGTGACCCTGTGGAGCTCATTGGGAATTTTGCCATTGACTTCAGTGAGGTCAGGATTTTACTTAAAGAGGACTAGACCATTAGAAATGTTTGTTTTGGTTTTTTCTTCCCTGTGAAAGTTAATTAAAAAAAAATTCGTGTTATTTTAGTAAATAACGGTCTTTCTAGGATGTTCCATTCTTCATTAACACTTGCCTTCTTTTCTGGAAAAATGCTGCAGTTTAGCATTTTGTCTGTCTTGCAGACTGAATTTCACTTTTAGACCTGTACTCCAGCCACACTGTCTTAGTGATGTTTGGAGTCTGAACGACCTACCTCCCACTGCATTTGGCTAACATTTGGTATGATTCCATGGTTAGTCTTGACCTTTGGAGGTTATTGCACTATGTCAAATAGCAGGGCTGCCACCAGTGTAACTAGCAAACTGATAACTTCTTTTGGCCAATGAGAAATATTCAAGTTGACTGCAGGACTGATACTGGAAGTCTTTAATTGATTTATGCAAAATAGGGGATACTGTCAGGAAAATGATACAATCTGTTAGAAAACATAGGTTTTGTAACCCAGTGAAAATTTGCAAGAGTGTTTTGAACTTTGGATCCTATTTATTGCATTTATTCAGGGAAGCTATGGACTTCTAAAGTCTTTTAAAAGAAAATCATTTAATTATGTCATTTTACATTCAGTGCCAAGGATGTAGACAGTAGCTTTGCTGGTAGCAACTGCTGTTGGATAGTAACATAATAAAGTGAGTATTATGTTCCCCCATATTAATTCTTCTATTTAGAGAGTGCTCTGGCAAGTTTGGCTTAGATTCTCTTTCCATCCCCTTCGTTTACCTGATATAATTTAATACCATGTTGTAGGTCTCCACTCAGTAAATAACTTAAAGGTTTATTTCATTTAAATTACATCACATGCCTCATGGATGTCAGTGGAATATATGTAGTTATGGTATATCTGCTTTGCAGGTCGTAAAAAGATAGGTGAGCTAGTTTTGAACAATGTAAATTGGTTTTTGATAGCTGTCTATCTCTACTAAGTTACATCACCTCCTGCAGAGCAAGGCTGTTGCTGGTAGTGTTGCTACTGCGTATCTGTCTGTATGTGGGGCATGTGCTGCATATGTAAAGTGGATTTTTGAACAATCTGATGTGAGGTACCTGAGGAGGCAGCTCAGCAGGACCAAGGGGGTTTCCCACAAGAGGTTGTGAGTTGATGCAGTTGTGTGCTGCCATCAAAATGGAGAGTTTTGTCTCTTCCCTCTCTTTCCTGGCTGATTGCTCTTGTTGCTTACCTTGAGTGGACCTCAGACCCTACTTGAGAGAGTTTTCTTCCAGTGATGTAAGTTTAGAGAATCACAGAATGGCCTGGGTTGGAAGGGACCCTACAAATGATCCAGTTCCGCCCCCTGCCTTGGGCAGGGACACCTTCCACTACACTGGATTGCTCAGGGCCCCGACCAACCTGGCCTGGAACACTTCCAGGGATGTGGAGTTGTGTCAACAGAGAGTCCTCTGAGCACTAGAGCTGGCATGGGGAGGGGGCAGTTTTGTGTGACTGTCAGTCAGGGATGAGAGGAGCAGACAGGGAGACCTCACCTGTTTTTCCAGTGGTAAGCTATTCATATTGGAGCAGTTGCCCATGGAGCAAGGTCAATGCAAGACAGACAATCTTCGCTTTTCTGCATATTGTTCATATTTGTCATAAAGCTTTCCTTCTTTCTCAGTTTCCAGCTATTCTTTTTGCTCTGCTCTTGAGATTATCTGTCAGGGTTTCTCATTGGGATATTTTTTCCTCAAAGTCAACTCATCTACTTTTTCCATTTTTAATCAATTTACCTGTATTTGTAGTTTTTACACTGGTTTAGAATCGATGGCATTAATGTATAGCATAAGATGCATCTATCTGTATTAACTTACTATTACATAAAAATGAGATTTTCTTCCTTTTATTATTCCTTATAGGTTGCCTGTGGCTATGCACATACATTAGTGCTAACAGATGAAGGTCAGATATATGCCTGGGGAGCCAATTCATACGGCCAGTTAGGTACTGGGAATAAAAGTAACCAGTCTTACCCTACAACAGTTATTGTGGATAAGGACAGGTAATACTTACAGTCTTGCAATCAGACATTGGTTGACATGCTCTCAGAAGAACTACATAAAATTATGGTATTTTTAATCTCTTTTTTTGGGAGAAGGAGCCTATAATTTTTTGCAATGGTTCATCTGCTAAATGTGAACAGAATTTTCACTGAAAGTGCTTGAATCTGCCCCATAACCATCCCTGTGAAAGAGAAACTGGATATTCTGAGCCTGAATATGCTATTTTCTGCTTCGGCTCACACTGTACTTTACAGGCCTTAATTGCAGTTTCCCCTCAGTGGTGTAGTTTCATTGTTTGAAGTCAACAATAAAAGCTTTATTGTCTGTGAATATAAATTGTATTTTAATGTGCTGCTTTTGACAAGAAGCGTACTCAGAAAAAGTGAAGGGTGGACATCTGCAATTTGTGTTATTTCTGCTGTTAAATCTGGCTCATAACCCAGGAGAGAGAGAAAGGGAGGAGTTCATTCTTGGTATTGTTGCCTAAAAATTAAGCTTAAATCTTTGCTAGTTAAATATTTTCCTCTAGGTCCTTGAGGGGTACTGGGGCAGTTATTTCTATTGCTATTGTAAAGCTGTATATGTATATTATCAGAAATCTTGATTTTGGCCTTGTGTTGTGAGTAAGAAGGAAAGTGAGATGTTGCTCTTAACCCTGTGTCTGAGTACATCATTGTGAGGAAGTGGCATCTCTGCTGTGGTGATGAGACATGGCCTGATCGTGAACACTGCTCTTCCTTTGTGTGTATTTGTGTTTTTGCTTAAAATGTTACTGATTTTTTTTTGCCAGACACTTTGGCTGCAGTTAAAATGTTACAATAATAATTTAATACAAGTTTTAGTGTTGCATGCTGCCTTTCCCTTTTGTTGGACAGAATATGAATTCTTGGTGTCAGTGAAAATCTTGCCTCACTGAAGCCTGCAAGATTTGTGCATGCAGCTTTAAACAAGTTGTTTCCCTGCCATTATCCCCAGGCAGCTGGAAAACAAGTAAACAAGCAGCAGTTCAGACTGCAAAACAGTGGATTGTGTAATGCTGTACACAGTGGGAGTTTTGAAGTCCTAAATCAACCTTAAAATTAGAGACATAGCCTAGCTAAAAGACACTTAGAAGCAACTTTAAGTGCTGTTTGGTTCTAATTTTTGATTTTCAAAATGAAAGTCCTTTACACATAAGTAATAATAATTACATGAGTAAGAAGAAGTATGTTTAACTTGTTGGTTTATAACTGTTACCAATAAGCAAACAGAAAAAAGGCTTTCATTAACTTTCAATTATAAGCCAAAAGGCAATTTTTTTTAATGCCTCCTCATTTCCTTCTTCATCTTCTCCAAGTATTTGTTCTCTACAGCTTAGTGTGGCCACTCACCTTACTGCCCAGCACCTCCAAGGACATTCAGAGACTTGAAACTCATCATAGCTTTGCTGGAGATGGCTGAGGGGTCAGCAGAGCATGTGCTGCAGCAGATACAGGGCTCTGCTGCTGCAGTGGCTGCTTGCTCCCAAGATGCTTTTCCTTAGACAAACCTGGAGTGCATGCTGTTTGAAGAAACACTGCCAGCCCTTTTAATTTTGCTGTGTATGACCAGAAAGCATTCTCGCTTACATGCATGCTTACAAGTATGTCTTGCACCAGAGAAAGACAGGAGGCTGAGAGGTTACTGACTGCATTTTGCTCTTAATGGGAGTGACTTGCCTTTTTTTCTTTTGTTTGCTTGTACATTCAGAGTCATAGAGATCGCGGCGTGCCACTCGGCGCACACGTCGGCTGCCAAGACGCAGAGTGGCCAGGTGTACATGTGGGGCCAGTGCCGGGGGCAGTCCGTGACCTTCCCCCACCTCACCCACTTTGCCTGCACTGACGATGTGTTCGCCTGCTTCGCCACCCCCGCCGTCATGTGGCGCCTGCTCTCCGTAGGTGAGCTGAGACACTTCTCGTTCTCACATCTTCTGAATAGAATCATTACTTCATAAAACAGTTGTGTGTGTTTGAAGCCTAATCTTAGTTTCTTAATTTCAAAAATTTACACTGGGAAGTGTAGTCGTAATGACATGTTACGTATGTGTAAGTGTAATGTGGAATCGTAAAAAATTGCTAAAGCCTGATGGCAGTGTTAAATAATTGTCCGTTTTATTGATGTGGCTTACTTCTATTGATGCCATGATGGTTTTTTGCTCTTTATATATACCCCCTTTTTATATCCTCTTTTATATAACTTTTATGTATTCTTAAGGGCTTTTTAGCCCATATACTTCTAATTCTTCAGGTTTGATAAATAACATAGACCCAATATTCCGTTAAGCCAGGAGACCAAACATCTTAGAAGCCTCAGACACCAAGGTCTTCTCTGGAACACATTCTGTAAACTAAGATACAGGGGGAAAGTTCCTCGGGGAGGGGGATTCGCTCAGCCTCTCATTGGAGAATCTTTGGTAGATGTGCTAATTGGTAAAGCCTATAATGTTATACCCAAACTATTGTGGGTGTGCATTTTGGTGTGCATTTGGATGTGCATTCCAGTGTGTTCCACCTGGACAGGGTGCACCAAGGATCCTTAAAATAAGTACCGAGGTAAAACCCCTTTTTCCCTTCTAACTGTGTTTGGTTCTTGATTTTAAGACCAAAGATAGGCATCACTATGGGGAAATGCCTTAGGTTTGGGGAGGGGTTTTTTTTTGGTGTAACCTCTGTATGTGACTGTCCAGTGGCTCTGGGTGGAAAAGCTGAGTTTGAATTTGGAGATTCGAGGAAGCCGTGCAGAACATTCAGGAACTCTGAAGCTTTCTTTGATGCCCTTAAGTATATTAATAAGAATTGAGGGACCCAAATTCCCGTGTTCTGAATTGGCCACGAGCACTCAGTCTCATCAAAAGTGATCATGACCTGGTTTTCTGAAGAGACAAGTTGCTGGATCTCAGATGTTTGATTAGCATTAAGATCCGTCTTGCTGGCCTTGACTAGAAAGAGTTAAGTATACAGCATTGGCTACCAGAGAGCTCATTCTTCAGCTACAACTGAATCCCATAATGGTTTCTAATAAAGTTGCTGGGGTGTTGTTGGGTCTTTTGTTTGTTTGTTGGGGGGTTTTTTGTTGTGTTGGTTGGTTGGTTGTGGTTTTTGTTTGTTTGGTTGCTGTTGTTGTTGTCCTTGGGGGGTTTGTGTGTTTGTTTGTTGTGGGTTTTTTTGGGGTTTTTTTGACCATGACTTCTTGGTCCCTTTGGAAATACCGCTACAACACTGTAGCAGCGTTGTACCAAAGCATAAGGTGAAGCCTTACAGGAGGAAAAGGTTACTTTATTTTTAAACAAAACAAGTTTCAGATGCACTTTAAAAGACACATTCTCATATGGCCAAGTGGTCTGTCCAGCATCATCCCTTATCATGTCTCCTGGGTTGTTTTTAGTTAGGTGACTGTGCTGGTTTCAGATGTGCCATTTTGCACACTCCAGGAGCTGAGAGTGACTGGCCTCTTCATCCTGCCCCACCTTGGCAAGTTGTCAGGACTGACTCACTGTTGTTTGTCATCTGATGTCTGCGTGGTGAGAATCCTCAGGCAGATGTGTCCTGGGATCCTACATCTTCTGACCTCAGTGCCATGGACATCTGCCAAGCTTACAGCCCTTTGTTTTATTCTGGTGCTTCCACACCCAGGTGTTCCCATTCTCTCCACATTTGTGGCAGTTCTGACATTTCTAATACAATTCTTAGCACTGGCTGCTAAGGAGTTTTCTTGGCTTTGTGGCATGTCAGTGTGAACTGCCTCTTCATTTCCTTCCTCTGGTTCCCCCTTCACTGCTGTATAAAAGCAGTGGTTTCCCTCTAAGAGTTTCAAGGCTGAACCCCACTATATTCAGTTTTCCTCTTGTGGCTGTAGAAGTCATCTGGAGATGTATCTTGGTGGACATCTGGATTGCCATTTAACTTTGAAGAAGAGTTTCAGCTTTGCATTAGTTGCTAAAATGCTTACTTGTTTGGAGGCCTGAATAAATAAACCACATATTGTACAAAATAAGAACTAACAAAGTATTTTACAGTATCATTGTTTCAGAAATATTTCTCTTTTTTTACAACTACATTGGATTTCTCTCTCCCATCCATTTTACCTGTACTGACCCAAATTGGGTGTACCTGACATTCTCTGAAGGAAATGCAAAATGATTGTACTAAACAAAGTGTAACAGTATCAAACTCTGTGTGTGTGGGTTAAGCTTTTTCCAGAGCTTGTGGAGAAGGTCTTTCCATTTCCAGCAGAATACTATTCTAATTTCTAGCTTGGTAGGTTACAGAACCTAGCATTTATGTTATTTTCTGTAGAGAACAACTAATTACTGACCCACAAGATCTGTATAAAGCCGTAATGTGTATTTATATGGTAAGAAGACAAAATGTTGTGATGGTTAAGGATGAGGTTTGGGGGTGGAGGGGGTTGTTGATTTTTTTAGTAGTATTAAAGAAGGTAGTTCTCTGAGGCTATGTGATGGAGATTTGGATCAGTTCAGGAGGTAAAATTTTGTATGCAGATAAAGGATGACTTTTCAAAGCTGTCTGGTAACTTTATGATGCAAATGTTAGGTACACAGTGGGATGTACAGACGTGACACGAACAGGAATATGCCGA
The DNA here is from genome assembly GCA_013397815.1 of Aleadryas rufinucha. Lineage (NCBI taxonomy): Eukaryota > Metazoa > Chordata > Aves > Passeriformes > Aleadryas > Aleadryas rufinucha. Next base: position 235,372 of record VZTH01005358.1, read on the forward strand.
CATTGACACACTGTGCTTCTAACACCATTAAGTCTAGGGAAAACTATCCTTTTAGAATAGACTTGTAAGTGTTGGTATTTACTTTTAGGGATGTTGCACTGGGCAATTTCACTGCAACCAATAAGTTGTTTCTGTAATAGATTTATTTTTGCTGTAATATAATGTCTCCTCGTGGGAGCATTTCAGAAAATTTTATTATGATTTTCTTATCGATCTTTTGAGGATCTTATAATAACTAACAGTTTTAATTTGAAATAATTTACTCAGTAATGGTTGATAGCATTTTCTATCAGATGCAAGAGTAAACTTCTGAGACTGTTAACTTTTTTGTCCTGGTCTTATATAGAGGAGTTAGAGGAGTAGAATTTACAGGTTTTTTTAATAGAGATATTTGCTTGGAGCAGGAAACTAGAAAGGACTGAAGAAAGCTGTCCTTTCTTTGCTTTTCTGGCTCATACAGAACACACAGGCTGCTTGGGGGATTTTACTAGTCTTAAGGAGATGTGTTTATTAAGAGTGTTAATTGCTGACAGATACCCAGAATGTTGTAGTGGGAGATACTTGTATTGCTTACTACTTTATAGTAAGTCCCCTATTTATTCTAGAGCCTGATGACCATCTAACAGTAGCCCAGTCACTAAAGAAGGAATTTGACAACCCTGAAACTGCAGACCTGAAGTTCCTAGTGGATGGAAAATACATTCACGTTCATAAAGTTCTTCTCAAAATTAGGTAAGGAACAAACTGTATAAATTGTATAAGCTAAACTGTATAGTGTAGTCCACTGTGCTGAGTCATCACTGCAGAAAATTCTTGACTTATTCTTACAAATTCCCTTTTCCCTGAGTCAGGGATTCATCTGCTGTTCTTAGCTGTTACTCTCTGTCACTCCTTGTAATTATCAGACATGTTGCTCTACTACCTGCCTTCCCATCACTTCCCTCCATCTGACATCTATCCTCCTTTGTGCTACCTAAATGGCTGTGACCTGGATTTTCAATAACCTTTTTCTGCTGAGGAAAGGGCTCACTTACTTCTGCTATCTTCTCAGTAGTTAGAATCAGTTTTTTCCTTCTTTATATGCTTGGCTTCCTCCACCAGAGTGATTTGAGGGGGTTCTGTTTGTTCCTGGCTCTCTTTCCTTCCACAGGATCCTTGAGTTGTTTCAGCAACTTCAGTAGGCGCTATCCAGATTATCTTTTTTCCCCTTTTACGACAGATTTCTTGTTTTACTTGTTTTAAACCTTATCAGTGAGTTTGACTTTAAAGCTGGCTTCTCTTTCTGTTTTTACAACTTTTTGCAATTTTAGACCACTTTACAGTGAGATTTGACGTATACAGATCTACAGAATGATCTCATTATTCTTAACATGCAGAGAGATTAATTTGTTACTGCTGATGTGATTTCTACTGGGATATTCTAGAGACACTGCTTTAGATCTCTTCTGCCTTCCCAACTGCTTCTGCTTCGTCCTCCTCATTGTTAAAATTTTTTTTTATCTTTGCTATTTTTATTTCTCAAAATGCTTGTCTATCTCACTCAGTTTATCACCACTCTCATCTTCCTACTTTTGCTCCTGAGTCCTAGTAGTGATTTTTTGTATACTACTGTGTAAAATCAGAATTCCCTGTTAATTCTTGCCTGTCCTTGTTTTATTGGGGCTTTTTCTGCTCTCCTCTTACTACTCCGATTACCTGTATTACTTTTGTCTTCCCTTTACTGGTTTCATTGCTTGTACATTACACTCATGCCTATTGTTTGGAATGCCATGTGTTCTCCATAGATACAACATCAAATCTTGTGTATGCCCAAAATGTTCCTGAGGTTCTTTTTCCTGATAATCAGACACTATGTAGCTTTCTGTTATTTCTTTTTTCTTGCTCTCTTTTTCTCAAATTATGTGGCATTCTGTGAAGGAAATATGTCAAATTCTTAAAATGGATTTAAATATATGGTGTTACCAAAATACTATGAAGGAATAATAAAGCATCAGGCACAGTCTGTAAAATTAATATTTTGTTTGAGTGTCATGATATAGCTGGATCAGGGTATTTAAAATGGTATTTTGTACCATTCGGCCTCTTCCAGAGCACTGTCACAAAAGCAGTGCTGGTACAAGTTCCTTTTCATTATCTGGTCATGTCTTTACTGCTTAGGAGGGCTTCTTTCCATGTTGTTCTATTCCTGTCCTTGAACTAGATCCCACTGTTGGTGGTTATTGGCTGGCAGTGGTGGCGAAATGCCAGGGAACGCCCGGCTCAGTGCGAGCGGCCCAAGGCCAGCGCTGCCTGCAGACACAGATACATCCCAGTGTGCGGGTGGGATTCATCAGCTCTGCATTCAGCCAGCCTGAGCTGGGGTCTGCGCTGTCTCTGCTGAGAGACAGTGACAGGGAGAGAGACACTCCAAAGGATGAGTCACTCCAAGATACCTTGCAGACTGGAGGATGTGTGCTAACCAATTTCTGTTTTCATTTACTTACTACTTTCTCAGGGATCAATGTGTACCACCTTCTCTCTGACTTCCGTGTGGTGCCATTGGGGCACAGACCATTCCCAGGGTCTGATCCACGCTGGATGGATAGCATGGTCACCACTACTTAACATGGGGCCCTGGGAAGCAAAACAATGAGGTTTTGTCTGCCTCTCCCAGTGCCAGAATGTTACAGTCCCAGTAATAGATGCGGCAGAAGCTAGATAATGACTTCTTATTTCTTTATGAATTTGACAGGGAAATTCTCTATGAATTTTTCCATTATTTTATTAAAAGCCCCAAAATACTAAAATAAAAAAAAATTCTTTCAATAACCAGTAAAATGTGAAGAACTTAAGTGATTAGTTAATTGTTTTCCATTTGGATTTAAGTGATACTGTCTTTATGTTGTAGTCTTGTCTCAGAGACATTAAAAGAAAAACCATCCTACTTTTTGTAGAAAACCTTGAGTAAAAGAAGAGAAAATTTAGATGTGGGAGAGTTATAAATTAGTCTAGTACAAAAAAGTACAATTAAATTGTGGTTGTTATAGGAAGTTATCAGAGGTGGTGATGTTCATTTATATCAACAAAAGTTTTGAAAACAGTGCAAATGTTAGGATGCTTTATAGGGAACAGTAAGTTCCAGTGCACTGTAAATTACTGTGAACCGGAAGTTGCAGATTACAGCTGTCAAAGGCAGTGCTTTGTCCTTGTTCGTATCTGTCACAGAAGTATTCAGACTTGTAAGAACAAGGTGATGAAAGATCTGAGTGGGAGTGTCTTCACTTTAGATAATTTATCTTTGAATATAATGATTAATGCTAAATTATGTCTGGACTCTGACACTGGAATAAATGATATCTAAAATTGTTAATAATTTCCCTCTTCATTAGGTAATGTTGGAGAAATCAGGGTCAAATCTCAGAATTGTCTAAGTTAATTGTAGACTTTATCTGCTACGAGACAGGTAATAAAATTGATTGTTAATGTACAATGTATTTAAGAAAATGGCATCAAAACCAGATGGATAATCCTTGTAGATATTGTAAGTAGAAATGGAGCCTGCCATAAAATATTAACAACAGAAATAAAATTCTGAATTCTATGTATCGGGCTTATAAGCCTTATAAGGGTGAAAGAAATTAACATGTTCAAAACAAGAAATCATGTAGCTAGAGGTTCTGCTTGTGTATTTAGTCTGTTAGGACTGATTTATTTTTTACCAACTTCTTGCCGCAGCTCGTCTTTCAAGCTTAACTCTTTACAGTGTCCAATCTTTGTTCATGTTTTTTAGGTGTGAACATTTTCGTTCCATTCTCAATAATGATGATGAAATTATAGAAATGAGTGAATTTTCTTATCCTGTTTACCGAGCCTTCCTGGAATATCTGTATACAGACAACATTAGGCTCCCTCCTGAAGATGCAATAGGTATTTGCCATAAATGTAAATTACTCTAGATTACTGTTTTTGAAAAGTTCAATCTATGTGTCGTTACAGGGTAAGGAAAGCAGGGCTTGTTAATTTTAGTTTCATTAGCACTTAAATCTTGAGTTTGGCAGGTGTCAGGAGGAAAGGATGCAGTAGCAGGAAACATGCCCAGGGAGAATGAGTGGTGGGCATGCAGTGAAATCAAAGATGCAAAGTTTTCAAAAAGAACTCATTGCTCTTATTAAGAACTTTCTTTTATTTAGAAAGGCACTGATGCCATCCTGAAACTTTTCTTGTTTGAGTAGCTGTAGCGATTCTTGATCCTGAACTAAAAGGGAGCTCTTCCCTGCATGAACTTAAGAGGATGTAAGTCAGTAATTGATGTCCAGAATGGGAACAAGAGAACAGAACACTTGCATAGTAATAAGGTGGTTCTTTTTTTGATAGGTCTGTAGGGGACCTTAAAAAATGCACACGTCAGCTAGGGAAAAAAACAGAGCAAGTCTTTGATTAATTCAGCCTAAAACAAAAGGGTAATTGATTAATTTGAAAAGACACTAATATATTTTGCACTAGAATAGTTAAAGCTGTATAAATTTCCACAGGGCTGCTAGATTTGGCAACACTGTATAGAGAAAACAGACTGAAAAAGCTTTGCCAGCAAACGATCAAACAAGGCATTTGTGAAGAGAATGCCATTGCTCTTCTTTCTGCCGCTGTCAAGTACGAAGCTCAGGTAAGAATTTCTCTTCAGGTGAGCAGTTGTTTTCTGAGAAATGAAGCTGCCTAATGTAAACATGATTGTATTTAACTGGTGAGGCATGATTACTGTAATTTCCCTTTCTGGCTTTCCAGATGTTTGTTTTCCCCTTTTTTAAGCTGTAAAATAAAAATTTAAAAAGCCCCAATTACTAGTATTTTCTTCCTGCCCTTTTGGCTTGCACCTGTGAGTCAGGGTTCTTAATCTGCTTTCTGCTTTGTCGTGTGGCATGCAAATTTCTCACTGCCATTTACATCTCTGCCTTTGGACTTTGCCCTGTCTTTCAGTCCCTGAGTTCTCCACCTAATCATTTGGTCTGCCAGTGTCTAGTACAGTCATTCTGGCACTGACTTTTACAGGCAGTGGGAGAATTTACCTGTAAAGTCCCTGCATATTTACACTTGTGCTTATATTAAAAAAAAATCCATTTTTGCAGTATTGTTTACAATGTACTGTGCTGACATACAACAAATTACCTGTTGTTAATATTCTCCCCATATCCTGTCACGTGATCCGCCCTTGATTGTGGAATGTGTCACTAGCACTCAGCCTGTTACCAGTGCTTTTTTGGTAAACAAATACTTTCAAAGATATTTTCCTTTTCTCATCTTCATAGTGCTGTGATGATTGTGGAAATAACTATGTGGTGGGATTTTTTATTCAAAAAGTCTGCTTATGTATTTTAGTCATAGGGGACATTGTTAAAAATACCTTTCAGGTGTGGGAGGCAAGTAGAAGGAAGAGACTGAAACAAACACTGAGTTAAAAATGTTGCAGTAGTCAGTGCTGTATGGAGACAGGAAACTACAGGAGATAAATTTGTGTAGGAGTTACAAAGAGGAGGCTGGAAGCCAGTGAGTTCTGTCCATTGAAAGGGGATGACAAGAGATTAGTAGAAAGTGAGATCACCAGCTGCCGGTTCTGAGGCATTTGTAACCCAGGTATCAGAAACAGAGGGCATGGGTGGATGGGGCAAAGAGGAGTTGTGCTTTCTGTGTGCTGTGCTGGTACAAGCCCAGCATAGCAGGGAAGACTCTACAGGAAAGCATGACCCAATGTTTTCGTTATCCTAACAGCAGATTTTTCATTTATATTTTATTCTGTAGTTTCTCATCTTACAAGCTTTTCAGCATTTTTGAACATCTTCAGAAGTATTTTTAGTTGATCTGTATCTGGGGAAGTAGTTGAAGAGTAGTTAAAGATACGTTTAGGTGTGTTGTGAAGTAGTAAAACTAGCCTGGACAAAGTACCAGAGTTCATAACAGCTGAGACATAATAAAAGGGATTGGCTGGATAACAAAATATGTTATCTTCCTCTTCCTTCTATGATTCAGTATTTTATTCTTTCAAAACATGTGACAATTTAACACAAGTGTCAGATGATGAATTGGTTCACCTGCCCTGGCTGCAGCATGTGCCAAACTCAGGAGTGCATTGTTGCCCTCCTCCCTACACCCACAGCTCAGAAAGGGATGGAGTAGAATGGCTTTGGGGAAATGCAGCAAAGATTTCTTTATCAAAGACATGGGGATAGCCTCTGTCTAAGGAATTGTGGAATAAGCCAGGATCTTGTAGTGTACTATATTAATATAGTAACTCCTGGCTTGAGAACCATGTGCAGTGTGTCAGGACTTCAGTAGAAAACTGTCAAAAGAAGGATTATGAAAGAGGCCTCATATTTTGGAAGTTTGAAAAAGTAGAATTTAATTTTTTTGTCATTAAATGTGAACACTGAAAGTGAAAGATTATAGTGGTGTGTGATATGCTATTCACACTGCAAATTAAATGAAGACTGACTTGACTACTGTATACATCATTAGGATTTAAAATGCTTGAAAATATTTTTTCCTACCTTCAGAAAATTCAGAGTTGCAGCTACAAGTTACTTTAAAGCATATTTCTCATATACACTGTAGCAAATTTTAGACTAATAATCTTCTGTAAAACAGAATAAAAAAGACAGTATTTCTTGAAACTGCAAAATGAATGACCAGGATTCCCTATAATCTATGGTCCTCTTCATACTAGCACCAGGAAAGGCAGCTGCTGTTCATTTTAGTTAGCATAAAAGTTCACACATTGACTGTAAAGCAGCTCACATTTTGACAATACCATTTCAGAAGTCTGATGGAACTTAAGATGTCACTGTCTTCAATTGTCTACGTTTTTTATTTCCTCTGTTTTTTTGCTTCTTCTATTCTCATTCCTTTTCTACTTTCCCAGTAGTTGTTGATGAGAGATACTTGCTATGCCATATTTCTTCTTTAAGGATATTTTGTGCTTCTGTTAAAGCTTTAGTTATATCTTGAAACACGGAGTCTAAGGAAGAGTTTTCAAAAGGAAATGCACAGGTAGTCTGCTGAGTATCTTTCGACTATTAATCCCAGGCTGCAATGTTTGTGTAGTTAACATAGAATCAAATTGGCATGGGTTACTCTCTTTGCTGTAACCAATAAAGAGTTTATAGCTTATGGATCAATTCTGACTTCCTTGCTGCTGGCTCCAGCTCTGGCTGCAGAAGGTAATTAATTTTCCTTCAGAGCAAGTTGTTGCATAGGATCCATTTAAAGGAGACTGACCCAGTGCATGGAGAGAAGGATTGCCGCTGTTGTGAGGAGTTCGAGTGGGAAAAATCTGCTGCGTGAAATCCTGGTTGTATGGCTTGATGGCTTGTACCCATCCTGTGCTGAATAGCTGAGCATCCTCTTACAGCAAGACCAGGAGAAGACAGAACCTTTTGTGCTGTCTGGGAATCCTGTTAGACGGGGGATACAATTCCTAGGTTTGCCAGAAAGACACGTGTATCCTAACATGCCGTTTGTGTTCAGCAAGCATCATCACATTTTGCATCGTATTTTGTTTTTATTTACAGCATGACTAGGATGTCTGCTGTTTTTCACAGGACCACTACTGAATGCAGTGCAGGGAGGAAAAGAAAGGAGCTATTGATGCTCTAGTAGTTCTGTGTGGGGAAAGTTGGTGGCTTCACCTGCTGGTAGCTTTTCTAATGAATATGTAGTAAATTCTAGTAAATGTGATGGAGTTCTAGAGTTGATTTAGGTGGCTACTCCTGTTTTCTCAAAGTGGATTTATTGAATAGTTTCTATGAACAAATTTCATCCTATCATTTGTGATCTCATCAAAAGGATCAGAAAAGAGATTGATAAGGTGAACAATCTGGTATATTCTCTGTTAATTAAATGACAGATTTGAAACAAATTAATAATGATAATAATTTTATCAGTCATTCATATTACAAATTACTCCAATTTATTCCTAGGACTTGGAAGAATTTTGCTTCAGATTTTGCATAAACCATTTGACTGTTGTTACACAAACTCAAGGCTTTGCAGAAATGGACCATGACCTCCTGAAAAACTTCATTAGCAAAGCCAGCAGAGTGGGAGCATTCCGAAACTGAGGTCTGACTACTACCAAGCTGAAGAGCACGTCCTCTTCCCTCCTGGAAATACTTCTCCTTTGGAGAACTTCTCCATGGCCAGAATGTGCAATGGTTTGGAAGGAAAGTCTCAGTGTCCATCAGCTTAGGGAGTGTGTAGAAGTCCACTAACATGTAGGCTTTGTAAGGATGGCTACGGTGTAGGTGTGTGGTGACTGTTCATTGCCAACAAACAGAATTTAACACAAAAATCTAATGTAGTAACTACCCTTTCCCACTCAAGCAAACTAAGCTTGTCATTATCTAGTCTGTCTAATTTTAATTTTTTTTTTTTTAAACAGTCTGTGTTTGGATTTTATGGGACAGTGACCTGTTTGCTGCTAAAACTTTCATAGTGTACTTATGTCTGAAAACTCGGTTAATATGCCATAGTGGGCTTCTTTTTGTCGGGTTATAATCCAGTGAAGACACAAACTTGTTTTTCTGGACATAAGGTAAAATAACCTAGGTTCTTCAGGATGAGAGGCTTTCTGATTTGTAGGGGAGTATGTCTCACTTGATGTGAATTGTCATGCTGTGAGTTTTACTACTAAGAAAACCACCTAGTTACAAACCCAAACAAGATTTCAAGAAAAGGAAGTGCCGCTTGAGGCTCATTTATTCCTGTCCTACTATCTCCCCTCAGATCAACTCCAGAAAAATGGAGAAAAAGGTGATTTTGAAGTGGTAACTTCAAATTAACTAATTGTAAGAGTGAACTGACACTATGTTCCAGATGGTGGTAAAGGTGTCTTGTCCAAATACAGCATTTCAGACGCTCCTGTGGTCAGAGCTGCGAGGTGACCACACCACTTATCTTTCAGGAGAGAGGAGCTGCCCTCTGGACATGCCTCTCTCCCAGCACTGATCATCGGTGGCTAAGGTAGAGTAGATGCTTCATTTCTAACTGGCTGAAGTGAGTTAAGGTGACAACCCCACCCAGTGCTGCACAGAGGGAGGTGTGCCCCATTACAGAAGATGTGGAGCTCATGGAGCATTTACTTGAATTTTCTAATAGGTAACTGTGAAGTAACCCTGAGAATTTCTCTTAAAATTCTGACTGAGTGAAGTGACTTCAAGTGCCTTTTGCAGTTATTTTATGAGTGGGGAAGACAAGCTGGATGACCAGGCTCAGTACACTAACATAATTATATAAGTAGTCATGCAACCTTCCTGCAGGTCCCTGCTGTGCCACAGCATCCTTCGATGACTTTCTCTAATCCTCAAATGTGGTTTCTAAGAACTTAATTCCCTTAAATTATCACATCCTCATGTCTAAGGTGGAAATAGCTGTTCTTTACTATGTTGGAGGCTCATTTCTCAAACAATCCTGTTCTTTGAGGAAGAGTAGGAGGAAAAGGAGCAGCACATACTCAGAAAAGTAGTGAGTAGTGCCCCCCCTTCACCCCAGACCCTGCGGGTGTGAGTGGAAAGGTGAAGCACGCAGGCAGCAGAATTTACTTAGGAGAAGGGTGATGAGCAAATATTTTGGAAAATGCTGTGGTAAACATTTACTAGTGTTTGAGACATTTGCCTCAAACTCTCACTAGAAATGTACTGGATCATCTACTGCTAACAAGCACATTCTGCCACCCCCTCAGTGGTGAGTACTACTTCCTCCAGCAGCATTAAGGCTGTTCTTAGCAGCTGTGTCAGTATTTTGTATTCAAACAGAAGTGGTCAAAACCTTTCCAGTACATAATGCAGATTCATCAGAACCACAACTTTGCTGGGGGAGGAGATCAGTTTTGCTAAGTTTGTGTTGAGAAGCACTTGACACCAGCACACAGAGGTTACTGCAGACAGTAAAGCAGGGTCCTGGTAGGGCACAGCTTTCCTGCCAACCCTGTGTGCTCTAGCCCAGCACTGATCATACCAAAGCATGGACACAAGGCATTCTGTGTAAGCCAAGGCTGCAAATCCCTGGTTAAGCCTGGGATGCCAGATTCACCTGCCAGCATTTCCTTAAGGGTAGCAGTGCACGACCACATCCCAGCCTTGGGGCAGCAGCTGGCACCAGCCCCTGTCCTGCCCTGATGGCATCACACTGGCACACATCCAGTCTCACTGGGAAATGGAAGCAGCTGGGCACCTACACCCCTGGTACTGGCTTCTCAGTGGTCACTCCAGCTTTCCTAAGGCGTGGGCTATGAAAGGTCTCGCCACACATTTCTGTTCTTTTCTGCAAAAGAATCAAACAAAAAGTATAAATGTGAAATGATGGGGGGCTTTTGACTCAACATCTGATCAGAAACCTCCTCTGGCTCCCTGGAGACCCTACTTCATGGAATGATAGCACTGGAGAGGGACAGCACTCTCCTGCCTTGGCTCAAACAAAGTAACAAAGTAGCTGAACAGTTACTGCAGCTGAAATGGCATGCCCCTTGGAACAAGGCATTTTTGGCTTAATATAACCAAGTGCCATTTTTTTTCCCCAATTTATTTCCTTCCCGCTCATAATTTCCAACCAACCATACACAATAAAGCCTACTTGCAATTTCAGAATAAGTGACAAAGCCTGTAATTTTGAGAAAAAGCATCTCTGGACTGAAGGAGGGTGATTCTAAAGATCCAGTGTGTCAACCTTGGCTTTTATTCTGTATCATTGGACCTGGATGTGATAGTGTTACATTCATAGAAACATTTATTTATTTAATGTTTTCATTTTCATTGTATGCATTTTCAGGTCAGTGTTCAAAAAAAAGTCCTTACTGGCTTAGGTGGTTAAGTGTGGGTGCATGGATGTAAATAGGTGCTTGAAACCCAGCCATGGGACATTTCAGAAGAAATTAGGGATGCATTTTACTGTTGTGAGATGGTCTGCAACCACCTTGTGTTTGTGGATCTTGCAGGTTAAATACTTTAATAAAGTATTCTGTTTTAGGATACCACTGACAAAAGGTATTTATTAAAAAGTGTAAATATGGTCAAGCATAAACTGTGTCTGGGGTTTATAAAGAGCAATGTTCCACTTTCCAGAAAGGAGTCTGGAAAGAAAAAGAAATTACATGGGCAGGGTCATTTAAAGTTTCTCCTAAATTACTGAAACTAAAAGCCAGTACTGCATTGTCATCTAGTACCCACCTCCAGAGTTTTGTTACAATGCTTGGTAACTATGTAAACTGCTGTTTTTATATGATCTGAAGAATTTCCATGGACTTTCCTTCCTTGTAAAACAAAGCATTTATTTGCCCCATAGAGGCAGGATTCCTTGGCTGCCACCCAATGATGTAGAAAGTTTACAGCCTGAACATAAATGTTTTTTGTTTCTTTACAAACTTACCTGGTTTAACAGACCATTAATAAAAACGCCATTATATTTAAAACAGTATGAGTGGGATTTTTTCCTTTCTTTTCAGTAAAAATGAAGAAAGTTTGATGCTTGTAGACTGAGTTGATTGTGTGTGGGGGAAAAGAAGTAAACCAGATAGTATCTCACAGAGGTACCTTAAAGGCTGTTTGTGTTCTTCAGGAAATCACTGTCACCAGATAACACATTTGTAAGCTAGAGAATTTGTTCAAGTGTATTTCCACCTTTAAGAGAAATCAATGCCCTAGTAACTTAATAAATTGTGATTAAGAAAATGGTCCTCAGAACACCAATTATCATTTCTTAAGCAAATGCACATTATGACCAGCTTGTTACATTTTAAAATATTTCAGCTGGTACTGTGCAGTGGTATCACACAGCCATGATCTTTTCCAGCTGCTTCACATTTGATACAGGTGTCTTCCTGCAGCCACTTCTGTACCTGAAAATGTGCATTTACACATGCCCTAGGGCTGTTCCAGTACCTGTGAGGCACTTGCTGTTTAGTACAGCCCCTCTGCACGAGCACTGCCTAAGCACGAAATTCTTCACTTGCAAGTCAGAGGCAGGGAGGAAGAAATAAATTCCTATGACATTTAAGAACAAACAGCATTTGGAAACAGTGGACAGCAGGAAAAGATTAAGGTATAAAACATCAAATTAAGAGGCTGGGAATCAGCTCATCCACCTTCAGATGGCTACACAGCCAAGCCAATAGATTAAATTCCCTTAAGCACGAATGGACAGAACAGGCCTTTCCAGGATGCAATTTACCTGACCTCATCTTACACCCAGGGCTTAGGTTTTCTACAGAAATGGATGCTTGTTGTTAACCACCTAAAATGGCCATCACATCTTACGTCCATCTTCTGCTGTGATTCCTAATTTTCTTTTTTCCTGGAACAGTTTCAATATTCCAGGCCATTTTTAGTACAGCAAAGTCTCACTCTAAGAAAAGTGCTGTCAAACCCAGTTAGGTTTCCATATCTAATAAAAAGCCATTAGTTTCAATACACATTTATTTGCATAGGTACCATATGAAATCATCTAATATAAGAAAATTACTGACTATAAATCCTTTAAAAGCTATTTTATTTATCTTGAAAGGAGAGAAACTGATTAGTTGTATAAAATAACATTGTACATTTTATGTAAAGCCTTCAGTCTGTTTGAACAAAAAAAAAAATACATTGTCACAGTAAAGAAATAATGAAGCTGTTTAGATACTGGACTCTGTATCATCCCTCTAGCCAAAGGAAGAGTCTTGACTGCTGTAACAGAGCTTACAGTCAGTGTAGCCCAATGTTAACATACATCCTTGTCTGTAACACTGCAGAAAGTGAGAAAATAAACATAAAGTACTCTGGAAACTTCTGTACATTTTTCAGTAAGAAAACTGAAGCCATACTGAGTCTAAAAAAACCCTCAATATTATTTTAAAATTAATTTACAATCAGTTTGCTGCTCGTAGAATTTTTAGTAGCTCTAGGGTTAGCTTTGAATCAACACAAGAATGGATCTTTAAAATACTTCCTACTATAAGTACTCTAGGATCAGCTACACAATCTGTAGGTAAGCTACCTGGAAGATGTTGGTTTAAAACACCTGTGTCATGAACAGCATGCTTTTCTACTGTACCCGTTCTTAATTTAGGTAGCTGCAAAAGCTAAATTTCATAAAAATGGGTAATTTTAAAGCAAGACAATTTACTTGCTTATGTTTTAATCCATTGGAAATAAAACGTGCTTTTGTTAATTGGGTATTTTACAAAACTCTGTTGTTGCAAGTTCCAGTATCTGAATCAGTAACTTACAAATACAAAAGATGAAAAAAGTATTGGATGGTTTTGTTTGGGTTTTTTTTGCTCATTGCAACTATTCACAAGTTGCCCAATTAACTGCCTTTTCAGTAAAGTAAGGCAGATTGATTTTCCCAATGTGGGTTCACCACGTTCAGGTTTTTGCAGATGCTGCAGTAAGGCCAATGGGAGATGCCCTGTGCTTTTAGAGACCAGGCTGCTCTTACCTGGAACCCAGCTGGGGACACTCAGCTTCCAGCTGTTTCTCAAGCTGTTTGGCTTGGCTACAGCTAGGTGAAAATTCAAAGAAATCAAGAAAATTCTACATCATTAGAATTTTGAAATCTTGTGTGTACCAGGTATGGTTTAGGTTTATTGTTTTGTTTGTTTGGTTTTTTTTAATACTTGAGATTTCCCAAGATAAGAAAGGGCACATCAGTTACTCTGCATATGGGAAGAAGCTTCAGCTTCTGGGAAGATTTCTCTGTGGGATTCTGGGATGAATCTCTATGGGATTCATACTCCATGAAATTCAAACTGAGGGACAATGTAACTGCCCTCTGAAATGACAGTGGAGTGAGAGCCAGGGAAGCAAAACTACAAAATGCCAAGTGTTGGTTTCAGTAGTAAGGCTGCAAAATGAGTTCACTTTGAATTCAGGTTGTACTCCTGAGGTGAGGCCCTGACTCTGCAAGGCCCCCAGCTGCTGTCCAGTTTAATTTAATGGGAATTTGATGTGCTAATTATGAACAGAGACAGAAATCTTTCCAGTAAATGGCCCACCATTTTCAAAATTTGCAAGTGATGAAAATCTAAAAATCAAATCTAAGAAACAAAATTAGTGCATTTCAAATCATTCTAGCTCACATTTCATCTTTAGACATAAAAAATTCAATCCAACAAGACTGAACTGGCTTAAATCAGTAATGCTGCAACAGGAAATTCAGACACTTTCCAAGACTTTTTAAAAATCTTCAAAAAATATATAAATTAAATTCAGTGGCTTACATTGTATATATGCTACATCATAAGGCAAAGTATCATGGAAAACATTTAACAATTTAAAAAGTACAAATGCTTTCAACTAGCAGTTTGGAATAAAAAGCAACTAAAAAAGCAACTCTATTAATGAAGGCTGTAAAACATAAACAATCCTAAGAGGGCCGGCGGTGCAGCCCCTGGTCCTGAGGAGAATCTCACTTTTCTTCACTGGCTGAGGTATCATTTCCATCATTCAGCTTCTGCTTTTGCATTCTTGTCCGAGTAGATGCTACAAAAAACCACAACAAACAAAAAGAATGAAATATTTTCTTCATAAATACTTCAGACTGATTACTGGAAAAATTTGTAACAACACAAGGAATAGAAGTACATTATTCTACTGTAAATGAACCAAATCCCTCATTATAAGGTAAACACCTAATTTTGTGCTGTTTCAGCCATGCTTGCTCCATCTTACAGATCTTATGAAATTCCTTCCACCTGTTCACTCCAATTCTCATTGTCTCTGTACCCTCACTGTGTCCATTGCCATCCTCAAGGTGGGAAGATGGTCTGTGTCACATTGGGAATCTCGCCCTGTAGCCAGGCAGATGCTGTGGGCTGAGCAGTGCCCGCACCCCAGAGACAGCCTGCCCAGGAATGCCTTTTGCCCTCAGTGGCACACACTGACACCACTGGACACGAGACAGGATATCTCTCCTTCTTAACCTCTGCCATAAGTAAACACTGAAACATTTTCCCTATCTTAAAGGAGAGGTGCCAGGATCCACACTCATACCTATCTTGATGTGCAAGGTAAGAGTTTTTAATGGGCAAATCTGCTCAGCTGCAGAGCCCAGATTCTACCAGAGACTGAGAATGCCTGGCCAGGCTGAGTGTGCTCCTTTTCACAAGCAGAAAATACAACTCAGATATGGGGTTGGGGCCGTTTTGCTTTTCATGAGCTAGATTTGAGTTTCATTTTAAAACAGAAAAGTGATCCCATAAGATCTGAAAGAAATGCTGACCCACAGCAGAAGAAAAAGCAGTCTCAGACATTTCAATATAAAAGACGGCAAAGCAACAAAAACACTACATATGGTTTTCCTGTGTACATAAATTTCCATTTTGTAACCTGCATTTTCAAGATTAAATGCAGCATGTACAAAAGCTAAGCAAGCTCCCCAAATCACATTGGTGTTGAGCAGTGTTTTCATTTAGAGTGGGCCGAAGGCACTCAGTGCTGTGCAGATTATGAGAAAAGTAATACTCACTCATTTCTGCAAGCTTTTGTTGGAACTTGGACTCCTGGGGTAGGTGTTTGCTGCAGACAGAAAGCATAAGGTTAAGTTAATAATAAAAATAACTTTTTACCCTCGTAACCTAAACTTTAAATCAAGGGGAGTCTCTTCTGACATCAAAGCATGTAACTGAGGAGCTTCACGCTTCCATCTCTCATTTGATACAGCTGCTAAAGCTTGCAAATTAACACAAGATAGGGTATCAGGAAGAAGTTAGGATGAAGACCCCGGGAACCAAATAAATGCAAGATCTCTGAAAAGCCCAGGACAATCTCTCACCTTCCATCTGCCTCGTCTAGCCCCTCTATATCGAAGCGCAGCCTCTTCAGTGGCTTCGGGGCAGCAGCACCTACTTCTGCACTGCGCTTCAGCTGGGACTCACTGTTGCTCAACATCTGGTTTATTTTCTGAAACTTTTCAGAAGTCTGAAGTGACAAGAAAATAGAGAAAGAATTGCCAATAAATCCTGAAACGACTCCAACTTCCAGATCATCCACAAAAAAATTAGGAGTTCTAAAACTCTGTAGTTTTAAGAACTCTTATCTCGTGCCAAAGCAACTACAATAAAATGCAACACATTTTAAAAGTGAAGTCTGGATATTTGAAATGAACACAACTTCCCTATAATCACTATATTAAATCAGACACACTGGCCAGCTCTAGAGTTGTGAGCAGGCTAAGACCAGACATTAAAAATGTTAAAACTCACCCCAAACGTTTCTCCAATTGACACCAAAATTCTGCCAAATGAAGAAGAGAAGTTTAAGCTACATTTAACAATGACAGAAGCATCCACCACTAATTTGCACAGGTTAGCACAAGGCATTAACAAGGTCTCTTCCTCTCTCTCTCTCTGCATTAACAGTGCAAGTCCCTATTGTGCTTTACTGTGTTGAGACATTTCTCTTTGAGCCAGCAAATGCTGAATCACCAAATGAACTGAATCACACAGATAGAAATGAAATTGTGGCTTGAAAGAATCAGAGGCCCCCATAGTCTGTCCCGTATCAGCAGGAAGATCCTTCAGTGCTGGGTACCCAGACAATCATCCTCTCATCTTTACCTTTAGGTGTTTGCTAATCAACCTAAAATACACAATAACATTTAAACTTTTATGCACAGTGGGACTCACTTGCTCCTAGCCTCAAAAACCACTGGAAACTGGTATATTTGCTGTCATCCTCATCTGCTAAGAACCAGTAACCAACAGTTTGAAATGTTCTGTTCAGCCAGCTAAATAAACATTTTGTTGCAAAAAACTATTTTCCCTTTAAGCAAGCTGACAAAGCTCATCTGTGTTTTTTGGGCGTGTGATGCAGGGTCAAAGCCAACAACATTTAAGCAACCAGGTCAGGAAACTCCTCTTGGGGGGGGTAAAAAAAAAAAAAAGGGAAAAAAAACCAACAACAAAAAAACTCCTTGAGCACAAAAGAAAAGCATTGAATGATGAATAAAGATTCCAAATACAGGACAAAAACTATTAACCAGAAATTATACAATAGCCACAGACGACTGACAAACTAGACTGTGCAGTTTTCCAATTTGCTTCCATTAAAATCCCCCAAATACCTTAAAATTTAGTCAAAGAAATGCTTGTCAACAACCTACCTAGACCTTGGAGTCATCTTTGTGGGTGACTGAAACCCATCAGAGAATTTGTATGGGCTCTTCAGAGGTGAGATGTAGATGTTATTGCCAGCAGGAACACGCCGAGGAGAGTTGGAAAACTGGTAAGGACTGCGAGGAATGTGTGGGATAGGTGACAAAGTGGGAGGCTATAAAAATAATAAAATAATCATAAGGTTTTATTGCCTATATATTTCTAGTCTATTGAATAATGAACAGAGCTAATGGCTTACCCTGCTGGAAGCATACTGCAAAATGTTTGTTTTCAGCTTCTGCATAAACACTAAGTTGTAAAAGACTATGATGGAGTCATATTGTTCTTCCCGGATAAGAACACGTTTGAAAGTCTACACAGGGTGAGAAAATCATACACAGATTAAAAAAAAAAAAAAGGAATGATAATGTATATTTGACAAACTCATAAAGTCAAAGTCTGTGTTAGATGAAGGGCTAGGATGGCACATGGGTTGTATGCAAGCCATTGTAACTTCTCTGAACTGTGGGGGATTTTTCCAAGCATGTATGAGCACCATTACAAGCACCTACTTCATTAAATGGCACAGTCCCTTAGTGTGAACACAGTTCTAACATTTTCCAAATTTAAGAACAATTTGCTTTCACACACACGTGTCAAAAAGTCTAGACTACTGTGCATGCCTTGGAAGGCTAAAAATCTCATTACTGACCTGATAGGGATAAAATAGTTCTATAGGCTTGGAGACAATATTTGGAGTTTAGCCAAGATCCACAAATACACTATGAGAAATTCTGCTGCTGAAAGGATGCTACAGTTCCATTAACTGGTGAGGGTTTTTCTATTGATTTCATTACTGCGCTGTGCAAAAGTTTCAGTACATTAAAGCTCCTGTGAAGAAAGGAACTTCTTCATGTTAGAATTAAGGCTGCAACTTTAATACATACACAGCTGTTTGATACATAGCCATACATCTCTATTTGGTATCAAACCATGTTTCTGTTGAAAGCTTCTGTAGAAAGTCATCTGCTTCTCTTCCCTTAATGCTCCATGGAAGTTAGACAACTCATAAAGGAACTTGGGTTGCTTTTGAAAGTCCTATTAGCTCTAGAAAGAAAATTTTTATCTAGATTCCAAATAGAATCATAAACCATTATTTAGTATCTTTCAAAAGATGAAAGAAATTTGTTTTCTGAGGAGAGTTACCAAATTATTTATGCAAGATGTTTAAAAGAGATCCTCAGTATTAGAGTCAGCTTTCTCCCCCACAAAATGGAGATGCAATGCAGCACAAGTTTTCTTCTGTATGTTCAAGTGTAGCTTGTTTTATTTTGATTTCAGAGAAAAATAATTAGTTTATAAGAATTTTATCGAGGAATAACATTTAAGAACTTTCATACCTCTTGATTTGTATTGCAAAGCTCCTTGTATGCTGAAACTATTATTTTAAATCGAAGATCTACATTCTTCACTTTGCATATGCCATACATGGAACACATCATGATCTATTAAAGAAACAAGAAAAGACAACTGAAAATGCAGAAAATTAATTCAGCTTCTTCATTTCAAGTTAAGAAATAAGCTTTCTATTACTGATTGTGCTCTATAAACTAGCAGGCAACTCAACTTCATAAGAACTTCCAGAACATAAGTCAACTACTGCTACCTCCATTTCTGTGTGACAAACAACTAACTGGAGCTGACAGTATCTTCTCAAACTCGTAGCACATGCTGCAGTTTTAGGGTAGAATAACAAAACATTTATCAGCCACACATGTTGTCTTCCCAAAGAAGATCACTGTATTTTTATGTAAATTATTAGAAATTGTGGTCTCTCTTCAGTATTTTGAAAATAGCTGAAAATGGTATTTGAAGGTGCCATATTAAGTAACTGCCAGTGCTTAAAAAACTGAGATGACAGATTTCAGTCTAAATTAAGTCCTCCTTTCAGTGATCAATAGATTAATAGAAACTCAGTGTACAATTTCTAATGGCTAAAGAACATACAAGGAACATTTTGTTCAGGAGAGTCTTTTTAAACTTTTCTGTTCATGTTACCTGGTCCAGGTGCCTGTCTCTCATTAGCTCATACTCATTTTGCAGTGTGTGCTGGAAGAGGGTCCAGATCAAGGGTTCCAGGTCAGGATGTTCAGAGAGAAGGTGAAGGAACAGGGTATGGAGTCGACGATAGGCCAGTAGATACACTTCAGAAACAAAGAAAAATGAAATGAAGTTGTTGTAACAGGACTATACAAAATGAAAGGAATGCAATGGAGGAGGAACAGCATTGGACTGTTGACCATCTCCAACAAAAAAAACTACCACACACCAAGGGAAGGTAGCAGAAGCCAGGCTCAAAATAAATGGAAAAGGTTTTCACACAAGAGAGAGTGGACACATGGAAGGCCCCACCAAACAACGCTGCACACGTGTGTCTATGCCAATTCAAAAAGAGTCTGAACAAGCACCTGGAACATGAATCTGCTGAGAGTTACTAAGCAGACACAGCCACAAAAAGTTCAAAATCCACCCCAGCTGGACAAAGTCAAAGCTTGGGAAAGCATTCAGGGAAGCACCATCCATGTTTGCCCAGTGGTTCAGCTTCACATAACATCTCCTTATGGTCACTGCTGGGAAAAGGACGCTGCAGCAGGAGAACCCTCTGAGCCCATATGGACATTCTTACAGCCAGGATAGGTAAGTTTTCAGCTCCAACTCACAGTGTGCAGAGTGCACACAGTAACCACCTGCTGGCACCATTCTGCCCTTTCTTCCAGAGGTTTGCACGGTGTTCACTACAGATTCTGCAATGAACTTTTCAGAAATGCTGAGTGCCAAAACCCAAAAAGGATAAAAAGCAAGAGAGAACTTTGCAATGTCAGCACATGCAGAAGGAACAAACCTTTCTTGTAGAACAGAGAGAGGGAGGTAGATTTCTGTGGTTTCTGCGTTTGGGGGATCACAGCAGGTTGAACATCTGGAGTGGAAGTAGCACTTAGAGGAGGTCCAGATGCTTTCTTCTTAGGAGATTTCATAGGAGAAAGATAGCTGGAGGTTCAACATATATTAAGCACTTAACATCACAGGACAAAGGAACAATTTTATATGAATAATACTTGCAGGAACTCTTCCTTCTTTCCCATTAGAAGAAATAATTGCTATTGTGACCTGTTATCCCCAACATTTGATGCAGAGACTTATTTATTCCTAGGAAAGTAACATAACAGTTTACAATTACAAGTTTGATAGGGCTGAGGAAAAATATTTCAGCGTTTGAGTTAAATTTTTATGTATAATAAATATCTGCAAATACAATGGTTTAGCAAATCTTAAGTACCAAGCCTTACAAGTAGGACAACAGAATAGAGGTGGATTTGAATATTAAGGGTGATATCAACTTCACATTTTCCTAGACCTCAGGCATTCACTTACAGGTCTGCAGCAGTGTGGTTATGCTGGAAAGGCATATTGAAAGTAGAAGTGGGTTCAGGCTGATCAGTTTGGCCTTCTCGCTCTTTTGACTGCTTGATAAGGTCGAACAGAGGCGACCCCTAGAAAAATTACAGGAATCCTGCATTACACTAAGAATAGACAACCACTCTGAATGAATTTTGTTCCTTCTCTAAAACCAACCTCCAAAATGTGAACCTCAACAGAAGATTAAAGCTTTGAAGTACTTAAGAACACTTATACTTTGCAAGATAAATTTTAACCGTTTAACTTTGAGCTATTAAATACTTTAAACACTTTATTTTCTGTTTCAACAGCAGTCTATTACATACAGGTTAATTGCAGATTTAAGACAGTTGTATTAGTTGTATTCTAGAGTCCCTTACTATTTCCTATTGAAATAATTTCTGAAAAGACATTAACACAAGAAAATACATAAAAAGACACACTTCAAGAAACACAAAATGATACAAAAAGTCCTCCCAAACCCCAAAAAACCCCAAAAACCAAACCAACCAACCAAAAAACCCCACCAAAAAACAGCTAAAGAAAACCTCAACCCATTGGTGACTGAAAGTTACTGCTATACCTACTGTCAATCCATTTCTGCTACAACATCTACCCAATATTTTACATTTGATAACATAGAAACCATAGAAACTTAACTGCACTGGGCACTATTTAGTCTCTGCAGTATCATGTTCCAGAGCCACCTCTGGAAAGAGCTAGAGTGACTCTGGATACATTATGTCTGTGCCCTCATGGCCAAAAGCAAACCCTGTTTTGATTTGAGGCTAACTATAGTACTTTAACCAAGTCCTTCGGAATACATCTGAAACTCAGAGCTCGAGGTAGGAGGTGATGCAGAGAGAATGGAAGTGGAATGGAGAAGGTTCTGGCTGAACATCAGCCCATCTGCTGATGTCAGTAATAAACAGCAGTCTTGCAGAAACAAAATCCCAGCCTGCTTGCGTGTCGCACACAGAGCAGGATTACGCTGAGGCAGCAAAGCTGCATTGGAAAATATTTTGGCACCATATTTCTAAATGCATTTGAAAGCACAGGGGTGATGGCTTCTGTTTGTTTTACTTTCTTTGAACAAGAGACTCATCCTTGAGTACAATGTTGCCTCTCAACAGTGCAGCATCAGAACTCCTGAGGCAACAGAGGAACATTTGAGTAGCAAATATGTGCCTTCTTGAGAGTGGGAGGTGGGGGAAGCAGTGTCCGTAAGACTCAGGATGAAGTGGGCAAAACCAGACATGCAGTATTTTCTTCAAATGATCTCCCCAAAAGACAGCAGTAAAATCTGTCAGCTCATTGCTTTGTGCACAATGCACTGTCTGATGGTTTATGGTCTGTTTGATCCTCCAAATGCACATTTTTAATATTAAAATGCACTGGCACAGATGACAGATCTGGAGCTATGAACAGGAGCACAGCAAGCATGTAAAGCATGCAGCATCACCTGGCTAAGGCAATAAGAAATGGCCTATTAAAACTAGACTAGGTTTACTAGAATTAAAACTAGCATTAAGACATTCCTTATTTAGACCTATTTCTAAAAAAAGAACTTTTTTTTTTAAGTGCATCAAATAAAAATTCAGAGTAACAAGACAAGAGTGATGAGATTTACAATTCTTCACACTGCAATTTTTAAACTGGGATTTTGGCAATACTGGAGCTGTTTCAGCCACAGCAAAAAAACCATCAGTTACTGATTCATAACCACACAGTTATTTCTCCATCATTTCTCAACGAGTTCAGCTCTTGGGCTGGTTCGCATCCTTTTTCCCTCCATTTAGGAGGGCACACACTTCTCACTTGTGCCTCTCAGTGCTGCCCTTGCTGGAAATGCAGGCACATGACCTTTTCCATTTCTCATTCTTCTGGCCACTAGGCCTCTTCCTTTTTTATTATTCCCACCACCACTTCACTTTGCTCTGAAGAATCCAATTTCTTTCCCAGAGCAATCAGTGGTGAGGTATCTTGACTACGAGTGAACCCTGCTTCATTCATTTCACATTTTAGCGATTAATGGCTGGAAAATATTGTTTTTAATGAAGGAGGAAAAGGGGTTGATAAAAGGGAATGAGAGGTCTAGAAAGACAAGCAAAAGTTACTATTCTTGAGTTAGCATTTGAGACCAGCAGTTCCAGGTCCTCTCTCACTCCTGCTCCAATTCTGCTCACACTATTCCGAGTGTGATTCCATTAGATAAGGTACGGGAACACAGCAGTTCGCAATACACAGAAGGGACCTGCCTACTTCTGCATCATTTCCACTCCTCTTCTACCTGCCAGCCTCAACCATCAGTCAACCTCCACATTAGTCAACCAAACCATCAGAAAGTTAACAGAGAAAGCAAACCCAGATTTAAGTCTGCTCTGTGGAGAATCACAAACAGAGCCAGAACAAGCAGTAACAACAGACAGGGCAGCCACGCCACGACGTCTGGGAGCAGAGCAGAAAAGAGCAGGAAACAAAGAACAAGATGTTGTGCATTTACTGACAACAACCTATTCCATAACCTGATTGGCATGTGGACTTTTATCCAACAGGAATGTACACGACTGACTGCTGCTTTCCATCAGTTAGATCAGCAACATTCAGCAAGAGGATATTCTTTGTGTAGAAACATCTACCCATAGAGCCCCAACAGCAAGATGCAGTGAGTCCAACACATCTCTTTTGGCTCCCACAAATACTAATTGACGCTGTGGTTAAAAAGGTGGCAAAACAAACAGGGTGCTGCAACCCAGCTGGCCCCAGCAGTGCAGAGCTGCCAGCAGCAGCAATGGCACGGTGTGAGAGAGCCCCATTCAATGTGTGTCCCCGGGCAAACCACAGCCCTGACACCTACAGCGGCCGCACAAACTTGTCAGCCCTGTGGCTGCATGGGCAGAAAGAGGTTATTTAACTTTCAGACCTGGTGACATTTAAAGTGGGTGTTTTGTTGATCACCATTTCCACCTTCCTCTCAGACTTTAAGTGCAGCCAGCCCCCTGTGCTCTTTCCCCAGGGACCCCTACCACTCTCACGGGTGCCTTTCCAAATGCATGGCCACGTAGTTGGAGAAGCACGTGCTACACTGGCAAGACAGACACCTCACAAAAAAATCCTGTGTGCCACAATGCAGAAACCCAAAGAGATGGGTTTTCTCAAGTGCAACTACCCCTCACGCTGCAAAACTGATGGGTTTAATTACAGCCGTGTCTCCTTTCTTTATACTTGAACATGAAAAACACTTCTATGCCGTGAATTCAAAGCACATCCTGCAGCCTGCAGGGCGTTTTCAAGCTTATCAGGGCAAACTTCGGCTTCAGTCCCACTATTTGATATTCAACACTCATATGAGAGAAATACAGCGTCATTAACCAGGCAATTACCAGTCCTCTAAGTAATAGTCACAAAAGAACTTTAACCCGCAGGTCCAGCTTAATTGAACAGGAATGTTTATCAGGAACTCGTTTCTAAAGCGGTGTTACACAATCTTTTACTAATTTCATATTGCTTTTCAAAGCTTTTAAGCAGCACTTAAGGTGAACAGGTCACCTGCAATGCATTCCTTTAACATGAAAGGAGATTTGCAGTTTTTACTTTAACTTAATGCTCAGTAAGTGATTAATGTTACTAGATGCAGCCACAGAATATATTTCACTAATTAAGCAAAATGTTGCTTTTTGTTTGAAACTTCCCTGTGATGGCTACAGAAAACCCATTTTTTTAGTGCAAAAAGTGAGAAAGCAATGAAAACTTAAAATTTCTCGAGTCAAAAGGCCACTGGCATTCAGAATGAAGAATAAGACTGAAATTGACTCAGTTCCCTCTCACAGTACCCAGGGCTAACTAACTCTTCAAGGCTAAACTCTATGAATTAAGTGGGGCTTTGTTAAGAGTGGCTTTGCAGGATGCTTCCCTGCAGCAATGCCTCCCTCACAAGCATCTGCAGCAATTTTTCCCCATCTGAAAGCTCCTTTTATGGACAAAACAGGCAGAATTTCCTATTTGCTACTCTTTATTTGGCTACAGAGAAACTGCAGGACACACAGGTGCTTCCCAACTTCCCAATCTTTATATTGGCTCTATCCCAACTACATGTTTAATTGAACTTCGGTTTCCATGAAAAGATTAAAAAAAACCCCTAAATCCTTAAATACGGGGAAGAGCTACCCTGGGGTTTGGATGTACTCCACTGACCACAGAGGAAAAGCCCCGAGCAGCTTTACTCTAAACAGTGCTATTAGTAGTTCACTAATAAAAAAGTTGCTTTTGTCTTTGTTTTCTATATGCTTTATGTTTTTATTCTTTGCAATAATTACCTAATATACTTTCAGGGTTTAGTTATCTGTTCACATTAAATTTTAATGCAGTGTTTAGCACTTAACTATGTGTATATCTCAATGCCAATGTCCCTCGGGTGGTTTTTTTTTTTTGCCTTGGGCTTTTTTTCCCTTTTGCTTGTTTTCAAATTATTGAATCAGTCAATACAACACAATGTTAAGACATGTTCTTCTTCATAAGGTGATAAAAGATGGCAGTGATTTTGCGAGGCAAAACAAAGCCAGTTTAGAACTGACAGCTTTGGAATGGAAGTGCAAGGACTGGATCAGCACAAGCAGTTTCCAACCCTCTTTCCCAAGGGAGAATTGCATGCCCAGAAAGTTGGTTTTTGCTTACAACTGTGTTTTCAGAAGTTTCATGTGGCAATTAGTTACCAGAATTCTGAAATCATTCAGACCTGCTAAAACAAAGTAGACTTCACAGCCTAAATTGAAATAGTATTGATCATGAAAAAACCCAACAAAATTAAGGATCATGTCCTAATTTCACACACGAGTTGTGTTATATAAATTATGTTCATACTGGGGCTTGTTCTTACAAAATTTATAAAGAAAAACATTAACAACTACAGTGTTAATAGTTTAATTCATATAAAAATACTCACAGATCTGCTTTTAACTCCTTACAGTGTGTGTACATTTAATACATGTCCTATTCCTACCCCACTCATCTCGAGCATTTAAGATCAAGTAATAGAGTCATGCAGCTTTGTGAGGATCTCCTTTTATCTACTGATAAAGGAGTTCAAATCTCTCCAGAGAAGGAAAGCCAGGCTGCCACAGCCTGAATACACATCTTACACTTGTGTTGCTTTAAATGATGCTGCAAATCCATTCTCCTCACAGCTCTGCAGTTATCTACTTTTCCTCAGAAGTCTCTGGAGCGACTGGGCAAATCTTGTTAAAAATTGGACATTATTTCAAAATAATCAATACCATAGTTTTCAGCCTCTCCACTCCTGAAATTACTCTTCACCAAATGAAGACCAATTAATCAATTCTCTATGTTTTAGAGCGTCTCTTAGCAAAGGTCCATGGGACCCACCCCACTGTACAAGAGCAGTACATCAAGATGTCCTTCCTAGCAATGCAGAAGGAATTCTGTAAAAACACTTTTAGCCATGAAGATGATAGACCTTCTTTGTCAAGACAGTGCTAAAACTACTGGTTACATTCAAAAATATTTGAATTTATATATAATATTTGAACCAGTGACAATGCTTGGCAAACTGGAAAACTTCTGACATAGTTACTGGTTCGTGGCTCTGCAACCAATCACCAGTAGAATACTGAAGTGAAAAAACAAACCCTGGTCATTAGGACTGATCCTGTTTGCCAAGCCTGTGAGACTAACTTTTTAAAAATCACTTTGAAAGGAATTTTGAAAGACAACCTACAAGCAGAACTACACTTTTATACAACTGTTTTGTTTAAACTGCTCAGGATGACTTGGGCAGGCTGCTACTACACGGTTTGCACCTCTTGCACTACTTCCTTCAGCAGTTTTCCTGCTCAACTCACACAACTGCACATGCAGGTACATAAAGCACTACAAAATACAATAACCCTTGCTATTTTTTGCTGAACATTATCCAAGAAAATATCATTTTAGGCTCATCTGCCACATGTTTTTTTCCCCGAAGCAATTGCTATGAGCATGTTCCAGAGGGATCTGTGTTCTGCACTGGCAGTGCTGCTGCAGAAACAATCTGTATATGAAGTAATTATCAAGTTTATTACCTAGCTCTCCAGGGAAGTCAGGCTTCAGTATGACTAATTCTTGGACTAATCTCAAGATTTTTAGGCAAGAGCCAAAGGTCACAAGGACAACTGAATCAATACCAGTTTCCCATCACTCTCTGCACAGGAAACTGTGTACAATAAACCAAAACCTGCCTGATGTGAACCACTTGACTGTTGGAAATGACAATATATCAACAAAAAATCTTGAGGTTAAAAATTTTTGCAACAGCTTTAAGCTGTGAAAAAACTACAAGGTGTAAAGATTTTCAGCACGGGAAGTAGAGGAGAAATGCTTTAAGGGACCATTATGTTAAGAAACATCACACAGTACTAGAAATAATAGTTCTATAGCTATTTCTATGCAGGAAAAAGTCTTACACTGGGGAGCAAAACAGCACTCAAGCACTTACTTTCTTCAGAGGAACTTTTGGGTCACAAAATGCCTATCTTGGTAAAGACAATTTATTTACATAATTACTATTGTAACAATCAAATTGTCACAGTATCGCATCACGTTTTCTATCAGTTTCATTTCCAATCGTCTTACACAGTCCCAGTTCCCAGAACAACAACTAAGAGTGGTTCTGGGAAATATTTTCACAAGTACAAGTGGAAACATGACAATGAAGTGCCTCTGAGACTTTCGGTTAAAGCCTGTGATTCAGCCTCAAGTCTTGTGTTCTTTCCAATGTCTCATTAGCTGGACAAATTTAGGTAACAACGTACCATCAACAATCCTCTTATCAACCTAAAAGCGGTAAGTGTGCCAGGAAACTTCGTAGACAGCAGTTTTTGAAAGAGCAGGACAATATCTTTTACCAACATAACCAAGGAGTCAAAGAATTATGAATTGAACAAAAAAAGATGTAACAGATAATCTGCAGAGGACATGAGCAAACTGCATGCACAGAAAGAGCAATTCCCCAGAAAAAGTAATACTAGGCAGGGGTTGGTACATGTCATGAAAGCATTAAGAGCAGACTGCTTGTGACATTTAAAAGAAAAAAAGGACTATAAATATCTTGCAAAGTCCTTCATATAATCTAAGAGAAAAACAGCCCAGAGAAATTGGGAGTTCCAAAAACAATATGCCACGTTTTATAAAAAAACACAACAACATGAGCATGAAAACAGTTTTATAAAATGGATTTATCAACCAATTTTGGAAAACATTTCAATATGAAGAAAATTACACATGACAAAGAAGAAAGAAAAACCTGAAGGTGTAAAACTATCCGTGTCAAAACATTTTTGGCAGAAACCCATTCTCTGAGAAGAGTTTTGATCTCAATTTAAGCCAATACTTGTATGACTATCATTATGGGATATCTCAAGCTCAGTTGGTCTATACCTTGGTATGAGCTTGAGGCAGACAAGACCTGGCAGTGACCCTGCTGTGCTTAGCTTTCAAAGCAGAAGCATATGCAGAGCTTCTGAGTGCTCAGTTGGCAGAATTTAAGATACCTCCAATTAAGCATTTCTGCCTCACAAGCAGTTATTTAACAATCAGCCAAAATGCAGCATAATAGAGGTGAGGAAGACTGCACTGGAAATCAAATTAACAAGAGAACGTTAGAAAAGGTCTTGGGCTATTACTTAGAGTTTATTTAAAAAAAACCCCAAAACAGTCTTCCTAAACTGAAAATAAATAATTAAATTTTAACAGTGTGATACAGGATACTATAAAATTAACTAAAAACACCCCAAACTTTTCAATAAGTTGTCTTAACAAACCTAAAACAAAAACTTGGAAAGCACTAGTACCTATATTTTTTTTATGTTACACCTGTTTCATACTCACATTTTAGTAATTTCATACATCTATTATTTTATCAATTACTAAATGTTTTTCCACTCTGTTTTCTCTCAAGTATTGCAGCTAATTCTGAGGCAGATCACAGAATGAGTTGGGGTTGGAAGGTACCTTAAAGGTCACCTAGTCTAACCCCCTGCCATGGCCAGGGACACTTCCCACTAGACCAGGTTGCTCAGGGCCCCATCCAGCCTGGCTTTGAACAATTCCAGGGATGGAGCACCCACAGCTTCTCTGGGCAACCTGTGCCAGTGCCTCACCACCCTCACAGTACAGAATTTCCTACTAGTATCTAATCTAAACCTGTTCTCTTTCAGTTTAAAGCCATTCCCCCTTGTCCTGTCACTACATGTTCTTGTTAAAAGGGGTAAAAGATACTACAGTGCTTTCTACTAACAAGAAAAAATAAAAAAAAGAAGTGCTGATCTCCTTACCACCCCAGCTTTTTTCTGCTTATTCCTTCACTTCCCATCACTCGTCTCAAGGGTAATTTCACTGATCTACAGCATTAGTTGGCTTCCCTAACTTCAAACTGTAGATTTGTATAACCATATGAGAAACAATGCAAGAATTAGTGTACCAGCAGAATTACTAGGTCAGCATTAGCTTTGCATAGATCTGAAGCAGAGAAACAATTGTAACTAGCATTATCAAACGTTAAGAGTATCCCTTAGTAAAGGATGGTAGTCAGAATTATCTCACACTAAAACGTGAAATATCCATGCAGTTATTCTAGGATCCTTAAAAAGAAGACTAAAGAAACCTTAAAACAATGCAATATACCTGCTTTAATTTTTTTCTAAGACCAAAAAATGTAGCTGAACTAGTAAAGAAGGGCAAAACCCATAAAAAGGTGCAAATAAATCTTAACAGTTTACCTAAGATCTAAGTGAGTGTGTAGATGTGGTAAATGCAGACCACACTTGGACCACATCAACATCTGCAAGAAGTTTGAGCTCACATTTCTGCAAACTAGGCCAGTACTATTTTTCAGAAAATAATGAGAAAATACATTTTCTCATGGCCACACAAGAATCTTTCATGAAGACTGATCAGTGATGGCCAGCTCAGGCTCTGGAAAAACACATTGGAAGGCATAACATTTCCCCCTCAGATATTTAGAGCAAAATCATGTGGGATATTAGAGAACCACAGAATGGTTAAGGTTGGAAGGGAACATAGTGGGGCATCTGGTCCAACCTTCCTGCTCAAGCAGGGTGTTTAAAACTCAATGCATTTCTATTTGGATTACTTCATAGAGATCTAGGATAGCAACATTTATCTTCTTCAAGTTTTAAAATCTACAGCTATAAAAAGATAACGATCATGTTTGATTGGGTTTTTTCCGAAACACCACAAACCAGATCCATCCCCCACTCCCCTCTTCACCTTTGAGTAGCACCAATGCAAAAACTTCCCTCCCCACAGGAAACCCTTGTGCTACACATCTGTGTGTATGTGGGTCTTGGGCCTTTACAAAGACAATGAGGAAGTCAACCCTCCTTTTAAAATGACAACATTTCAAAAGAAAGGATTTGAAAGAATGTCAAAATATTTGATGCCCTTTTTTTTTTTGGTGTTCAGATACTCCTGAGTAGGGAGTGGATGTGTGTATGAAAATCAAGGAAATGTCATGGCCTCTGCTCTCTTCTTCCTCTGTGCAACACTTGCTCCTTTTAATTACATGACCTTGGCATATAATTAAAAACTGCATATAATTAAAAACACGTACATAAAAAGAACTTATGAGACTCTCCCAGAAACAATAAATCAATGACATTAGGCAATACATGAAGAGTACATATCAATAAAGCAGTAAAACTGACTTAGGTGACAAAGTGCATTCCATTACTTAATGATCAAAACATGTTTCCCCTGTTTTCCCCATGATCTCATTAAATTACAAATATCCTGCTGGAAAACACAAATGAAAAATGTGAAATCCTTCAATAACAATGTGCTTTTCTATTAAAGTTCTGCATTTTCACTGTGAGAAACTCAAAGCAAAACCCAAGTTCAATGTTTCTGAGGCAACCACTATGCTCTACATCCTAATTTGAGAAAATTCAAGTCTTTTGATCCTTAACTTTAAGGAAAGCTTAATCAGCTTCTTAAAATTTTTCTTTTACTTCAGTTGGTCTTTTTGGATTCCAGCAGACACCCAGAATTTTGCCAATGTTTTCCAAGAGAAGCATTTCAAACTCTTTCTGCTAGTACTACCAATCTGGTTGCAGCATCTCTTTTAGCAATTTCAAAACAGAAGCTCACCAAGCAGTGTTTTAAAAGGCATCATATGCTCATTTTAAATCTTGATCATGCCATGAACTGTCATTGTGCATGACAATCAAAATATTTCACCTTTGTTTTACTGAAGTTACAAACAACCACACTGAACTTGTTTACTTCCTATGGGATAAGCAAATGCAGGAAGGTTGGGATGACTGGGAAGATTTCCTCTCCTGACAAGGGATTTTAAAGTGCTGGGCTTATAGAAACCCCCGCAAAACATTTCCCTTTAGCTCTCAAACTCCAGAGTGTGTAAAGGTCTCACGTTATGCAGACAATAATATAATTCCAAGTTCTCTTGAATTTTACAGCTTCTCACACTTGCTCTAGAAAAAACACAAACCTGAACTGCAGTTCAGCCATTTCTCCTAAACTTGCCTCTCGCATGAGATCAAAAAGTCATATCTCTCATAGTTTTATGTTGCATTTTAATCAGGATAACCTGCCTGCCTCAGAAAGTATAAAGAATAAAAGGAAGACTTAAAAACACAAGCTGACCTTGAAATTTCACCACATTGCTTCTGGTAAAGAAACAGACCATTTTCACACTGACTTAGGTATATACACTAAGTTTTTCTGTGCATCTATACATATATACTTTTGATATTTCAGAGAAGATGGACAAAGAATACATTGAAACAGTCGTCATATTTAAAGGAGCTACTTTGATTTGAATGCACTTTTACTCTGCTATCTTTACTTTCACTGTAAGGAAAATGCTTTTGGTTAGTGTGGGATCTGTTATGGGCAGCTCCACTTCCCGCACCACCCATGTACTGGGGTCAAACTCATGGAGAACCCAAAACCCAAAGTGTGCCCACAAGCACAGCAGACCACTGGCCAGAAGCCTTACATATAAATGCCTTGTTAAGAAAAGCTCACACAAGGCATCTCAACTAAGATACTTCAATCCAGTAGAAGTTCTGCTATGTAGACTTCTCTATTTTTTTTCCTTAAGTATTCAGCAGGTTCTTCGTTTGTCATTCAGTGGGCATCTTCCATAGCAGCTCTGAAGCATAGAAACCAATGACTAAGCCACAGCAAAAACAAAACATGTTTTTCCATTTACTTCCAAGGAAATAAGAGGCTGCAAATGAATGCATTTCTGAAGTTAGACCCACAAATGACAATCTCAGCCTGAATCCATCTCCCTGCTACCTGACTCTATTTTGTCTATTTTAACTGCAGGTAATACGAGGTACCTGCAGCATATTTATTTGTCTGAGATTTTCTAACTCTCTAGACTGGTTGGCCTGAGACAATGAAAACTAAAATCAACAGTGAAGACAGTTGGTCCAAAGCATCCAACACTCTGAAGTCAATAAGAAAACTTAAAGCATCTTCAATGCACCCTGGATCGGATATTTGCCTAGAAAGCTGTCATCCTTTATCACCCCCATCAATCTTATATAGGAAA
Organism: Aleadryas rufinucha; assembly: GCA_013397815.1. Classification (NCBI taxonomy): domain Eukaryota; kingdom Metazoa; phylum Chordata; class Aves; order Passeriformes; genus Aleadryas; species Aleadryas rufinucha. Next base: position 267,519 of record VZTH01005358.1, read on the forward strand.
GCATGACTAAGCATACTGTGTCTGTATTACTGCTCATTTTTATCCTCCTTTGTGGAAAAATCAATTAGGCATACATGGCTCTCTTTTATTACATTATAAATAACATTATTCCAAACCGTTTACATGAAAATAAATTACAGGGTTGTAGACCAGAAGCACAGATCTCACTCTTGAGCTTAGCTGAGGCTTTTAAACCTCACACAGCCAAACACTAGGCTAATGTCTGGCCAAGAGTCAAAACAATACAGATTTGAAAGCCTCAAAGCTGAATATGGCCACAACACTTCCAGCACAGTTTCACCACTGGCTTAAATCAGTTTAATCGTACTGGTGCTTCTCCAAGTTACACATCTGCACTTTTTGCCTCATCCCTTGCTTTAGCATTAGCACAGCTATGACTGCAAATTATGTACTTGTTAGGATTAGTTTTAAACCAAATAGTTGTCCTCATTTGCTGAGTGGAAATGTACACACAGCACAAGGGAAGAAACAGAGAGGCTTAAATGGACAGCAGTAGGATTACTTCAAGCAACAGCCCACATTCAAGCTGTTTAAATCAACCCTAAAAACTGTATCAGAACCCAAGGAATTCAAGAAGTACAGAGAAAGTTAAGGGAATATCTGTAAGCAGAAGCAGGACCTTGGTGATCCTTCCACAACACCAGGTACCTCATACCTACTAAACCACCACAGACAACAGCTGAGGAAGTTTGGCAAAACCCAGAGACTCGTGTAAGGGGTGTGGACGGCAGTGTAGGCTGCACAACACTACGTGGAGCTTCCTCTACCAACTCCACTGGAGGAGCAAAATACCATTGCACAGATATCTCACCAGGAACTGCAGCACAAAGCTTCTGTTCTCAGCATAGTGCCTTTTTCTGAGGCTAAATACTTCATCACAGAATCACAGAACGGTTTGGGTTGAAAAGGACTTTAAAGATCACCTAGTTCCAAAACCCTCACCAGAGGCAGGGACACCTTTGCCTAGACCAGGTGGCTCAAAGCCCCATCCCTCTATGGCCTTGAATACTTCTACAGATGGAGTACCTTTCTTTCCAAGGACTCACTCCCTTACAGCAAAGGATGAAAATCCCTCAAAACAAGAGCACTTGCTCAGGGCATGAGATGTGGGTTTCAGCCTCCCCTCTCCTGCCAGGGTCAAATCAATGTCTCCCACATAAACACCTTGCCACTTCCAGGAAGGTTATTAACAGAGATTCAATGAAAATGGATCATTTATGTTTTGCATTTGAGAGCATCACTCCATTTCTCCAAGGCTGCAGCAGAAAAATTTTAATTATCACATAATAAGCATGACCTTTGTCTATCCTACCAAGTTTTGACATTTTCTTTCTTATGTTCCAGGTATTACCTGATTGCCACATTGAAAAAGCAATTGCTAAATGTGGTCAACAGTGTAATAAAATGGTTCATAAAGTACCAAATTGGTTCCATAAAACTTCAGGATATGGGCTGGAAGGAAAGAGCAGTTGTAAGAGAAAGTCAGCTGAAGTATTTGTAATTGCTGCTTACCAGTACTAATGATATGCTAAATAATCATTTAAGCGATCTTATCATGCAGAATTTAAAGAGGTTATTTGCTGACTTACACATTCAGAAAGTAATAGATCTTCACATTAATCAAGCCCAAGTTCTGCTTTTTGGCAGCAGTTCTCCCCTGACAAGCATTTTCATGTTAGTATTTATCTAAACTAATTAGCTTACCAGCTTGACTAATTCTTATGAAACTTTTCTCCCCCCATTAACTTCTTACATTCTGGTTTTGTGAAGGAAACCAAATTATTATCATAGGGTTTTGAGTTTTTAAACAATATGAACTCACACAAATCTTACTGGATGACTCCAGCAAATCTTTTCAAAGCTTCCCAATGTTATACTTTATAAAATGCAGTATAGGAATGTGACCGTGGGCTTTGTGCTGCCTCTGACAAGTAGAGGTTAAAATCCCCTGTATAAAGTCAGAGGCCTCCATTTGGCCAAAATTGCAAGAGGTTGTAAACACTGGATGCAGTATTTGCAAGTAATTCGGCATGAAAATAGAATATATCCTCAAGAACCAGTGCAGTAACACCAGTAACCCTGACACAGAACCAGTCTACCTTAATTCTGCCCAGAGAACAAATATTGGGTAAAAACTTACACTAAAGATATGAAAAATAGTAAGCAACTGCTTTAGAACTACACAAATTATAAATGTTCTTCTACAAGTTCTGTTGCCCCAACCATTTCACCCCCTATGCTTGGTTTAGTTTCCAAAATATTTCACAAAGCTTCTTTCCTATCATTCCTAATATCTGCTTACTATAGCAAGTGATTTTTAATTTATTTTAGGTTTTCTTAAAACAGTCATGTTATGCACTTGAGAAGTATTTTGAGTAAAAAATTTTAGCCATGGAACATCTGGCAAATTTCTGCCAACTCAAACTTTGAATTTCTAATCCTGGGACTTAAAAAGTACAAGCATGAGTAGAGCCAGAACTTGCCGCAGTGTTTGGGAAAGGCATTTAACTTATTTCCTGCATCTACAGCAGACAGAAATTTCAAGTATTGATGTTATTTCAATCACGTCTGCAGAGTAACTGAATAAACACTTTTTTTTTTAAGTTAAAAAAAAATGCAAATGAGAGTTTAGGAACTCAGGTATTTTGTTCTAGTTAAGGCATTTCTCTTCCTACCTGATATTTTAGAGATTCCTTTCATTCTATTCCTATCCACTGAAAATCATGTTGTTAAGATTATAAACAATCTTTTTTCTATTTTTCTTCCCTCTGAAGAACGTCAACATCCACTTTTCAAGCTTTTAATCTCTATGACCCTTTCCTCTGCTGTTTAGTCCATCCCTTTTAAATCAAACAATTAAAGCTTGAAAAGATTTCATGTTACCTAACCTCTATCAGCCTACCATGAGATCAAGTAGACTTACTCCATCAACCCAAGAGTAGATGGGGAAAAAAAAAAGTACTCTAGCAGCCTAAAAACTCATACAGAAGGAGAGAAATTGTTTCCTCTATCTACAACAAGCAGGAGAGGAGAAGTTGTATCTCTTATAAAAGAAACTGAAACAATTCTGAAGAGAAAAGAAAAGCATTTCAAACACGCAAGAAGGAAGAAGTCTGGAGTTTTATTCTGAGCTTCCTTCTCCCTTTTTAAGCAATTACACAACCAACTTTTACTTGTAATTTGTATGTGTGATTTCATATGCATTAAGCTAACAAGTTTCCTGACACGGAGGAGCCTTTAATTGCCTCTGTAACAGTCGCAAGGGATTAGGCTGGCTAGACAAAAATACTCTGTTCATCCTAAGTTTTATAATGCTCATTCAAAGACTTGCCTGCCACACCAGCAGGAGGAAACAAAGGGAATCTTCAGTGCCATAACAGCTTGACACTATCTCCATAGGTGGACACCATCACCACATTTTAATACGGCAGTGAGCCACTTCTCAGAAGCAGCCTTACAGTGACTTAGGGGTGTTGGAGCAGGCAGCTACAAAAAACAGATGAGAAGGTCAAAATGCCCAGCCCTGTTTCCTCTATACCTACGTTTCCAGAGACTTATGGAGGTGAAACAAATGAAGTCTCTTAACTGATCCTTTTGCTTGGCTGGAATCTAATCTAAAAATACAAATTTTTAATCTGTCTCTATTATTGTCACATTCAGTAGCCACTGTAATTATCTTAAGATCATATTTAACAGAGGGTTCTCCATCCAAGGGCTTCAAACTAAATTTAGCAATTAAGACAGCCTCACATCCCAGTGTGGAAGTGAACAAGCTCTTATGTGGAGGGAAGCTAGAGCACAAAGCTATAGAAAACTTCGCCAGGATTGGAACAGAAAATCGGTGGCACAGCCAGAAAGACTTCCTGGCTCTCAGCCCTACTTCTCAGCCATAATAAATTCCTTCCTGTACATACATGTTTAAAGACAAACTCCAGTAAATAGACCAAAAAAAAGCTAAAACCCATCAAAATAACTAGATAAATAACAATAATTAGGTCAAAGAAAATATTGTCCTGCCAGGGTTTGTATTCACTGCACCAGACAGCGTAAGTTCTTCTGCATAAGACTGCTTAACCCAAGTGAGAACAAATGCCTGCACCATGACACAGGCGTGCCTCTAAAAGCAGTAACAGTAGTTATGGAATAATGGTCTCACACAGAGCATTTTGTGCACCTGACAACCCTCATTTAACAGTGCATACTCTGGCCTTGGAAACACTGTAAGGATTTATTACAATGCTATTAATATTGAAGTTGCTTTTTTCCCCTCTAAAGAGCTTTCAGTATTAGCATCAGCACAGACTGAATGCAGTACATTAGACAAGTTCAAATGCATTCCACCTTCGACCACAACTTCTGTTTAATTCCAGCACTGAAGGTGAGGGTACCACCAGAGCTACATACAACACTGGTCAGCACAACTCCAAAAGCTTGGAAAGCCTTCAAATACTTGCTTTATTTCAGTGAAATATTTCTTTACCAGTTGACTTGGACTTCTGAATTTAAGGCATCCTGCCCCCTATGTCCTAAATGAGAGCAAGAATCCAACTCTCTGGCATCTTGGGGAGGAAGGAGCAGTGTCCTACAGCCACTCTCCTAGCACATTGCTAGGGTTATAAGCACTTTTCTTTCTGACCCCATGTGGTGGAGCAGGTTTGCCACACAAATCCAAAAATCACTTAAATAGGTATCTAAACTCAGAGAAGCAGAGTTATGTGGTAATAACTGACTGAAGCAGTGCACAAAACTTGCTCGCTGCTGAAGGGAGATGATTTCAAGCATTTCATCAGCTCCTGGCTTTAAGAAGCCCATTCTTACTCTGCCTTTGGTGCCTTTTCAAGAGTCACAGGAAGCCTGTTGATGGAAGTGCAGGCTTTGCTCATCTAGCACTAGCAACAAATGACAGGCCCTAACTCATTCCCATCTCTGATGCAGAAAGGCAGACAGACTCACATATGTGTTTCCCTGCAGCAACAGCATTGTTTCCTTTGGAGACAAAAACCCCTCAGTGTACAAGGCCCGCCCTGCAGCTGCTTCCTCCTGCCTCCCCCCTCCTTCTCATCCTAAAGGAAAATTGCCTGTGGTGAAGAGTATAAGCAAGGCCATGATCATGTCAATTCTTCCTCCATAACTGTTAAACTTCTCAAAATTTAAGGTGTTGGGGGCTACTAAAGTCTTTTCTGAACCTGTTAGCACAAAGCCCAACACCTTAAAACATGATCCAACAAAAGGAGAGAGTGAAATGAAGTTTCCTCCCTGCTCATGCTGGAGCCTGGCCAGAAGGGAGGCCACCCCGACTCTCAGCTGCTTCCCAGCGCACTAACGCGGGTTCTTCAGCTTCCACAAGCTCACACAAATTAAAACACTGCTTGGTAACAATCAGCTACATCTAAATTAAGAAAGTGGGTATACAATTCGCCTTTGCTGTTCACAGTTATACACTGAAATGACTCAGCCTGCCTGCTCAGTCGTAACTCTCCTCGCTGAAACAGGAAGGGAAGGAAAAACCTGTCAATTCAGGGGGTTCACATTTTCATCTGCAGGTGGAGAAACCCTGCAGCTGAAAGGTATTTCTGGACATATACAAATTTCGCTTAGGTCGCCAATTAGTGCAAAGTGCATGTACTGTACTGCACCAGAAGGGTACAGCAGCAACAGAGTCCTAAAGACAACACAACCATACAAACAATGCCCTAAAACACAGCTCTGAGTAGTGTCCACACTTGTAACACGGGCAACAACGCAGGCCACAGCAAGGCAGGAGCTCTGGCAGATGGAGCAAAGGCTGAGGATGCACCATCACAACTGCTCTAAAGCACATTTACAGTGGTGACATGGAGCAGACATCCCACTCCGCCTCTTTGCACCCACACCTTTGTCCAAACACCAAATCAAGTTCTAATCAGTGAGATACACATTCACTGCCATTAGTTTCTCTCTAAACATGAATTAATGCTTGAGTCTTTGACATGTGACATCAAATTTCTGTACTTTAGGGATTTTTGTTCCAGTAGCTGAGCCTGCCCCACAGTTTTCCTGGGCAAACAAAGTTGGAGCAGTAGAGCTGAGAGCAGAGCTCCCATAGCCTGATGCAGAACTTTTGCAGGAAAACCCTTCTTTCACCATGCAAGGCTGCCAGGAACAGAAACAAAATTTAGGCTGAGATGACTTTTTGTGAGAAAAGCCAGGAAAACCTTTATCCCAAGGTACATGTTAAGTTGGACACCAGAGACTCTGCCAAGCTCACATTTTCATTTCCGACTGACTGAGATGTCCAAGATTCATTATGCTTTACAGTTAAGCATGAATTTCAAGAACAGTCAAAAAGGTTTCTTGTGGTTGTAGCCTATTGAAGCTAAACTGCTTGATTTCACCTCAAAATCAAGGTGAAAATGTTTCACAGAAAACTATAAAGAAAACTTGAAATAAAATAAGCAAGACCCACTTTTGCATGTTTCTGAATTTTGTCTCACATACCTTACATTAAGAAACTATGCCAAAATCCTGTGAAGTGCTATTATTTACTCTCCTTCACAGCAGACTAGAAAGGTTTTGCCCAGAGCCTTGCTTAGGTGCAACTGATTAAAATACAGTTCAAAAGAACCATGCCACCCAGCCAGATATGAAGAGATTTGTTATTCTAAGACTTAGAAATAGACTGTGTTTGATGCCAGAAGTGAGTCTATCCAAGTTGTTGTTTAATAAATGAGTCTGCCTAAACTGAGATTTATCTCATATCTGCCCCTAAAGGCAGTAAGAGCTGTTTTTTTTTTATATTTACTTAACAATGTAATTAGTTACAACATGTTTTCATTTCAATTATCAGTGACTAATGGGAGTATTCTGTGCATATGTGGTAACTGTCCCACTTTAAATTACCAGAGCCAATTGCACAGTACAGTATATGCATTTTGCTGTATTAATTCTGTGCTTACATATTCAAGAAAACGCTTTCTGCATCACAACATTTCAAAAAAACACTGGAGTCAATTTTTTTTTTTTTTTAAAAAGAACCACCTTTCTGATTAGAAATAAAGCTTGGGGTGTGCTTTCTCATATGGAACAAGTTAAAAAAACTTCTCCTCCCACTGCAACACATCTCAGTCCTGTGAATATCCAAGAGCAACCCTCTCTTTTTCAGTAATTATTTGGTGCAATTATTTAATTACCTATCAGTGTTACTTTGTCCCTCTTGAGGTTTGTACTGGTGTATTGGGGGAATTTAGACAGAACGACTCAGCTGATTTCTGGTGATTAATGAGCTCGCTATTACAAGCAAAGCTATTAACAAAAGGCATAATGTTAGTTTGGTCCTATATAAAATCCCACAATTACTACCATCTCTGAAGAAAGACAGGAACTTAAGGGCTTAAGAGATATTTAGACACTGCAAAATCTTGTTATATAACTGAAAAGTTTTTGGACCCCAGCAACATTGACAAAAAAACCCTCAGGGAGCATGGAAAGAGTTAAGAGGCAGCTGCAGCACTCTGCAAGGTACAGCAGAGACAGGGGAAGGCAAACAAACCAAACTGAAACCATTCTTCGGCGCCCAGCCTCTTCTTCCTGTGATGTCATGCTACGAATTGCCCGGGCGCTCTGCTCTGCTCTCCAGAAGGAGCTGGGCTGGCAGGAGCTGCCGAGGGCTGTGGGCTGCAGGAACAAACACGCTCTGGAATTCGGTTTCTGCCCTGGCAAGCAGCTCGCTTCTGCTCCCCGCCCCATGGGGCCAGGCAGCGAGCCAAAAAACTTGCTGTGCAGAAAGAAGGGAGAGGGGGAAATGCAAGTGCCGACACTTCGCAGCACTCAGGAAAACATTTCCTAAAGCACACACTCCCAGTAAATTCGGATGGACGAGGCTTCGCGGTCACAATCTGCAGCCAAGAGTAAGGCAGAAAGTCCTACAATGGCTTCATTGAATCGAGGCGGGAAATGGAACTAAGCAAGCTTTGGGGTGACCTCATCTGCCACAAATGACGCATTTTTTGACTTTTGCAGACTGGCTATGTGATTACAAATAGCACTCGGCAGAGAAGAGAGACTTCCTGGCGATTTCTGCTGGAGATGTACTCCCCTGCCACAGTGTTCACCTTCCTTCCCTGAAGCTTCGCAGCGTAACAAACTCGCCAAAGCACACCGTTCAAATACATCTGACCTGCAAGTTCTTCTGGAATTTCAAAAAAGTTGCAATAAAAATACCAGAGAACACATCAAATCACAGGAATTTTTAACATACCATTATAATGGTAAGCTCTAATTGTTCCACTGAGGACTCCTTTAAATATACTTTATATGGGTGTATCTTTAGCATGGTGTTTGTTCTTGGCCTCATAGCAAACTGTGTAGCGATCTACATTTTTACTTGTACTTTAAAAGTGCGAAATGAGACTACAACTTACATGCTTAATTTAGCCATATCGGATCTGCTTTTCGTGTTTACATTACCCTTCAGGATTTATTACTTTGTAACCAGAAACTGGCCATTTGGAGACATTCTCTGCAAGATTTCTGTCACCCTCTTTTACACAAATATGTATGGGAGCATTTTGTTTCTGACTTGCATCAGCGTGGATCGCTTTTTAGCCATCGTACACCCCTTCCGATCCAAGACTCTCCGGACCAAAAGGAATGCAAAGATTGTCTGTGTTGCAGTATGGATAACTGTGCTCGCAGGCAGCACACCAGCAAGCTTTTTCCAGTCCACAAACAGCTGGAACAACACGGAGCAAAGGACGTGCTTCGAAAACTTTTCAGAGGACACATGGAAAACCTACCTATCCCGGATTGTTATCTTCATTGAAACCGTTGGGTTTTTTATTCCGCTCATCCTGAATGTGACCTGCTCCACTGTGGTCCTACGGACTCTGAATAAACCACTTACATTAAGCCGGAATAAAGTAAGCAAGAAAAAGGTACTCAAAATGATTTTTGTCCATTTGGTGATATTCTGCTTCTGCTTTGTGCCTTATAATGTTACCTTAATACTTTACTCCCTTATGAGAACACAGACCTGGGTCAATTGCTCAGTGGTGACTGCAGTCAGGACTATGTACCCCATCACTCTGTGCATCGCTGTTTCAAACTGCTGTTTTGATCCCATAGTCTATTACTTCACATCAGATACCATTCAAAATTCCATAAAAAAGAACCGGTCCACCAGACCACGGGACGTCAGATTCTCTGAAAGGCCAGTTTCAGAAAACTTCATTCAACACAGCCTTCAGACCATAAAAATGAAAATATTTGACAGTGACTCTACAATATAAACTATATTAAAAGACTATTGGGACTAAACTGGAATTAGAAGCCTGCACATTTCTTCAGCTGTGGACATATATTCTGATATGTAAAGGCTGTGCTTTCTTCACATCTGAAAAGTTTATTACAAGGCTGTAAAAGTGTTAAGCATAATAGCACACAGAAAAAGTATTTTAAAAATCTATGTTAAAGGTCTGTTCCTACAGATTGTATGTTAGAAATGAACTTTGAGGTTTAGACTAGGTTAACCAAAGTCCAAAGACTGTTTGTCAAGTAAAACACAAATGAAAAAGTAGGTTGGTTTTCCTTCCTGAACTTAAAACAGTTGCTCAATTTAATCATGATATCAGTTTCCAAGTTACTGAGAATGGGGGTGAAGCTACCTGCTTTACACTGTGGGAAAACTGCCCCATATTGTCATATCACTTCAGCTACTGTGTCTTCCCTAGACTTTCCCTCTTGTCTCTTACTCCTCCTCCCACTGTCTTTTTCCCTGCACCTTCCTTCTTAGGAACCATAATTTTCACAGGAGGCTTCAATCAGTGGGTTACAAGAACTCTGTTTCTCCCAGCTTTATCTGATAAAAATACATGTTCTCTCCACAAGCCTGGCCTCAAAAAGCAATTAAGTCTGGTAGTTTAGAGCATTTGGAAACGTCTCAGACAAACTGGTTTTCTTTCTCACCTCTTCTTCAGAAGCCTGTGTAATTAAAACAAAGTAACTTGTGATGACTGAAGTTAATGCTTTTGGTAGAGTACCACTTTATTACACTCTTTTGTGAGAAGTTCTTCAACTCAGCTTGACTTTTGAGGAAAATAACATCCTCTGAATAAGTTAATTTGATCTCAAAGTACAGTTTCTTAGAAAAACAAGACCTTTTCTAACTAGAAATGAACACGTGCATCAAGTCAATTATTTCTTCCAGGAAACTATTTGGTGTTCCATAAAGAAATTCAAGATGCAGTAATTTTGGACTGCAACTTCCTCACAATTTTTGTGTCCTAGAAATAATTTTAACACGAGCATTTAAAACTTCAAATGCTATTTTCTTTCAAACTTTAAAAAGTATAAAAATGAAGTACTTGGGGCTACATGCTGGCAAAATTAATCAAGACACTTTGAAAAGTCAGCACCATGTAAAAGGAGGAATCTACATATATTACTGTTACAAACAGGAATACATAGACAAAAGTGCATTACAACATCCTGCTATATATGTTTCCCAGCTACTAGAACACTGTGTATATTTTCCGCAGAATTAATTTAACATCACTGTAAAATAAAATAAAATTTAAAAGGTAAAATAAGTGTTGCTTTTTCCTCCCCCAAAACAATGGAGTCAAGAAGAAGAACTGAGTCTAAATGAATTTGCACTTAAGATTTAAGGCAGTCAGCTGCAACACAGATACAGCACTGAGACATTTTTACACAAGGGCTGTATACAGAGGAGTGAATCAATGTTGAGAAAATGCATATTGAGCCATCAAACTATATGGTAAAGTTGTTATCTGGATGAGTTTATTTCCCTATGCAAAGCTTCTGTTTAATTGTTATAAATCAACCATACATTGCCTCCTACTTCTGGGAAACTGACTTACTCAATGACTGCTAGGAACCAGTGTTGACTGAATTTTAAATTCAACAGCATTTTCAGTCTTTATCCACAGAACTTACGAAAGGAAAATTCAAATAGTATGGGCTTAAGCTACAAAGATAACATAGACGTAAATGTCTGCATAATTGCTTATCTGAGAATAAGCAATTATCTTTGTTGGGAATCCTAAAGTCTTCTGATTCATATCCGATTTCAAAAAAATGCACGGAACTCTCAGCATGAGTAGAAATTCTGTATGTTTTCCATATGCCACTGACAAATCCCAAGTCCAAAACCAGATATGCATCTCTAAGGTCTCAATGCCTCTCTCTCTCTAAGGGGTCTGTTTAATATTAGACTCCCTCCAAGAAATGTGAGACAAAAGCCCCTAATGTTACTGCTGGGCTATGTTTCCAGGGCACTACTCCCCTGAGCTTGTCAAAGCTGTTACTCAGCTGAGTAACAACTTGTTCAGCAACACCCCTCTGCCTTACAGCAGTGAGCACCCCAGAGCCTCACCCTGGTAAAGAGAAGCTACTCTTTCTGAGATTACAAAACTGCAGGAAGAAGTACAACCCCATCACTGACTTAAAAGCAGAACAAGCAGACAAAGCCACATATCTGAGCACTCCCCTTTACACCAAACTTTCCTTGGTGTACTACCTCAAGCAGCCTGGAGAAGCACACAGTAACTCGCTCTGCTTTGCACTCACTCCCCAGGGCAGCAGCTTTTGAAAGAGCACAGTGCAACACAGTACAACAGCTTTCTGATCAATTAATAGCTCAGTGTCCAGAAGCTATTTGAGGAAACGTTGTATTTTTTATTATATATTTTCACTCTTCCACAGAGGGGGAAAACAAACCCAAACCAACAAATACCCTAACAAAAAAAACCCAACAAAAAAAGCATAACCTGTAATGCTGAGAATCAGACAATTACTTAAATTCCTGATCTGACTGATTGGGAAGAGGGGGAGTAAAACTGTACCTCCCACACTAAGCTGATATAAAGACAGGGTACCAGCTATTCAGGACTGGATGAGGTTTTCTCCACCTTTCTGGTTCTGCAACAAGATTACCCTTGAGAGCTGTGGATGGAATAATGCTTTCACTGGTACATTCCTCAGCAGATGCACTGGCTCTCTCTGACTCTTGACTTTTACCAACTCTTCTGTCTCTGGTAAGGTCTTATGCCAAAATTTAAATGTAAAATCTAGATGAGAAGTTATGTTCCTAAGTCATGCCAAGACATCTCAAATAAAAAAAGGCTTACATTGTCAAAGCTCCTGAGGACCTGAATGTGTTGCAACCAGTACTTCCTAAAAGTGCATTATTTTTACTCACATGCCAACACAGGGAGAGTTAGGAGTTCAGTTTTAGGATCAAAACTTTAAAAATTGTTCTTTGTAGTGCGGTTTCTTCAGCTACAGAGTGCAGAAAATGCACACTTCCTATAAAAATAAAATCAGGGCAAATTTAATTGATTCCAAGCATTTTTTTGATCTAAATCAAGGCAGGTAGATATTGATAACTAGTGGATTAACAAGCAGTTTTAAAAGACAAGGAAAAAGAAAATTTACTATAAACACCTCAGATTTACCTCAACATATCATTACTTCAAAATCAAAAGATATCCTATTTCATACTTTCTGTATTCAGCTTAAAGTTTTAATCTCTGGCTTTCACAAGAACAGAATGCCAGGAAATTTTTTTTCACCTCAGTATACAAGTCCTTTACATTTAAAGAAATACCAAGTCAAATTTGTCTTTATATTTTTCATCTAGAAGTGTGTAAAAAAATCCCTACAGAAGATAGTTCAGGCAGGTAAGGAATCCTTAACTGATATCAACCTCCAAGCTTTTGTTTCTTCAGGAAGTAACCTCAGTCACAGAAATGCAAAAATTGAAAAAGAGCTCTTGAGACCAGGTGAAAGATAGGAATGACAGTACTGGATCAGACCCCAAACATGCAGCGAATCTACAATCCTGACTCCAACGGCAGACAAGGCTGGATGCCTGGGGAATAAGATAACAGCAGGAGAAGCACATAAGGCTTTCTCAAGTGCTGTACCACTTCCTCAGTCATATCTCAGGACTTTCTGGGTCAGACATATTTGTGTGTTCAGCAAAAATTTTTCTTCTGTGAGCTTATGTCCTCCTTCAAATTTGTGTAAAGCTTTTAATGTTCACAGCAGTAAAAAGTTCACACTGTGTGTGTGTGCATTGGGGGAACAAAACTAAGAAATCCAAATTTCCTTTTGTTTCAAATCCACTGGTTTCATTAGTGCCCCTCTCATTTCTTTTGAAATAAGGCAGGGAGCACTAGATTGTCATTCAGTCTTTCCATGTCACTCCTGATTAGACATCTCTTCCATCTCATCCATCATCTCTCGCAAATGAGAAAGTGATTTTCATTTGTAATTTCAAGCACCATCATAACCAAAGATGAGACTTCTAAAATTACACAAAGAACTCAGCTAAAATTAGAGAACCCAGTGAGGCTCACTTTGAGACTGGTGATTTTGAAAACCCCCCCTGAGCACAGTATCCTCTAGCCTTATTTATTCTTTCAAGTTATTTTCTAAGAGTTTTATCAGTGAAGAGCAATTTATTCATACTTTTCCAGCAGTAAATGTAGTATTATAAGGTTCTTGCATCTAAGCAGACCTGTAAATCCTGACAAGTTCCCTTTTTTGCTAGACTATTATCATTTAGACCTCAGGGTTTCTGGCATTTGAGCACCACTGACAAAATGAAAGAGGATAAATTTCAAAAGCTAAGGCAAAATGTAAATCAGAACGATTCTAAATCTAGAAGACAGAAATGCCTGGGCTGCATTTTTATCCAATTACCAGAATGTTGTAAACATTGTATAAACACAACTATCACTGCATTAGCACATTTACAGAACATACTCAATAGGGCTCATTTAAGATGAGTCAAATTCAGAAAGCCAAGCTTGCACAGTCTAACACTTCTGCAAGAAGCTGGATGGAGAAGTTTTGCTTTGACAATTCTAGTTTGATACTAAAGTCTTTCATATTTATCACCTCACCCCCATCCAGTTCCGGCCATACAACTGCTTATAAAGCAAGCCCAGTTCTTCCCGTAAGAAAACTGAACTTACCGCAAAATTAAAACAAAAAGAACCCTTCACACATTTTCTGGTCTTCTATAAAACCTACTACATTGTTGGAAAACTAAAAATTGCAGAGCTGAGAATTTAGATTTTAAATAATTCTTTTTCTTCTACTTAAGAAGCAGTCTGCCCACTCTAGTTCTATCAAAACTAAAAGCTGTCCAGCAGTAAGAAGGGGTATATTTTCTGTAGTTTAAACCTGATAATCAAACCACAAGAAATGACAAAAGAAGGCCTCTAGAAAGTTCTAAGACTTTTATGATGAGATAAAAAGAATATTTGTGCACACACATAGCTTTAATATTTCCCCTAACTCTATCTTTTTTAAACAGTGAGTTCCTGCCTTAAAGAACAAAATTTTTAAATAACAATGCTAGCAACAGGAGGCACCCTAAATGAATGCCATCATTTTGGGAACAATATTGAGTCCATCTCACATGAAAACAACTGTGGATAGGTTAACTCTGCTTTTCAGATGAATTCTGCAAATACTGCTGCTTTATGAAAGGAAGTCAATTGGAAAAATTTATTAAGTACATAGCAAAACATGGACAAGAATGAGAATATCAACAGTGAAGCAAGTACCAAAATATCTGCTTTTTCAGCCTAACAAAAAATGTTTCATTAATGAAATCAAATCCGAAAACTGCTGGTCTGCTTGTATACTTAAGTTATTTCACACTTCTTACATGTGAAAGAAAGTTTACCACATATACTGCGTGCTATTGTATTTCACATGCTCCCGTGGGTAGCAAATGCAAATAAAAAAAAAAATCAGTACCTGCTGCTGTCCAGATACGATCTGTGAGTTCCTCCCAGCTGCTGGAAGGTGTGGCAGGCACACACGACTGTGCCAAGCACAGGCTCTGGTCTGGGCATGGTGACTCCCAAACGGAAACGACAGGGTGCTGGCAGTCCAGGCATGTACCTGAGCCAAGCTCAGACCAAGCAGAGTCCACCTCTGTGAGCCTCAAGCCTCTGCTCAGGGGTTCAGGAGAACACCAGGCACACAGCTGCAGAGGCTCCATGCTCAGCTGCGCCATGGGCACTTTCCAACCTGCACCTACCCCATCCTGACAGGCAAACCCAACCCAAAGGAAAAGCTTCCACCAAACCTAGAGGGATTACCTTTCCGGAGGAGGGTGAACACTGTACCTGCTCAACAGCTGTGAACAGGGGCATCGACATCCCTGACAAGGGCTTTTTATTACTGCAAAGTTACTGTAAGATAGTGGTACAAACATAACTGAAATACTATAGATTGATATAGTATAAAAAACAGGCACAAAAGCACTTATTTGGTTTACAAAAAAGCAACTCAAACCCCATGCTTTTATGCATGTAATAACTTAAAGAAAGTGCAGCAAGCAAAGAAACAAAAACATCTTCCAATAATATATAATTTGACAGTTTGACAAGATACTGGTTTGGCCTAAGAGCTTGAAAATTGAGCACACAGCTGGGAAAAAAACCCCAAACCTCTGCATTAGAATGTTTGTTTGGCACCCACTTTGCTTCTTAACATAAGCTAATTTTATCTTCCATAGAAAAGTTAGCAAGTGAGTGAGTCAAATGACACAGCAATAAGGAAAGAAAGAGTAATAAAAGCTTGTGACAATTATTCAGGACTGTGGATCAGATGAAATAAGCCAGACCAAAACAAAAAGCCACACCAATCAACAACAACAAAACCCCAAAAACCAAAACAAAACTTCATTCTATTCATTTCACCAGTTTTGTTTCATTACAAAGATTTATAAAACTACAAAGTCAGAGGGCATAGTTCCATCCAGGGAAGGTAGTCCCACATCCAAGGAAGGAGCAACAGGGATACAGTCACAGAACTTAACCTAAGCTTTATTTACTTTTGTATTTAGGGAGACAGTCACATCAAATTTGCCAAAATTCAGCAAGATTTCACAAAACTGAAGAACTGCAAAGATGTCTCCCTGAATTCTAATACATTTTTCCCTCATGGGCAACCTTTGAACACTCCTACAAAGTATTTACAATGCAGATATAACAATGTTGCAAGGATGAAAAGCTGAAGTTCAAACTACCTATAAACATAGGAAGACTAAAATCAAATTTCTACAGCTGTGATATGACCATCAAAACATTGGACAGTATTAAAAAAATTAAAAATAAAATTTAAAAAACCCCAACAATTTGAAAAGCAAGGATTTCTAGAAAACTATTTCACTCTTCCTTGTTACTTATAATCAGGCAACCTTAAAGAAAAGCAGACTAAAGTAAAGTCTATCATGTTAAGGCAGACTTATTTCTGTGACTAAATCTGTACTTGGTACTGGTGTACAGACAAGCAAGATATCTTTGTGCTGCACCAACAGAGCTGTGCTCAGTGGAGCTGCCAACAGAGCTGGCAGCTCCACTGAGCACAGCCTATAAACCCCAGCTCCCTGTTACAGCTGTAAATCTATAACCAGAGAGATCGTGACACAGCCTGGGTACATGACTTCCATGTGAAAACACAACAGTCACTACAGGCAAAATACACAGCACAAGCAGCCACCTAAAGCAAACCTAGACACAATTACATAACCACCTCTTGCGATAATCTCCCTTTCATGCTTTAAGGAAGGGGGGAACACAGTTATGAAAAGTAGAATTAAGCATATGATTTGCTCCTACTAACCTTAACAGACAAACAGTATAAATCTAGTTTAGGTTTGTCATTGAGACAGATGACAGTGGAAAGTGAATAATCCCGTTGTAAAATTCCTGTTTAAAATAAATAGAATGAACTATTTCCTGGAAGTACAGCTCTGCCTCAAGTATAGAGGAAACCTAAATATCTAAGTTACAGAAGTAGGACTCATATTCCCCTAGAGAAACTCTATACCGTAGAGCAGTAGGGAAAAACTTAAAATTCTTAATCAAGAATGGCATCTAAATTTCACAGAATGAAAACTGCATAGTTGCTGTGTCTTAGGTAATCCCTTTAGTCGTGTTTGTACTTGAACCAAGAGCATCTTAAGGGTTGGGCTGACTTGGTATACCTGTAACAGATAAACCTGTTAACACTGTGCTAACTTAACCAAAATCCTCCAGTCCTAGTGAGTGCTTTATACACTTTGTGAGTGCCGACTAAGAAGTGAACAAAGTGACACACTGTCAACACAGACAAAAGCAGGAAACACAAGACCTCAGCTTTAAATGTTCTGGCTTCTCTTCCAGTAGCCTAGAGGATTTGCTCAAATGGTAACACCCAAGCATGAACAACAGCTTGAGTCATCTTCACAATAAATAGGAGTGGCAGGAAAGATTTTCAAAGTGATGGGAGAGAGTGAAGACTATAATTCGCTATTCTTCCTGGTTTTTCAATTTGCCTTCAGCTGTTAAGGCAGATAAAAGTTTCAAGCCTTTAAAAGCAGAGCATGATTTTTATCAAAGGAAACTCTTCGGGAGTACTAGAAAGGCATGGGATAAACACTCTTAAATATTTTATTTACGCATTTTTTAAAGAGAGTGTGTGTGTATATATATAGCCAAAACAAAAAAAGCATAAAAACATAAATATATTCATATATTTATATTACACTATGTCATATATTCACAAATACCCAAAAAGCAATCATCTTACAGACTCCTAAAAATGTGCCCTGTATGATAAAGGCAAAATCACAGAAGGCTTTCTAGCCACAGCTGTGACAACTGAAATGTCATAACCTTAAAAAAATTTTACAAGCACATGCAGCAGAACCAGTATGAGCCTTTAGCACTATCATGCCAAGGAGCAGTGATGGTCCTGACCTGTCTCATCCCACATGCTTCAGGAACACACTCATGATGCAAGCAGAAATATATATAGTATGTACAGACAGAAAACCTCAAATATGTTCTCAGTTCCTTTTTCATGGTTAAAGCTGCATACTCCCAATGTAACTTTGTTGAAAGGAGCATGGCAAGCGCATGGCAAGCACATGACAAGCCATCTTTCAGTGACCCTTAGCATGTTTTGTCCCCTGCAAGAAAAACACTAGAAAATTCTGTATTACAAATCACTGCCCATTGCAACTTCCAAACTGAGACAAGATACTAAGTGCCTAAAATCCAGAAGCCCACAAGACATGAGTGATGTCTTGAGCAATCTGATGCCTGCAATTCCTGAGGTGCCTGTCTTTACACCAGTGAAGCTCCCTTGGTAGACTGCATCCTGCCAGTGAGCATGCTTGCAGATGTTGTCATTCTGGATACACTCAACACTTTTTTTTGCTTAAGGCTGTCCCCCATTCACAAATTAGGTATTCCTATACCTGAGGAAAGGCAAAATTTAGCAGGCATGAAAGGAGTATGCCTGACACAGACTAGCTTTCCCAAGAGAAGCCAGCTGCTGTGCAGAAACACGCACGAGTCCTGCAGCCCAGAGGAAAGACAGCACAGGAACGCGTGACTCATTTGCCAGCACTGAAGTCACTTGTGGCTGAACCCAGACTACATCTCTGGTTGGTAACACAACGAGCCACAGCCTGTCCTGAGGCCTCAAGGGCAAGTGGCAAAGCACAGCTTGCACCCACATAACTACACACACTTCACTGCTAATTCATACCAGCAGCTGAAAATAGTCCCTGAGCTGCACCATGCCCCAAATCTTGCCTAGGCAGTGTCCAGAGGAGAGATGACAAATACCAGAACAGGCCAGGGAACAAGTTACCAATGCAACGTCCTTGATGATTGTGGGGCAATATTTAAGCCCAAACTATTGTCCCTTTGAGGCCAGTAGTGCCCCAAACTCAGCCCCAAATACCCAGCCCTTGCTGCCTGGCCTTACTTGGCTGCCTATCAATAAGATTTTAGATTCATGCTTTTAACACAACAGTAAACCACTTATCCAGTAACCTAATGTATCAAATGTTAACAGTGTGACCATTCCTACTTCTTCCTCATTTAAAAGGAATCACTTAAAATGTCAAAACCAAAGAGGACTTTAAACTGCATGTAGACACCTACCTTCACAGGAGCTGCAGGACTTCAAACACACCTCACAGAAAACCCTACTGAGAAGGATAAAAACCACAAGAAAATACATTAACTCTCCTTTCTAGATGCTCAATTCCTCCTTACAAGGAGCACAGAAACCTAATTTGAAATTGTACACTGCACCGAAGGAAACAGGCACTAAGCCCTTGAGAACAGTGAGCTCCACAGTTACTGTGTCCTTGTACAGTCAAAGACCAGGAGGCTGCATAGCTAAGCCTGTATTATTCCAAGGTATTAAGGAACACTTGCTGACCTGTAGCTGCTCACAGGTTTTACCATAACCTGGATTTGTCTAACGCTTTTTACGCAAATCCTAAACATACCTATTTAATATTTTTCTCCTTAATGCATGATCAAAGTAGGTCTGCTGTTATTCCAGCTCAGCGAGTTTGTCATATTAATACAATAATATATTCTTTGGGAATACATGGTTTTGAGCACGAAGGCACTTCTGCTGCAATGGGCTGCATAATTTAAAACCAACAGAAGTCTTTGGTGTGGGATGAGGTATTTAAGTATAAACACTGACTATACAGTTAGTTGACAAATACTTATTGCAAACATCAAGTTATGATGCGTGATAAAACAATACTGTAGATTTCATCGCAAATGTTGAATTGACAATAGAAACCACAGAAAAGAAGAAGCTAAAAAAGGAGAAACATAATGGAGCACAGTTTAAGCAATGCTACATGAAAGAAGTTATAAATAAAGCAAAGCACACTTGTCTACTTCTAATCATATTTTAACCATTAAGAGAAGTAACTTCATGAAGCCATCTTTATCTTTCATTAGTCATTACAACTCCAAAACATAGTACAACTCCAAATCACAACACATATCAATACTGGTGTTCCTTCCTCCTTTGAGAAATACAAACACTAATTAGGACAGCATGTATTAAAGAGCAATACAGCCAAAGAAGGCTATAGTGTCAACAGCTGCAGTGCAATGCACTGCTTTGGTTTCACATCTGTTTGTTACTCACACAAAAACATGAAAACCACAGCTGAAGTTACCAGACCAAATCAGGCTGTGAATGAACTCCCTTTAGCCTGCCACAATGAAACTTCACATTCTGTTCTGAGCTGCTGGCGGGTTGCAGGTGGTGATGCAGCTGACCCTCATCGCTGTTAACAGCAAGAGCTACCATATAACCTCTTAAAACCACAGATCTAAGAGAAATACCCCTTGGAATACTCCTAGTGCTTACATGGATGAGTTAACAAGTTAACAACAGAACACTACAGTCTGCAGAGCTAACCAGGAAAGTGTGGAGTGCTTCTGTCTCTAACATGCTTTATCTTCAGACACGTCTGTGGTTAGCCTGCAATTCCAGTGCAGAAGAACAAGACCCTTTCACCACCCCAACACTGTACCTGTGAAAGGGCATTTGCAAGAAGCACATTCTCTAAGCATGAAAAACATAGTACCTTGCTTGCACCTCCCCTTTCAGAGCTTGTGAGCAGAATGGAAGCTGAAAGGCAGGGAAATACAGCTGGACTGCTTTGCAGATACAAATAAAGATATTCCATAGGCATTTACTTCCTTGAATGGCACAGCAAAACCAAAAAAACCCCACAGGTATTTCACTCAAAATAGACTGAAAACTGACAGACTTTGTGTTTGATTTGCTTGCACTGAAAACCTGCTCTTCTTTGTTTATTCCTAAGAAACTGCAGCAAGCAGCAACAACACTTCAAAGATGTGACATTGCAGTTGACAGGGCTTTCTCTAAGGGAAATTCAAAAATTCTGGAATTTGTTCACATAACCTTCATTTGAGATATTCAAAACAATGACGTTTTTGGGTGGCCATAATTCGTAGAATTATGGAAAAGGCTGAGCATGAACTCCCAGGCTGGCAGGTAACAAGCTATCCCTTTCATAGGAAACAGATTTTAACTATGGAAGGGTTTAAATAGTATTTCTACAAGTATGATAAAAATGAAGCGAAGGCTATTTAGCATCTTTGAGTCTCAAGTAATTTCAGTTCCCTTTAAAGTTACAAAATCAAAATAGTGCTCAAAATACTGTGAGCAGAAACTCAAAGTAAAGAAAGAATATTGTACAGTGTATTTCTATTTTGCAAATAAAAATTATGCAGCATTATTAACATATTCTAAGATGATCTCTACATAATCTTCATCCGGAAGCATCATAACCTCACTGGTAAATATTTGAGTGGTTAAATGGGACTTCTTTTAGGGTTCAATAAGGATTTAAGAAAAAGGAAGAACGTTTCACATGATTTAGTCAGTATGCACTTGCCCCTTTTTAAAATCAAGAATTATAGAGAAGAACCTTCAACTGGTTTCCACCCTTTATTTTGTCTAGCTATGCTTTTTTTTGTTGTTGTTAAAAAAAGGATGACCTAGAAAAGTTTCATTTCCTTCCTAAAGCACAGATGACTAAATCAGCTAGCTATGCAAAAGCAATAAACATATTCACAATGAGTAGCTAAGGAGTAATATATTATCTTCAGAAAACAGTAAAAACCAGAATCTTTTACATTCACTTGAAACAGCTTCCAAAGTCAGGTAAAAGTCAGATGCACTTGAGCCTTTTTTTTTCCGAGAAATTATACAAGGCATTTTTCCTCACAAAAGCTATGTGATGAGTAAAACTACAATAAATTCAAGCTATTCTGTATTAAATTGCTCAATCCTTTTAAATATATCACTGAAGTCCTGTTTTTTAAAGCAGTCAGGAGAATGAGCAAAGACCAAAGCAGACAAGCCTTGTAATGAAATGCACTGCCTGGGAGGGTGGAGGATGCCAGAATTAAATAAAAATACATAGCAAGTAAGTGGGGAAATAAAAGTTGCATTTTACAAATATTTGTAAACAAATGTTTTTCAGAAGTTTCTACTCTTGTTTACTAAGCTAGATGTTTTTGGGTTTTTTTTTTGCATAAGCTTTACTCATTCCATGCTTTTCTTCTCCACTTTAACACTTTTTGGAAAAAAAAAAAAAAACAACAAAAACCCCCAAAACCACTCTCTAACCATATGAGGACACTTGAACTTTCTTGAGGTTCCATCTTTCTTGAATTGTTTAAAATTAATCCAAAGTAACCACTTATGGTGAGACATTCTTTATGAGTAAGAAAGGGGCAACTGGCTTTTCTCTCCTCCTTTATCAAGTGTTTGGAGGTTCAGAGGTGTTTACTGGTATGAACTACACTTCTCTAATTGCCTGCCCGTTCATGAGGGAATTGCTAATTAAGCAGACACTTGCAAACCTTGTACACCATTGCATGGAGACAATACCCAGATAAGGAACTGCAGAAGAATACAGTAAACCATTCTTTTGTTCACTAGCTAAGCTTTTCTGGGATACCTCAACAGCCTCCTGAGTCAGCCATGTAAGCATTTTCTCCTGTTTCTAATAAATTAAACTCTTCAGGCAAAACCAGCCAATATTCATCTGTGAGGAACACTAGAGGACTCATGGCTTTACATTTCTTTGTGGGGCTTCAGGGCCTTTCCTGCAGTCACCCAAAGACTCAACAAGACATTTTGGCATAGAAAATGCTTCAGTACTCCTCTTCCTCCTCTCCTGAGCACTCTGCTATTTACAACTCACAGCCCTTCCTCCCATCATGGGCAGCCAGAGGAGGCAATGGAGGCCAGCACAGGATCTTGGGGTGCCTGTCCTGGCTGCCACAGTTGCCCTCAGCTTTTGAGGGAAACCTGCTGTGCCCTTTGGTGCCAAGCCTCCAACAATAGGAGACACTCACTGTCTGGAGCCTGGGGAGACCCAGACCAGGTGATATGGAGGTCATTGCAGCAGCAGGGCCCTTGGACACATGTCATGCACATTTCTTTTCATACTCTCCACTGGGCTCCACTCCACATATTTCTCTGGCACTAGGCGATCTTTTTTTTTTAGGCCCCTTCCAACCGAACTATTCCATGCTATTGACACTCAAATCAGCCACCCCAAAACAGTACCAAACATGTCCCTCTAGAAACTCAAAAAGAGTCAAAACATTCAATACATTCAAGCAGAGCACTCAAAAAACCTGAAATAATCCTGTGCTTGTTGATGACATTAAAATTTGTTTCACAAAAGCCTGAAATGCCCATAACTTTTGAAAACACAACTCTTTGGATTTTCCAGTCTGAAAGCCCGGCACTAAATTAGATTATGCTGCATGCCTTATTTGAGTTATTGGGTAGAAACTGGTGTATATGGCATATTGCTGATCAGTTAGATGGCTTCAAGCTGGTTTGTAGAAGGTAGCAGGAGTCACTTTTTGCTCAGAGAGAATCAAACCCTGATATCTGTACCTCTATCGTTTGCCCTCTGAAGGTTACAATTGTCAAAAATCTTTTACATGACTGCAAGTTTCCTAAAATAGTGTCTGCCTCTTAAAATACCCCTTCCTCACCAGAACTAAAAGATATGGGATGGGTTCTTAAATGGTTGTTTTATGTCTCTCCGGTCAAAATTACCAGTCTCTATAGTCTCCTGCTTTGTGGCATAAATAGCCTATTTCTGGTTTAAAAGCAACAAACAATGAAAAGAAACAATGTTTGATTTACTGAAATACAGCCTAAAAAAACAACCCAACCTTCCAGCATTTTATTTTAATGGCATCCAAAAATACCTAAGTGACTGAAATGCAAAGGACAATGCAAAACAATATTTTAAGTACTATTAGCAAACAATCAGATGCCCAGAACTGAGGTGCTATTGCCAAGTAGGAATAGCAACTGGATAAAAATTAACTTTCAAATAAAAGCATAGCATTTATTGCCAACTTTGGTACCAAACCACAGTTAAGGGTATTACCCTTATGATTTGTGCCAGACTAGTAAGATGATGTTGGTTTACAATCACGTAAATTGCAGAGCTATGTTGACTTCTTCCTCCGATACCCTCCCTTTTTTCTAAAACCAGAAGACATGCCAAAACTAATCCTGTTTTGCTCTTGTAATTTATTTTTCTACAACTAAACCTCAGCAAGACCATAACTTATTTCATAGAGTTGGGTGTGACTTTTTAGGTAAGCATGTTCTGCAAGGGCAAATACTACTTTAAAGTGTCACTTACAGATTGCCAAGCGAGAGACTCCATAATTCGATGTTCACAGTGTTCGAGATGCTTTATCATTTCCCGTGTTAGGCTGGGCTCCGCTCTAATAAAGCTTTCGATCACCTTGTAGAAGTCAAAAGCTTTTAAATCAAATACATTGAGAATCCATGGGAAAGACAAGCCTGTTTCAGCACTGCTACTGTCACTCTGTGAAGCATTTCCTGAAGGGAAAACAGACTAAAATTATCACAAATTCTGCATTCTTCCACTTTTGATCTTTTTTCCTTTTTGTATTTATTGATTCATTGCTAGCTCAGACATTTCAGTGAGTTGCTTTTTGCGTTTTGGGCGTTTTTTTTGCTATTTACTCTATTTTATATATTAGAATAGATGGTAATAATTATCACTAAGTACCAGACTTCAGATTTAACTTACTGCCATATGTAGCCATGACAACCTCAAGAGCACACGCCAGAAGAGATGTGTGGAAGATGTTATCATTCAGAAGTTTGCTGAAGAGAAAGGAAGTCATTAGTACTTGTCCCAAGACTTAAAATAGCAGACTTCAATAACAAGTTAGGGACAAGTACCTGAAATTATGCACTGAGAGGCGCTCTTCCTCCTGAAATAAATAAATTGGACCAAACTTGTGAATATTCTTAGCATTTCTAGATGTACTGCCAGGGCTAAGATAGCAGTACTAAACTTACCGACTTCAGCATGGACTCCATTACTCTGTAATAGAGACACACTCCAAGCTTGTACCTCTGTTAGAATGAGAAATTAAGGAATATTACAGGAAGTTTTAACAGACTACAACAGGCAGACTCTCGTGCTTTAACAATCCGGAACATTCCAGTTTTTGACAGAGCCACTATAAAGAAATTACTGTTCCCAGTTCCACTTGCCAATAACATTAGAGAGGCCTCAAGGACTACTAAGGTGTGTGACTACCCCAACCACGTGAAGATTTAACCAAGTGTAACAACACAAACTGTGTTCACGTTGATTCACGCTAACAGGATAAAAAGCAGGGCTGACAGACAGGAAGGAGACTGTCGAGTACAAACTTGGTTGGATTTATTTTCTGAAATCCTTGTTGAAAGCACAGCTGCTCTCCTGATTTTATAAGGAAGTGAGTCACCTTTTGCAGTTTTAGGTCAAGTTACCTTAATGAATGCAAATATATGTTTCATTTAATGTATTTTAGCCAGCAATTTTCCCATTCTTCAGTAGAGTACTTCCAACATATTCCCACCCAGTTCCTATCACTCCTTATATATTAAGAGGAATTTGTTAAATACTATCTTTACAGTGCTTCCTCCATTTGAAAAGAATACAGTTACTTTTTACCTTTACTGATCTGCACTGAATAAGGACAGTCAGTAAGTCAGGTCTCACATTAGCTAGTGCTAACTAACAGTTCAAACAAGTGATATTCAACCCAAATACCTACCTGTGAGCCAATTTCAGCCCATCCCTGTCCGACTGCTTCAGCAAATTTCTTTCTGAAGATGTGGTCAAAATTTTCCACTCTTTTCAGGATACTATCCTTAGGGTTCACTGTGCAATTCTAATAAAGTACAGGAAGCAAATTAGGGGAAGGAAGGGCAAAGAAAAGACATTTTACTTCAAAAACATTTTCATCATTTCAATGATTAAAAGTCCTGCTTTCCTTTGTAACACCTTTCAATAAGGTCATCAACATAAATAAAAATGGAGTATTTAAAAGAGTGCAGCACATATCTTTCTCTTTTTTGTTTCCCTTTTATATTCCTTTTTCCCATTCAATATATACATAAAAGAATTTTAATATTTAGCTCAGTAACTAAAGTATTTAAGCACTTAAAAGGCTCCAGTACACAACAGTTAGGGAGAAATGCTTTCTACAATGAATGATTACATTTAAACCAACCCAATAAAAATTTACTCCTTCAAAAACATGTGCATCAGATCTACAGGTTTATATTTTGCTTGAGTGATAATTCCAAGAATCTTACACAAATCATCTTTGTAGTCACTTACATTGAAATACATGATGAGAGTATCTGATGGTTTATCAGCTGCTGAGTTTAAAATCATAATCAACTGCTGAATGTTATTCATTGCCGCTCTGGAAAAACACAATAAAATGCATGATAAGCATTAAGGTTGGCTTTACAGCTTCCAGAAACTGAACAGCAAATCCCCACACAACAAAAATCATGATTTCAGTTCTCACTCCAGTTATCAAACAAACTGTTGGGAAAAATCTATTGCACTGTGCTAACTATTATGAATTCTAACAATGCAATTTATCTAATTATTTACAAATAGATTGTGATAATTTTAATAACCAAAAGAATGGCTTAACACCTAAGAAACAGTTTGATTCTTCTGTGGTATTGTTACTTCCTGAATTTTTCATTGTGGTTTTTGTTTTTTGGTAGAATTTTGTGTTTGTCTGTTTTAAATTTCTGCATCATTTAACCTCAATTTGGCTCATATCACCAGTCAAATAAGTGCAAAAACAAGAAAACTGTGTTCAGTCATTACAACTGTAGCAGGGCAAAGATGCATTTTTCTTTAATCTACTTTTTACACAGTATTGGTAAAATCACTTCTGCCAGAACTCTACTAATGATAAGGAAAAGCATAAGAACACTGGAAAAAACACAAAATGAAAACATACCACCCATTCTCCTTATGCTCTGGACCTTTTATATACACCCTTTTTACATACTAATTTCTATATAAATGACCAGATACAAATCCACTGATTAAAATTATTAGATTCTCTCAGTTTCGGGGGGCTTTAAAGCAGATTCTATGAGTCTAAGTCAGAAATATGACACTGTAAAGTAATTTAAAGCAATAAGCATGGTGCTTTCAGCATATCCTATAGAGGGTTCTGTTTAATCAGGGAGATAAAAGGATACACGTTCCGCTCTAAGATGGTGATCAAAACTTTGCTGCCATCTACTGACACTTCTGTGGCTTCAGGAAAAACAGTTACTACAGCCCAAAATCAGTGCTGGTGAATAGGCCTTCACACGAATTGTCTTAAATAGCACCAGTTTTGGAAAACTCAGAGCAAAGCCCAAGTGTGGATGGAGAGAATCTAAATATCACTACACTTCCTCTCAAGATCAAAGTTGGTTTAGCACATTTAAAATTTTTAGCAATGCAGAAACTTCATACTCCTGGACTTTCATAATGTCAAGAACTTTAAGAAAGTATCTTTGCCACTGTTAGATGGCTTTGTATCTACTATAAATAAGAAGTGTCAGTGATCAGAACTACAGTATGGTTTATGGAAAAAAACAACAAAACCAAGCCCATAGTTCCTTAAAAATTAAAAAAGACTGAAGATGAGTATTTCTAGCTACAATATTAAACAAAAGAACACATTTAAGAGAAAAACTCATACCGAACAGGGGTCTGTGGAAGTGTAACATTGATTTCCTCATCTGGATTGTTTTTTAGTGGTGTCCTCTCCAACTGTGAGCTACAGAAATGGAAAACAAACTTATGAAGAATGAATGCAATTCAAAAGTCAGTGTTTTCTATAAAGACTTATTTATCTGAGGAGAAAAATGTGTAACAGATTTTTAGATTATGTAGATGTCCAATCACTCCAGTTGTTCAAATTCCCAAGTAGATCTGCTTTGAGCAGGGTGCTGGACTAGACAACCTCTACAGTTTCCTTCCAAGCTTTTTTCTTTTCTAGAAATTTTTTTACAAACAGCTTAATTTATATGTAGAGATGGTATTAGTTCCATTTTAATCCAATTTTAAATTAGTGTATTTTCACAGCACAGATAAATTCAGACTCACATGGTGAGCTCACACTAAGTTATAGAAATGGTGAATTGTCAGAAATCGTTAGCATTTAAGTGTAAGACTGAGAAAAAAGATAAAATCAAACAATCATAGAATGGTTTGGGTTGGAAGGGACCTTTGAAGGCCATGCAGTCCCATCCATCTTCAATAAGCAGTGACATCTTCAACTAAATGGAATTCCTCAGAGCCCTGTCCAGCCTAACCTAGAATGTTTCCAGGGATGGGGCATCCACCACCCAAGCCATTCAGTGCCAGCTGGCTTCAGAGCCGTAACACAACCTCTGGCACATCTAATCAGCTAGCATGACATGCCTCCTCCTCATGATTCCTCAGCTTTTCCCTGGGCCTTGCACAGTGTAGGAGTTAGAGCAGAGCTTCCAAATCATTTTAGGCAGAGTCAGTCACATGTTCTCTAATTATTTAAGTGATGATATAAAGCAAGGCTGGTGATGCCAGAAATACCTTAGCTGAACTACATAGCTAGTAGGTCAACAGGATGCAGAGATCTCCATTTATAACACAAGGGGGCAGAGAGCAACACAAGTTTGCATTTCCTATTACAGAATGAGAGCAGTAAATGGAAATATTACCCGGCTGTGACGTCAGGCCGCAAAGTTTCGTCGTGGTTCAGAAATAGCCTCGCGTCTATATCTTTGTTTTTGAGATAGAGTTCGTCATACTGTTTCAAGATAACTTCAACCTCAAAAAAGACATTGAGAAAACCTCAAATTTATTTTACAGGAACAAGTTTGACAATCTACCAAATAACCTAAGTTACTCCTACCCCATGATTACACTGCTGAAATGCTAAAAGAATGACCTTGGAGCTCACAAAGTTACTTCTTATACAACAGCTGAAACATACCCAGAGGAAAATTATTGTTTACAAGGGAAAACAATCCAAGAGCATAAGAATTTTTTGAATAAATGTAAGTCTTGACACCGGAAAAATAGCTAGAGTAGGAAACAGACCTGCAAATCAAACTAACATTTCCACGCTTTTAAATCTTTCCTTCCAGAAAAAGGGGCGTCTCCAAGAGCAGGAAATGTAAAATGCTTGTTTTTAGAACAGCTGTCAGGCAATTTGCTCAGTCCCTGTCTTTGCTGGCTTGGACAACAAGGCCTAAATCCAAACCTTTTTTTTCCTCAGTAGAAGTTTGCTCATTTTACATTAATATATTTGCACTAGAGTAGATCTTAAGAGACACGTGTATTGCTACAAAAATAGACTTGTTATTTCATACCCACACTGTAGTTTTTTTAATAACTGTTAAAAGTTTCTTAATTGACTAAATCCCGATCAATATGACTTCACTTTGCACAGAAAAGTTTATTGGGTTTTTTCCAAAATTTTTTTTAATTGCTTCGTTTTATTTTTACTTTGAGTGACAAACATTAACTGGAAGTCTGCAATTTTTTTTATCAGGGCCTCCGACTCTACTGCTGTGCTCACACAGAAGTAGGCAGCCACTTCAATTATCTGCTCCCTGAGCCCTTAAACATTAAATGATGCTGTGTTCTCGCAAACTCCTGCTAGAAAAACAGGCAACAGTGCATATGAACTCAAAGTAGTCCACTCTCAGTTCCAAGAGAGAGAAAGTCACAAATACCTCCTATACAGCTTTGTTCCTTTACCCTCTTCTTTACCTTTGCCAAATGGATTTGCTCCAAACTGACCTCCCAGTTAAAACTTTGAGATTAGGTCTATTAAACCAAAGATTATATTTCAGTTCTCATTATCACTATTCTTTTAGTTAAAAACTTAATTACATTTTAATTTTTTCATTACCTTCTTAATGGCTCATGCATTCTTTTCATCTAAAATATTTCAGTATTTCATAAATTTCTCAAAAAAACAGCAGCTCTTAGACAAGATGGCAGTACTGGGCTAACTTGGAAGAAACCTTCAGTCAAAAATAAGAGTTCTGTATCAAACTATTCATCAATGCATAAAGCCTGACCAGCAAAAACATGGTAAAGACAAACAAAAGACCAACATTAAGCCTCAAAAGCTTTTCTTGCTTTGGAAGGAACATTAAAATCTTTCAAAAGCTCAGTGGTTTTTTATGAAAAAAGTCCATTTAAATGTGCCACTTTACTAGCTATTGTAGTGATGATCTCATCCATGATTATTGGTTAGTTGGTTACATGTATGAACCAACTACCTCTAAAATACAGCTCCAGCATTCTGCTCTGGCACTCAAGGTTAAGGAGCTAAGATCATGTGACTGCATTTTTCTTCAAATGCATCATTTTGTAAAATTTTTCACCAACAAATCCCTAGGCTAATAATTTTGATATTATGCTTAAGTTGAGCAGCCTTGAATGAAAACCCTCATTCAAGAATAAGCTGTATAATGACCTTTGCCTGGAAGTTCATATAGGGTTTCCCAACTACACATACACACACAAATTAAAAAGTCTAAACAGGCTACTGATACCCTGAAATTAGTTTAGGAAGAGATTAAGATCTTCAGTGAGTCCTGTACTTTGTTCCCCACCTGACACACTACGAAAATGAACAGAAGATACACTTGGTTGAACCCTGCAGACTCATTGCTCTGATCAGCTTCAGAGCTGTTTATTTTCAGGTTACCACATCACCACATCTACTGGTGACACACAGCTAAACTTACTCTTTTAAGAATGGTGAATGTAAACACACTGCAAGAAGTCACCCATTAAAATGCACGCTGGATGCAATTGCATAGAGGTAGTCTGCTGCATCCAGGCTACAGCTCAGCAAGATGAAAGTAATTCTGCACAGACACAGCAGTTCAAACTCTGCCAAGTTGTGAAACTGAGACTAATCTTTTGGATATCTTTCCAACAACACTACAATAACACGTCTCATTTATATTTAAATTAAGGTGTGTAATTTAAGACTTTAAGCATTTATTGAGTGACTTCAGAGACCTAATATTGTAATAGTTCTATTTTAGATGAACAGCCTTACCAAGGTCATGGATATGCAACTCTTATGTTTTGCTTTGAGCAAAAGCTTTTTGCTTTGAGCAAAGCTTAGTTCACCCTCAGGAGATTCATTTATTAAATTCAAATGTATAAGCTAAATATACTTTATGAATACTGGAATCCCTGCTAACCCACAATCCTGAAAAACAGTTCATTTTCCTAGATAATTTTAGAAGAACCTATTAGAACTCCATCAATGGGTAAAGGGCATCTTAAACAATTTGGCATGAAGTAAAACACTGCTGTTGAACTGTCTGTATTGTGTTTGCATGGCAAGGCTTTGGTAGCTGGGGGGGCCTACAGGGGTGGCTTCTGTGGGAAGCTCCCAGAAGCTTCCCCCATGTCCAGCAGAGCCAATGCCAGCTGGCTCCAGGACAGACCTTCTCTGTTGGTCAAGGCTGGGCCAGTCAGGAATGATAGTAGTGCCTCTGTGATAATGTATTTAAGAAGGGAAGAAAGTTATTACACAGAAGCAATTGCTGTCGGAGAAAAGAGGCGTGACAGTATGTGAGAGGAGCAACTCTGCAGACACCACGGTCAGTGGAGGAGGGCCAGGAGGTGCTCCAGGTGCCAGAGGTGAAATTCCCCTATAGCCCATGATAAAGACCATGGTGAGGCAGCTGTGCCCCTGCAGCCCATGGAGGACCACAGGGATGCAGAGATCCATCTGCAGCCCGTGGAGGAAACCCACACTGGAGCAGGTGGATGCCTGAGAGGAGGCTGTGACCCCACAGAACAGGGTCCTGGCAGGGACCTGCAGACCCATGGAGAGAGGAGCCCATGCTGGAGCGGGTTTCCTGACAGGACTTGTGAGCCTGTGGGGGACCCACACTGGAGCAGGCCGTGCCTGAAGGACTGCACACTGTGGAAAAGTGACCCACACTGGAGCAGTTCGTGAACTGTTGCCTGGGGAATAGACTCAAGTTGGAGAAGTTCATGGAGGATAGTCTCCTGTTGGAAAGACCCCCCACTGGAGCAGGGGAAGGACTCCTCTCCCTGTGCAGTGGCAGGAACATTTGATAAACTGACTCCCCATCCCTTGGCACTGCTGATGGGGAGGAGGTAGAGCCTGGGAAGGAAGGAGGGGTGGGGCAAAGGTGTTTTTAACATTTATTTTCATTCTCATTATCCTGCTCTGATTTTGTTGGCAATAAATTTAATTAACATCCCTAAGTTGAGTCTGTTTTGCCAGTGATGATATTTGGTGAGCGATCTCTCTCCCATCCTTTTCTAAACTCAGGAACCTTTGGTTATATTTTCTCTTCCCATTCAGTTGCAGAGGGGAGTAAAAGAGTGGCTTTGGTGGGTGCCTGGCACCCAGCCAGGGTCTACCCACCACACTGTCTTAAATTCCTCCACTTACCTCTGGTAGTCCATTTGAAGCAACAATACCAGCAGAATTCAAGAAAGGAATGAAGCTTGTGAAATACACATTTTTGACCTAAAAAAAAAGAAAAAAATATAACATTAGCAAGGTAGAGAGCCACCCATGCATACACTGCTTTTGCATCTTTAAATCAAGAAACTGAGACATTTCTGTAATGCACTGTGGTTTGTTTTCAATAAAGCAAGCATAAAACTTGTTATATATCCAAAACACAGTGATATGTAAGCATGCAAATGCAATCCTCTGCTAGAATATTAAGTGATTAAACTGGAAAAGAACTGCACTCTTTCCAGCCCTCTCATATTTCTGCTTCCATCATCCATCTGGATATTCAAAAATCAGTCCTTTCTACACAGAAATAGATTTAACAGCAGACGAAAAGGCAAATGGGGTCTTTTAAGATCTCCCACAGAAGCAATGTGCTTTTTGCATGCATTTTCTCATCATGGGATACAGCTGTGAAACCCCATCAGAGCAGCCCTGCATCCATATGCTACATGCTGTGATCAGCCTGTTACTTCATATTGTATTCTTCACAATTCAGTTACCCTGGCAAAATTATCACCCATACCAAAGGGCTTGTTTTGGGTGGTTTTGGTTTGTTTTTGAAACTACTATCTAGAGAAACTATAGAATGGTTCACTACTGAAGGTAGGTACTTGACAGAAGAGTTAATCTGGCACAAATAAAGACATTTTAAAAAAAGACCATTTAAATAAATCCATATTCCAGATGGAGTCTAGCAGCAAGGTCTGTCAGACTTTAAAGCACAGGCATTACCTCATCTAAATTACAATCATGCTCTTTACAAAGGATTTCGATAATTCTTGTATCGGTATCAAGCTGCTTTGCAGTACGTGAACTCCTGTTCTGACCTCTTCTTGGAGTGCGAGCTGAACCATTTACAGTCACTGTAGACACAGAAGACTCTGGAAGGATATTCAGAGCCATGATAAGGTTAGAGCCATCTTAAGAAAGAAGAAATTTAAGTTATTAAAGCTAGAAGATTCTATTTCGTATATACTTTTTCAGGTCTTCCCCTTAAACGTATTTTCCTTTTCATCCATTTAGCTAGGTGAGAAACCTTCATTACAGAAAATCTATACAGAAAGAAAGTTAATTTTTAAATTCCTCTACCAGTATTTGGACATTTTGTTTTTAAGAAGCTACTCTGCACAGAAAGTAACAGCACTTTACGCAAGTAGCTTTAAATGAGAACCCGTTTTGCAAAGCTAAGAAAGCCTTATCTTTTCACAGATGAGTTACTATTTTTTCTGCTTTTACAGAAGTATAAAACAAGAAGCTGAAGGACAATAAATCAATGCCGGACTTAAGTGCTGGTTGGAACCTGGAATATGGCCCTGGAGGGAATTCCTCCTTTCCCCAAATACCCCCAGACACACAAGCAGAAACAAACAAATCCACCTTGAAGAAGATATGAAAAAACCTTAATACAGCAAGGTAAAAATATTTCATTTTGCTAAACTCAAAATAGATGGCCCCAGTGGCTGAAATATTCAAATCAGATTAATAACATACACTAATATGATTAAATATTGTTGGTTTAAACCTGACACTGTAATCAGCACACTGTTCTAACCTGTAACTTCATTTGCGTTTGACAACCATTCTGAGAAACTCTGACAAACTACACTGCAGGGGTGGCTGCATCTTAATCCCCCCAGCCTTAGATCATAAAGCTTGACATTTATCACAACATGAAGCCTCTTGGTCATGAGGGTTTGAACAAGACATTGCGTTATTTCCTCAAAGAATGCAGAGCT
Source organism: Aleadryas rufinucha (assembly GCA_013397815.1). Lineage (NCBI taxonomy): Eukaryota > Metazoa > Chordata > Aves > Passeriformes > Aleadryas > Aleadryas rufinucha. The sequence goes on from VZTH01005358.1 coordinate 301,540, forward strand.
GTTTGACAGTTCATACACAGCTTCATGTTAGAAATCCAGTGCTCTGCACTTAGGACAGTGACATCCACATCAGCAATTTAGTCTCAAGTGGCAGCATTTTTTTTCAAGATATGATGCACAGAACCAAACTGTTTCTAATAATGAGCTCCTATTCTGCACAGTTTCACTACGAAAAAATAAATCGGCACGAACGCAGAATTCAAAAATGGGTAGCTTCAGTTCGGTGGGTTTTGAAAAGGATCTGCTTTATAACACTGGAAATAAGCAGCAGCATATATGTCTGTCTACTAGGAAGGACAAATTTCAATTCAAAATAGTACTGGAGGAAAGCAGGGATCTGCTTGTCCTTAGTCCATCCTTTCACACCCTTTATTCACATTCACATTAGAATAAAAGCAAGGTTAGTTGTTCTTACTGACAACAAATAATCACTAGGTCAGATAAATATTCTCCAAAACATGGAATATAAAGAATATAGTAGTGAATACCTTATTTATTCTATGACATTACAACCTAGGCGAATGTTTCGTTGCCAAAGAAAGAAATAAAGCAAATAGATTTAGGCTAAATATACCAGGGTTGCATCTTAACCCAGGAGAGGATTAACTAATCAATAAAGAAAAAAAAGTGAGTCACATCCTGTGGCTCCAAATATTTCAGTATATTAATTCCATAGCTTGCTGAAGAAAAGTGTTAACTCAAATAGAATTGTACCTTTGAAAGTTGCTATAAGTATTTTCTTTCTCTGCCTTTTTAGTAAGGTTTTCCAAGTTTTAGGTATAAAAACTTAATGGATAAAAACTTACTGCTGAATAGAAGTTTTTATAGAGAAGACCCGTTATATTTTTACTTAAAATAGTGACACTTCCAATAACAAACAGGATGTAATAAAAGCAAAGCTGTCTACATTTAACCTCTACTCTTGTATTTTGAGCTGCTATCCACTGTTTTATCCATTTGTTTTAAATATCTGTACAGTCCAGTATCTTGTACATTTCTGCTGTTGTGATACTGTTACACATCAATGAAATAAGAGTCATAGCACCACATTTTCCTTTTGTAACTCAAGACAAACCTAAATAACAGTTCTCAGTTATAATCTACCCAGAACGTGAACTCTTACGAAATTAAACCTGCTGTTTTAACAAGTCCCTAAACAACTTGTATGGGCAGAGGACATAGCAAAAATTATATAAAATATACTGCCACATTCAATTAATTAAATTCAAGTTCACTATCATCTAAATTGAACTAAAAGAGAAAAAATGCATTTTAATAAGCATAAGAAGCTTTACGATGCTAATTATGAATGTTAGCATGACTAATAGAAATTTCATAAATTTACTCTCTACTTCAATGAACAAAAACCAAAAAATTCTTACTGTATGGTTCCTTGAGCATAGCAGGAGGTGACAGTTTGATAAAATAATCTAAGACACACAGCAACAACTGGAAAGAAATCACCAGGTCATCTTCCACTTGCAACACTTTACCTGCAAATATTTAAAAGGGTAAAGAAAACCTTTTTGAGATGTTTGACTTAATTTTAGAAATAATTTTGAAAAACAAAGCTTTGGAAGTTCATATAGTAAAACACTACCACCAGAATTCAGAAGCATCATACAGGGTGCCAGTGCTCTTCAAAGGCTATTGATTTTAAAACTCATGGCTCTTAAGTTCATGGCTTTAGAGATAGCATACATACAAATAACGTTACTGTGCACAAAATCCTGCCCTCAGTGCTCAGTCCTGATTTCTTTCTTTTTACTGTAAAGGAATAGCCTCTTACTTCTGTGTAATTCCTCGTAGCTTTCTTTTTTGTGGTCTTATGCAAGCTTTTTGAAAGCTGCTAAATATTCAGAAAGTAGGAGCTGCTAGTATATAGTGAAGAGAAATTCAAAACATGCTATCACACTGTATGCTCAGTCTGTCAAATGTATATGAAATTACTTAGAAGTCATACAAGTAATAGCACGAAAAGCACTTTTAGAGCTGCATTATTCCAGTTTTTCCCAAATTATGATTCATATGCCAGAGAAGATCTACAGGGCCATCCCAAGACAGCATGCATTGCCATGAAAAATTTAGCAAGTCGATAGTGATTTTGAACAGCTACAGATCACTACCTGTACTCTACTTACACGTGCAATTTCTGTATTTATTTTCAAGCAGAAGTAGCAAGCATCACCCAGGCTTTTCTGAACCTCCACCTATTTTCTAGTAAATTTTAGCTTTCTTTGTTCTCAAGAAAAGGCAGGCTAAAAAAACTATAGTGGGTTTTGCTTTATGCTTATGCTTGGAGAATTCTAGTGACAAAGCTCCATGAAACTCAGCTGATGCAAGTCCGATTTTGGTATCAGGGATGCATACACTTCACTGATAACACACACCTGCAGTAAGCAGCACTTGAGATACATGATTCATTCCTTTTAGTAGGAGGAGTACAATAAGACAGGAACTCCATGAACTACTACAAATGTTTCATCACTCATCATGAACTGTAACTGATGCCTTTTCAAGAAAGAGTCATAACATTCAAATGACAAGCTTTCAGGGACTTACTAAAATACCTTATTATTAAATTTGTTCTACAAAACTATGTATGTTTATAATATACATAAGTCTATTTAAAAAAAATATGCCAGGTAATTATTTTTTAATAATTTTTAAACCATTTTTAAGGTAATTATCCATTATCAAAATGCTGTCAGACTACAAAGCACCTCAGAACAGACTTAAATACAGAATGGCAACCTTTAAAGTAAAAGAAAAAAAAATCATAGAAATTTTAGAAAGCTTAAATATATATGTTTATATACAAAAACTAGTATCAGTGAAAAGAACAGTCAAACTGCATATAAAGAAATATTACTGAGCAGTTACAAAAGCCAGGCAAACAAAACATTCTGGGTCTGTACAAAACTTAATTGTAATAAGGGGAATGATGCCTTGAGTTTTAGCTTTTATTTTAGCACCAATACTAATATCATGCTGGACATGTAAAACAAACAGTCACTTAAAAAATATTCATCAAAATTACTGTGTTTTAATCAAAACTCACCTTTTGCCAGCAAAAAAGTAATCCAGTAATTTTTTAGGACTAATACAGAACTGAGTTCAGCAGAAATCCTGTGGGGAAACAAAAATACTTTGCATTGATAGCTCTGTAATAATTTAAACTACAATGTTTGAAAACATGCTTCAGTCTATGGAGAAACTATTTAACATGCAACATTTCCCATATAGTCAAGTTTACTAAAAATCTCATTCCATTCCCTTTGTAATTATGACTACACATTTGAAAAACCTAAGTCCCTGTAAAGCCATTCAGGAATCAGGAAATATCTCTATCACCCTCAGAAAAGAAAGTGAATGTAGACAATTCACTGAACTGCTATGAGCTGTTTTCTCTTGTGCCTTTGACTAATGCCCTGTTCTCCAGCCACAGCATGAACTCAAGCTCATTCAGGAGTTGCTAAGGCATCTCTTAGTACACTCATTTGTTGCTGTGATTAGGAAGCTCACTCTCCATCCAAATGTACATTTCCACCATGCCGAGACGTATGCCACTGGCTGGCAATACTTTGTGGAGGAGATAGATATATAAAAATATATATAAATACAATATAATATATATTCATACTTCATAATATGCATCTACTTCTATGTGTATATATACACTATATATTTTTTATAAAAATATACTTACATAATATATAGAACACATATGTATAGCTCACATACATAGAGATATACAGATAGATATATATGTAACATATATAATTTCTGCATCTCCCATAATCTCGTTGAAATTCAAAGTCCACACTAAATCTAAAGTAAACACATGACATTCTATGACTTAGGTCAGTCCTGAAGGGTTAAAAGATAAAATGCCATCACATTTTACATCTTATCTTGACAAACACAATTTAGAAAAATCAAACTTACTCACTACTAGGTTGTTCCAGATAAATAAGGCCACAAGTCCTACAAAATCAAAATAAATTTTTGAGCATGCTTCTNCAATATAATATATATTCATACTTCATAATATGCATCTACTTCTATGTGTATATATACACTATATATTTTTTATAAAAATATACTTACATAATATATAGAACACATATGTATAGCTCACATACATAGAGATATACAGATAGATATATATGTAACATATATAATTTCTGCATCTCCCATAATCTCGTTGAAATTCAAAGTCCACACTAAATCTAAAGTAAACACATGACATTCTATGACTTAGGTCAGTCCTGAAGGGTTAAAAGATAAAATGCCATCACATTTTACATCTTATCTTGACAAACACAATTTAGAAAAATCAAACTTACTCACTACTAGGTTGTTCCAGATAAATAAGGCCACAAGTCCTACAAAATCAAAATAAATTTTTGAGCATGCTTCTGCAAGCAAACTATGCAATCTCTTTGACTTCAATGTAGTTAAAAAATACACCAGTTCACAAAACATTTTTCTAACTTTTAAAAAAAAAGCTGACTCAAAGAACAGATTAACAACAGATCAACTTTGGCCCTGCCAAGCCTGAAATAATGTTGTTTGCATATTTATGTCAAAGTGTAGACAGCAAAACAATTTTAACTTGGTAATAAAATTGCTTTCTTCCAGAAAGTCAAGATTTGTACATAGTTACTCAGAGTTCTGTACAACACAGCAAAGTGTGCTGCAGCTGCACAAAACACGCTATAAAAGGGCATTTAAAAATCTTTAGTATTTCTGCAGTGCCACTGCAAGCCTTGTGGTGTAATGTTGCTTCCCAATTATTTTAGGTACATAACATTTCAAGAAAAAAAATTCAGTTTATGCAAAAACAAACGAGAATATGTATGCCTTCATTCTATAACTACCAAAGGGTGATCTCCAAACGCTGTCAAAGGTTATTTAAGAGATATTTGAGAATCTTTTGTGATTCAGAAGGCAAAATGTTAAATTAAAAAAAAATATTAGATAGTAAACCAATCCTCTTCATATCTGTAAAAAGCTTAACAAAGAGCAGCAATCACTTGTCATGCTCCTCTTACTACTGTTTGTACTGCAACAAGGGGATTATTTAACAAAGCACTGTGATAGTTATGGAGTAAAATGTAAGAGGTGTTTATTTGCTGTCTGTACACAGCTCAATTTCACTGTTCTGCAAATATTAGCACACACAGTTTAAATGGGCTCCTATAATACACAGTTTGAAAAATTCAAATACTTAAATGCTGACAGAAAGAAATCAATTTCAAAATGAAAAAAACATACACTACCTTTCAAACTTGTGGTATAGTGCAAATAATACATCATATTTCTTTTTCAGCCTTGATACAGTGCTATCAACTTTAGTGCTTACAGTGTCTATGTTAACATCCACCTCTTTCAGAAACTGAAAAAATGTGCATACACTGAAAAAAGGAAAAAAAAAGGTGACACATTATCATAACTCATGAAAACAAGTATTCTGAAATAGCTCTTTAAAAAGAGAAAATAAAAACACATCTCCATGAAAACTCATTGCCTTACTTCATTAGACTCCAGCATGTTCTTACTGTTATTTCCCAGGGCAAGATTTCAGTCACTGGTAATGTTACTTGTTTACCTTGAGCCCCACCTTTACGTTTTCCAGACGTAGGAATACCGTTCAACCTGGCAGCAGAGGTATCTCACGATACAGGCTCTACTACAGAAGGAAAATTTTCTTGCCCAGCACAGATATTATCTCTGAAGTCAGAACTTGCTAACTAGACACACCTTTGTTCTTGCTCTGCCAGTAATACCACAAATATCCAACACACACCTCTCAGATCTCCTCTTCTACTACAGAAACACTCCTACTACTCTAAGAACATGAACCTTGGCTCCACCCATGCTAAAGAAAGACCTAGAAACGAAAACAGAGATGAATGCATTGAATCATATGGAATTTCAAGTCTTTCAACAGGTATTGAGGCAAGGACATCTCCACTCTTTGGAAATATTATTACACATGGGATCAAAGCTCTCCCTACTCATCGATGTAATATTATGGTCATCAAGGAAGCATTTTGTTATGTTCATAACTAAAATGAGCAGATTGCTAAAAATTAAAAAGGAGGAAGCTATCAAATATATTCAACTACTTCAATTCTATCAAATATATTTCGATCCTTTATCAGAATATAATATTCTGAGAGACTTTTTGATCTCTGTCAGATTAAAGAAACAAGATACAAAACCAGTCAGAAGCTCATTTAAGAACTCTTATCATGGAATAAAAGATCTTTCCAATATATCTCAAGCTGACTAGTAGAAATCTCTGCCAGTTTTATCTTATAGCTGACAAAAAGCCCAGGGCTAACAAGCAATTGATTATTGCTAAAATCATGATCAGCAGAGTAACAGCTTCCTCTTTGAAACCCTAAGGGAAAAAGTCTCTCAGTTTTCAGCACAAGTCGGTCTGTGGAACTTGGGTGGAACACGCTGAATGTCGCTGCACAAACGCAATTGGCTTTCAGCCACACGGTTCCAAAGCAGTCAACACTCAAGAGATTAAGTCGAAACATTGGACCTGACCCTGCTCTGGGAGATGATGCAAGGTAGAAGAGGGCATGGAGAAGTCTAATCATAACAGACGACTTCAAGGAAAAGGATATTCTGGCCCAAGCCTGAGGTTATTGCCAGGACTTGGCCTCCTGCCCTAGAGCATCAAGAGGCTCTGCTCCTGCGAATGCTTTCCACACACAGCAGAGTTACTAGGAAGATGGCACTGGAATTCTTTCCCTTAGCTGAATCTAACACAAGCTATGCCTACGGCTTTTGCCACCTAAATTTACCTTAAAAGCAGATACTATAATCTTAATTTCTGTATTATGAACTTAGTTAATGTACAATATGACAGTAACACTCTCCTAGCAAAAAGCGCGTATCAAAGTACAAAGTTTAGACTCGCATTAAAATGTTTGAGAAAGAGCAACATGCTGGCAAACTACCTGAAGAATAGTATTTTTTTTCCCCACTTCTTGATTTAGCCTAAGCCTAATGCTGGGAAAAAGGTTTTATGGAAAATCTTCATAGAGGGAAAGAAAAATATTTTAAGTGCAATTTGCACCAACCTAAACTAATGAATACTTTGGGGAGAGCAAAAACAAGAATGAGCTGAGTGATACAACCAAAGCTAGCCAGAGATGAATCCAACAAGTATTACTGCTCCCTCAACTAAAATAGGATAGCAAGACTTGTAGTTTACCAATATATTCAGAATTTCCATAAGTAACCTCCATGGTAAAAATCAACTAGTCTCATATGCACAAAGATTCACTACGCTTTAAAGACATTCTCTTCATAAAAATATTGATGAGTTAATTGTTGAAATCTAAATTCACATACTTAAACTCACTTACCTCATGTTTATACTTTTCAAAAGCTCAGTGAAAGTAAACGTCACTTCATCCAGATCAATTGCTACAATAAAGATACATACTCCCCATGTTTCCTTTTTCTTTTTGTTACAAGCCTTTTAGAAAAAAGAGAGGAAATAGTTTTTATTATTCAATAAAAATGGGTAATACAGGGAAAGCATTAATGTGGCCAAACATGATTAGAAATGGTTAAACAAAACATCCTCAAACAAACACTTGACTATGATATCCAACTATTTCATAATGGAAAACCATTCCAGGTTTTACAACACAGGTGACAGACCAAGCCCTTCAACTCTTATTCCTACAGTACAAGATCAGTTTTACCCACACAATTCAGCAAAGCTTCAAAATACAAGCTTTGGTTCCATTGAACATTTATGAAAAGCAGAAGTCATGATTCCTTTTTTTTCCTAAATTACCATATTTGACCAGAAAAAGACACTGAAGGTTAAGGAATAAGAAGCCAAGTCGTAAAAAAATAATTAAAATCTTTACAATGACAGGCAATAAACGCTCATAAGTGAGTACAGTTGTGTCAACCACTCATCACTGCTGGACCACAAACCCATCTCTGCTTAGTAAAGCGTGACAGTAACAAGCACCTCCAGCCATCTTCCTACCATACCTCTACATTTAAGGTCTGCCTTCTGCTACTGAGAAGGTGCAAGTTACAACCAATCATCCTTCATCAAAAGAAGCCAACCCACAATGACAGACATGGCATCCATAGGGAGTAGAACTCCTGATGATGGTTCACAAGCCACTCACTTGGAGCCAGACAGGCATCACCTAAGATTCCAATACCCTTCCACCAAAACAGCATCACAGTGGAAAACCTCTGGAGAACAATGATTTGCAGAAGCATGGAAAAAACCCCTTTAAGCAGGTATAATCCAGGTTTTGGAAACAAAGCTATTTTGAAGACAGAACGAGGTGTGGGTGCAGCCCTGCAAAACTCCAGAAACAGCAAACTTGTAAAATACTTTTTGGACATCCAGCAACCTTGTGAATAAAACTCCAACACCATCCAGGCCCACAGCAAAGGAGCAGGACCTGAGTGCATGTCTCTGCAGCTCTAGGTTGGACATGATGTTTGTCAGAGGACAGAGGTGAAACAGAGCACCAGGAGCAAGTGAATGCTCTTCTACATTGCTGCATTCCTGCTCTTCTAGCAAGCTTAGCTTCAGCCCACTCCCTGGCCCACTTTTTTATCTTTTCCCTACTCACTCCACCTAGCTGCCTCCTAGACAACACTGACGCGAGTTGCAGGGGCCTGTTCACTCCAGAAAATGCTCCCCAAAGGCAAAAGGAGTAACACTGCACCAGACCTAGCTCTCTCCATCTTACATGGTCTTCCAAAACTGCTCCAAAATCCTCTGCACCCTCAGCATCCAGTCATGTCCTTGCTTAGTCAGCAGTGTAACCATGAACCATAACCTGCTGTACCCATAAATGATACACTTTCACTCATACTGCCAACTTTTTTTTTTTTTTTTGCAATTGTTCTGTGTCTTTCTTGGGAACAGTATTTATACATCAGGGAAGACTGGCTGGGGGCCCTCCCAAAAGAACAAAAAGTTTCACTAGCTTGTGCAATTGTTAAGAGTTATAGAACAGGCTTCAATGCAAAAGTCATCAGCCACCCTCAACAACGTGGTAACTGACAATTGTTTAAGTCACTACTTTCTTCTTGCATTCCTATTTGAGTGTTTCCACAAATCATGACTCCTGGCACAAGAGAAAACCATTTTGAAATAAGCCATTAACAGACTGGGATGCATTTGTTGATACATAAAGGGATGTAAAAAATTGTGAAGGGTAATGCTAGCTAGTGAGGGGTAATGCTACCAAGGAGGATGACTGTTGCCAGACTGAGCACACCCCTGTCCCTGGAGTCAGCTGACCTTGTTAAATAATTAAGTTCTCTTCACTCCATGCTCCTGCAAACTCAGACCACGATGTTGTCCTGTAAATACATCTCGTAGGGCAGGAAGATTGAATGCTACCAAGTGGTCAAATTGTTCCTGGTTTGTTGCCTACCCAAACAAGCCTAGCTTTCCTGGGCAGCCCAGCTCAACTCTGGCAGGATGAATGCTAGAAGGCCATAGCAATGGCTTATTTGATAGGAGCGAGGTCTGGTTTTGTAAGAATGACCTTTAAAATCCTTGTCCAGTATGGTTTGGGGTAACAATTCATTTATTTCTACCATTAAACAAGAAGGCAGTCTCAGAGGCAGCCTAGCAACCCACGAGATTCAAACCATTACAGTGAGTCAAACTCCAGTATCAGGACTATTCCCACACCCATTGCTGATAGTACAGGATGCTTTGGACATCTTCTCCTCAACACAAGATGTTGGATGACTGCTGGCCTAACAAGAAAAATTGCACACAACCCAAGATAAATAGATTATGGGTTGGGTTTTTTTTTCTAGGAGCAAAGAAAAGGTGAGCAGCACCTGAGTATGCCTGCCTTATAGCTGAGAGAGGAAGGAGAGGAAAACATGAAAAAACACCAGACTTGGGACTATCCCACCAGCTACTGCTGGTTAAAACAACCAAAGACACAGGTAAACTGCAGTTTTCTCAGAAAATAAGGTATCTGCTATAGCCTTGCATGAAGATTTCAGTGATTTTTAACCCATAAATATTGACATGGTTTAACCCCAGCTAACAACTAAGTACCACACAGCTGCTTGCTCACTTCCCCTCCTCGCACTGGGGAGGAGAACCAGAAACCAACCGTCATGGGTTGAAAAAAGAACAGTTTAATAACTGGAAAAAAATAAAATGCAACAATAATAACAACAACATAAATAATAATTGCATTGAAATGAAAGATAGAGGTATAAAACCCAAGAGAAACAAGTGATGCTCAATACATTTGCTCACCGCACACTGACCAATGCCCAGCCCATCCCTGAGCAGCAATCAGCAGCTCCCAGCCGAACTCCAGCAGTTTATACACTGGGCATGACTTTCTATGGGATGGAACATCCCTTTGGCCAGTTCAGGAGGCCTGTCCTGGCCATGCTCCCTCCAGATCTTTGTGTGCATGCCCACTGGCAGAGCATAGGAACCTGAAAAGTCCTTGACTTAGAGTAAGTACTACTTAGCAGCAACTAAAACACCAGTGTTATCAACATTCTCATACTAAATCCAAAACAGCACTATACCATCTACTAGGAACAAAATCAGCTTTTTTCCAGCTGAAATCAGACCAAATATAAACATCATGGGGTAGGAGAAGGGGAGAAGAGACAATGAGAGGTCTTCCTGGCAAGTCACACTCATAAGTACTCTCCTCTTCACACCCCTTCCCTCCTCAAGTTCATTTCTTTCCTACACAAATGAGTTAAAGTTGACTGCTGAACAAAAACACGGCAGCATCACTCCTTCCAACTATTTTGCTTTGTTTACAGCCAAAGCAGATGATTCATCTCAGATGGACTTGAATGCACAGGAATGAAATGAAGACAAATTCATAGCCAGAAATAAATTTCTGAGGGTTTTATTCTCTTAACCAGTCTGACTCAGTATCTTTGTTGATACAGCATCACTGCAGAAAATGGGCAAGACAACAGCTCAACATCTGCCCTTGGCTGTCCTTCAATTTCAGTTTCCTTAATTCAACTCATCATGAAGCAAAGCCTACCTACCAATGACCAGCCCTAAGATTATTTAACACCTAGTAATGTACATAGATTTCTTTCTCTTTTTATCATCTTTTATTTAGGATTCCGAGGAACCTCGGAATTCATTCAGGCAATGTAGGTCAGTTCTGTTGAATCAATACAGTTTTCTGTAGGAAAAGATCTAAAACTCTTACAAAATCTTTCAAAATATTTCTCATTCTGGACCTACCATTACTTTTATTTGATCTGGTTTTTTTAACAGATGACTGGTTTATTTAAATCTAGTGAAAACAACGTGGGAGGAGAGGAGTCACTGGCTTAAAATGCTTATCCAGCACTAACTATTGTGAAATGGGATTCTTGCTTCTTTTCTTTCCAGATGTAGCTGTAAGGTGTTAAAGGAACTAACAGAAATAACTTCCGTTCTCTGCCTCAAGAGATTCTCCAGTGCTAAACCAGTCCCAAAGAGAAGATGGTCACAGGAAGTCTCAGCTCCAGTATGCACTTAGAGATATTTACTCTTCTGCCAACACTGATAACAATTTTGATGGCAGCCTACAAAAGCAATCCAGAAATAGAAACTTCAAATGATGTTGTGTAAAAGAAGGTCAAGGGAAATGCACATGAGAAACATGAAAACACAGATGGATACTTGAATCAAATGGGATATAGGATGTCTCACTGTAAATACCAAGCACCTGATTTTTGAAGAGGAAGATGTGGAACTTGGCTTACTAAAATCTCAGTTACTACATTCCAATCAATACAGAGAACTTGCCTGATAGGACAAGAAACATTCACAGACATTTGTCAGAGAGAGGCCAAAGGAGGCTACAGAGATGATCAGAGGGCTGGAGAGAGTTGGGGTTGTTCAGCCTGGAGCAGAGGATGCTTGAGGGAGATCTTACAGCACCTTCCAGTACCTAAAGGGAGCTGTAAGAGAGCTGGAGAGGGACTTTTTACAAGGGCATGTAAAGGGCAGGGGACAAGGACAAGGGGGAACAGCTTCAAACTGAAAGAGAGCAGGTTTAGATTAGATGTTAGGAAGAAATTACCACAACAGGTTGCCCAGACAAGCTGTGGATGCCCCATCCCTGGCAGTGTTCAAGGCCAGGTTGGACAGGGCCCTGAGCAACCTCGTCTAGTGGAAGGTGTCCCTGCAGGGGGGTTGAAATGAGAAGACCTTTAAAGGTCCCTTCCAACCCAAACCATTCTAACCTTACACCTTATGATTAAAGTGGGTGGAAGATGACTGGAGAATAGACTCAAGACACAAAAGAAAACTGTTCCGAATAAAAACCTGCAGGAAAAATATCCCAGAGGAAAAAAAGTCTGATAGTGACCATTACACCCCCTGTCTACATATAAGAAATTCTGTGTGAAGACAATTGGATCCTCCATTTTTCAGCAATACCAGTTTTAAATTTTCTATTGAACATTGTCTGGGATCAAGATTATTATTAGTTCTCAAAGGATAAGATCAAATTCAAATATAATACCAGCTAAAAGTAATGAAATAAATCAAAATATTGAACTAGTGAAAACAGTTCATCTGACATGCAAAGTTCCTATTACACTTTTGCATGTGGCAAGACTGGAGGGGTCATCAATCTTTCCCCAGGATAGGCAGAAGATGAGCAAAAAAAGAAACTCTATATCAGTTGCCTGAGCTTTTACAGTGCAAGGGCACATACAAGCAATGCATCTGCTGCTAAGATACTGTATATCATCAGCAAGAGGCCATGGCAATGATTTGTTTGTTTTGGGACTTTCAGTAGCTCTTTGTTTTTTAGTAACAGAGGATCCTAAAATATCTGTAATTTTGCTCATCCATCCAAAGCTTCAATGGATTCAGGTTCAGTTCAGCTACAGTTCTATAAATTAGAGACAAAGTCTAGACAGAAAATACTTTATTAGCTCATATGTGTTTCATGCTTTTGCCAAAGGCAAGAGGCCTCTCTGTCTTTTAACACGAGGATGAGATGGCTCACCAATTAAAATGTTCTCCTTTTAATAAGAAACCACAACCAAAAGGAACTGATATAATTTAAATGTGAAATTTTATGGATTGGGGACACTTGGCCTGCTGAACACGAACTCTTTGGTCTATACAGACCAACCTTTCATATTTAAGTTGTCATTATTTCATTCCTCAACTTAAGCTACAGTTTACCTTGTACATTTTCTTCACTAAGCAGTTCAACTCTTGTGCAAATCAAGTGCTCTGCAGCATCTGCACACCAGTGTAAGTCACCAGTTGGAGAGAATTTCAGGATGTAAGATAAGTAATTAGAAACAAGAAAAAATGCCGACAATGTCTTCAGATGCTAGAGACTTTCTGAGGGAAAAGAAAGGCAGCAATAGTACATTTCTAATGGGGTATAGAATTGGCTGGTACAGAATTTTGCACCACAGGCTTGAATTATAACAGAAACAAATTAGTACAGTACTTGGCGAAAAAATACATGGGCAAAGAAAGCTACACTAGGAAAAACTAACCATGCAGACTGCAGATCTTTCACCATGACAGTTTTTTAATAGAGGGTTAGACAAATACTTGATAAAAATGGTTCAGGAATTCCTGAGTCTGAACAGCTGAGCTGCAGCAGTAGAACAGTGAGCCACGTTTCCCAAACAGTGCTATGAACAGCCAACAAAAAAAATGGAGCTCCTACCCACGCACCACATATTACGGCCAACTGAGCTGATGAGCTTGAAGCATACCAGACCCTGTGCCTTAAGGTCCTTGGCAGACTCCAATTTCTATCAATTTCCTAAACCACTTCAATTTCCTTTAGAGAAGTTTGGTTCCAATATAGTCACCATGTCATCTGTTCCTCACACAGGTTCTTTCCAATATATGCAGCAACAATTCGCTCAAGCTTTTTTTTTCCTGCTTATACCACCCCATATTCTCCTTCAGATTCTCATTTTGTTGTTCTCTACCAAAACAAACAGTAGCAGAACATAATAAACGCCCTGAGCTTTTTCACAGCAGTATTAGTATGGCTTCCTGGACTACTTCCAATATCTCGTACACCAACAATCACATGTGGCTCACCAAAGTATATTAGTAATTCCATTAAATCTATGCACTCCATCTAGAATTTACAGATACTGTCGTTTCATAATATGGATTTTGGGAGAGTTACAAAAAATTAAGAGTACAAGAGAAGAAAGCACCAGAGCCAACTGTTAAGCCAACAACAATCAGCGTGTAAGAGTGCTGAAATTAAGACAATAAACCTACAACTCTAAAACATTCTGTTTACTCAGGTAGCTTGGTTTGGTAAAGAAGAGAAATGACAGGACAAAAATATTTGTATGACCCTAAAGCAAAAGCTCTCTTTACACTAAGCTTGTGTGGGAGTTCACCACATATCAAAAGAATTTAAAAAGAAAACATCTTCCTGATCACACATCAGACACCTTCCTTCACCCCATACACCAAGAGCACTGACTCAGTACAACATCTCTGGAACCAGAGTTTGGGGCTCTAAGAGATTTTGAGTTACCATTTTATTGTAGAAGAATGTCATTAAACTCTGGCTGTCACAGAGGAAAGTTTAAAGGTTCTCCCACTACGAAGGAAAACACCACCATATTTAACAGACAGCTGTAGTGCTTTTTAACAATCCCTCTCTGCAGTTTTTACAACTACAGATCAACCACATTTTCCAGAAAAACTGTGTTACCATCTCTCTCTTGTCACCTTTCTCCTCCTCCACACCTCTCAAAGAGGTTCAGCTGTTTCAAGGACTCAAGGCCCAGCTGCAATAGGGTGCAGCTGTATATCCTTGACTCACGCGCTGCGGAAACCGATAACTTGAGAGTACTGCAAGGAAAGCTACAGTGTACAGAAAGAAAGTGCAAGATAAGAAAGCTGACATTTCAGAGAGAAGTATCATCGCTAGTAGCTCAAATGCTCAAAAGAAAAAATACCAGTGTGGAAAGGTGTGACATCCTGAAGGAAAAAAAGCAGTGGCTCCAGTGGGCATTGGCATTCATTCCAGGGAGCAACAGATAAGTTCTCTCCTCCTGGCTGATGCCTGCCTGGCCAGTAAAGCATCTCACTGAAGCACAGACACATTTAGGCTGATAGGTCACTACATTCTAACATTTTTTTTGTATATGCCTACTAAAAATAATTGCTTTATACTTTTAAGCCACATACACCTGGTTTGCAGAGTCTCTGCCCATGCACCCTAAGTGACTCCAAAAGATTGGAGATCTACAAGATACTACAAGATTTTCACCTCAAGTTACTAAATATTCATTAAGCAAGGATTCAGCACATGTTCAGACTACATCCAAACCCACATTTGCACCCTGAATATCTGCCAGTTACCACAGTACAAAAAGTCTGGGCCACACTGCTTCCTAGTTAGGACTACAAGTGCCCTTCACATTCTCAGAGATTTGGCAGGCACAATTCTAATATCAACCACAAAGAACAAGGCCAGTGAGCCAAGAAAGGTAAGGTTTGATGTCTTTGTAAATGGCTTGAGAGGGGGATTCTTAGATGCAACCTCTATTTCCATCAGTGGCCTGATGATTTAAGCTTCCTCAAGTCAAACCAACTACATCGTTAAACAGAAGTGTTCTGGTAAGTATTTGTCTCAGCGGGTGGCCTGCTGTTTCCCTTTTTGCTTGAGAACAGAAAGATACAACACAACTTCTGTTCCAGTTCAGAACTGAACAGGTTAGTATTGAACCTCACTGAGTAAAACATATGCAGCTGGTGCTTGCAAGACAAATCCTGGGACAGTCCCTCCACCATAATACCTTCACCAGAGAGGATAAAAGAGCAGCCTCCTCCTGAATCCCTTGCAACTTGAACTAGAGTCACCCTGAGAAGCCAAGCTCACCATGATAACAGCTGGATTTGGGAAAAGAAGCAGCAATTAGCCAGGCTGTTAATTCACTTGACTTCAGAGTCAGGTGAAGCCTGCTCTCAGCTAGAAGTAGCTACTCCAGTGCCTTCCAAATCCCCATGGAGGCACACACTCACCAGCTTACTCATTTTAACACCCTGCAGATACATCTGTAGGTATGAGGAAAGGGCCTTGGATTGAAACACAATACAGATTTTTTTTTTTTCCTGTTAACTGAAACGCTCTCAGCAATCAGTTTTAATTGCAAGATATTAGCTATATATCATAATGAAGGTCTGGTTCTGAATAGGTAAAGGAGGGGATCTTCAGATGCCAAAAGGTTTCAAACACTGTGTATCTTACCTGGCCACTGCCAAGTAATAATCAGTGAAAACAAAATTTTACCTCTAAATGAAATTTGCAGGATTGTACTGAAATCTGCCTTGTTTTTTTTCAGTCAAGGGAACTGACTACTTCTGTTCTCATTCATATAGGAGAACTCAACTATGCATTTAGGTAAATGCTTCCCATGAACATCCATGACCACAAATTGTATCTGTTACTGAAAGAGCTGTGCACAGTCTCCCTCCCATACTGTTATAACACTGTGATGAGAATGCATCAAGAGCTGGTATAGCCACGCTGCAGTTTAAAAAACACAGATAACAAACTATTAGTAGTGACAGCAGAGGTGTGGCAGGGCAGCTCAAGTTGCAGAAGGGTAAGTAGAAGTCACAAAATGTACATCAATGCAAGTCCACACAGTGGGAATAATACCCCAGCTAGGTATTACAGAACTACATCTGGACTCTATAACAAAGCTTCTGCCATGATTTAGTTCTATTATAGCTGTTCTCCGAGTCAGCTTGTTGACACAGCAGTCATACTGAAGACAAGGAAAGGCAAAAATCAAGAAAGGACCTAACATTATATTAATCTGTTTACACATGCCCAGTGACTAACTTTGAACGGAAATGCCTCAATGATAAGCACAGGTTAACATTATGCAATAGAAAAAAAAAAGTTTAACATACAGACATTCCTGTCTCTGCAACAGTCCTCTCCATACCCTTTCTGCAGCCTTATAAAAGAGGCAGAGGGAAAAAATACCCAGAAACACACAATGAGACTACCTGTATAAAGCTGACTTAGACATATTTGAAACAATTTGCACTTCGAAGAATTAACTGATCGCATGGTGCTCTTTTCTACTATCATTTGGTAGAAAACTATAAGGATTCCTGAGCACTTACCTTTATCGCAAAACATTAACAAAAAAGGACAATCTACAGAAGTGAGTTTACAAAGACCTGAGCATGGCAATATCCCATTTCATTCTACTTTCACTTTGAAAAAGCTAAGTCACACTGTGTGAGCTTTGGCTGTGGGACCCTCGGCCGCCGCTGCCGCAAAGTTACGGCTCAATATCTGAGCAGGGGCACAGGACAGCCACTACTGCGGAGCGATGCTACGAGCAGCAGCTACTCACTAGAGCTCCATCCGCTGCCGACAGGCTCTCGTACGTCTTCCACGCTTTCTCCCTCACACTCTCCGACACCTTCAGCGCATCACAGAGCACGACGAAGTCCGCTTCGCCGACCTCGAGCCTAGGAAAAGCATCACACATCGCCAGCGGGGACACTGGACAGCGGGGCGACCAGGGAACCCACGCCACCCGCTGCCGGAGTCGCCCCGGGGTGGCACCGTCCCACAGCCCGGACCCCCTGGCGCGGAGAGCCCCGGGGCGGCCCGCCCGCCCCCAGCCCGCTCCCGGCCCGGGCGGCGCT